>RXID01011055.1:0-392732 GCA_005019695.1 Trichopus zeylanicus subsp. travancoricus
GGCGGGCACAGGGCGGTCGGGGCAGCCGCAGGCCTCGCGGGCCGGACGCAGGGAGCGCAGGCCGTCGGTGGCGAGCGCAGGGCGCGTGCATGGCGAGCTCGGCGCGTGCATGGCGAGCGCAGCGCGCGTGGGGCGAGCTCAGCACGCCGGCGGCATCCTCAGCGCACTTGGCCGACTGCAGCTCGCCCACGGCGCCCACGGCGAGGTCAGGGCTCGAAACCGGCATCTCCCGCATCTCCGGCATCCCCGCGCGGCATCTCCGGCATCTCCGGCATCTCCGGCGAGCTCAACAGCCCGGCATCTCCGGCAGCTCCGCCGGCGAGGGCAGCTCGGCCGCTGAGCGCAGCTCCCCCCTCGAGCGCAGGTCGGCCGGCGATGATCGTTGCCCCCGCGAGCGCAGTTCGGTTTAGGGTTTAACTGGTTAGTTTTATTTAATTAATCACGTTTAATTAAGTTAATCACAGTTTACTGTGCTGCTTTTGCTTTTTTTTCCCGGAAATCACGGGGAGGTGTTGGTCGGTTGGTCGGTTGGTCGGTTGGTATGGGCTGATTAACTGTGATTTGGCCGTGAATCACGTTAATTAGCTTTGATTAATGCCCGTGAATCACGGGTTTCGGCTGGGTCAGGGGCTTATATATACTTAATGTAAGTCTGTAAGAGCAGACGATTTCATTTGTGTTCTGCTGTAAATCGCCAATTTCAGTTGCAGAGGTATGGAATTTTTTGTTATCATAAATTGATGTATCATAATTTTTTCTTTTTGTTTGTTCTACTTGATGTATCAGATATAGTATATATGTTGAGACTTGAGAATTGAACTGTATGTTGAGACTTGAGAATTGAACTGAAACAGGAAGATTAAATTATTTGTTTCTATGGATTTGCTCAATTTGCATTATGCGCATTATGTATCTACTTAATTGAAACAATGATATGATTAATTATCCAAAATTAAGTTAGATTTGCGGCTTAAAATACGTATTAAATTATTAAATTATTAAATTATTAAAGTTACATAGTAAAATATTAAATTAAGTATATGACAAAATAGTAAATTATTAAATTATGTAAATTACGTATTAAATTATGAAATTATTAAATTATTAAATTAGTAAATTATTTTAATTATATATTAAATTACATGTATTTTCGTATTAAAATATATTAAAAAAATATTAATGTATGGATTAAATTATGTATTCAATTACATATTTTGTATTAGAATATTTATTCAATTATGTAGTATGTATTAAGTTGTGTATTGAATTTATGAAATAAATAATATATTGTGTATTAAATTACGTATTTTGTATTAAAATATTTATTTCGTATTAAATTATATAATAAAATATGTATTAAATTTTGTAGTATGTATTACGTATTAAATTATATATTATGTATTACGTATTAATTTATGTACTAAAATATGTTTTTTGTATTAATTTTGCTATAAAATTATGTATTAAATTATGTCGTATTTATTACATATAAAATTATGTATTATGTATTAAATTATATATTGCATATTAAATTATGTATTAAATAGTAAATTTTGTAATTTGTATTACATTATCTAATATGTATTAAATTATCTATTACGCCGTACATTATATATTAAATATTAAATTATGTATTAAATTACGAACTATGTATTAATTTACGTATTAAATTATGTATTACGTATTATGGATTAAATTAACGTGAAAATTAGATAATAAATCAAGAAATAGGTTAGTAAATCATAAACCCTAAAACTTAAATCCTAAATATAAAGTAATTTATTGTTGTGTACATTAGTTATTTTTGAATAATTTCTTAAATTACGTATTGTGAAAATAGAGTTTTTTCATTAACCATAGGTAAATTTTCTTCTGTCACTGCTACTACTATATTGCATATGGCTCCAAGGCAAAACACGCCTCGCGATGACGATATTGCATGGCAACACTGTGAATCAGTGAATACAGAAAATCGTACAGTTCGTTGCAAATGGTGTGGTCGTGTGCTTAGTTCTGGAATTACAAGATTGAAAGAGCATTTAGGAGGAGTCACCGGCTCAGTTCGGCCATGCGACAAAGTCCCGAATGAAGTGAGACAAACATTTCGGGCAATAGTCCAAACCGGCAGAGAAAATAGAAGAAAGCAGAAGGCCAAAAAATCACGTTTTGAGCATGAACTTCTCAACCTCCCTAATCCAGATCCCCGGCAAATTTTGATGAAGAAGATGATGATTCTGAGGTTCAGGAAGTTCTTCGCGAAAGTCGAAGATTGTACGAGGAAACTCGAGGTGGTGCTGGCACTTCCGGCACAATTCGGGATCATCGAACTACTAGTTTCAGAGAGCCACGTACACAGCGACGCACACCTGCCCCTTCAGGAGTAAGAGGAGATTTTCAACTTCCTGACATCGGATCTATAAATATTTCTCCAATTGACCCATTTCTACTGAAACCAAGAGATGATACTCAAATAAATTTAAGAACAACATCAACTGGTTTTCGGAAGGCAAAATAGTGGTTGGGTAGGGCAGTATCGAAATTTTTTTTCTACAACCATGTTCCATTTCATTTAGCAGATGGCGGTTACTATCATGGAATGATACGTGCCGCTCAAGAGGTTGGCCCAGGAGTTCCTCCACCAAGTTCTCGTGAAATTTCTGAAAAGTATCTGAATCTTGAAATTGAAGAGATGAATGCATTTATCCAGACCTTCTATAAATATTGGGATGAATTTGGGTGTACCTTGATGTGTGATGGATGGAAGACACAAAACAGTAAAGATTTGATAAATTTTTTAGTATATTGTCCTGAAGGGACCGTTTTCCTCAAGTCAGTTGACACAACAGGGGAGTCGAAGACTGGTAATTTCTTATATCATCTGATTGATAGTGTCATTGAGGAGATTGGGGAATCAAGAGTGGTACAAGTCGTGACTGATAATGCAGCTCCGCTGGTATATGCTGGGAAAAAGTTAATGCAAAAAAGAAAACATCTTTTCTGGACACCTTGTGCAGCTCACTCTATTGACTTAATGCTGAAGGATATGGGTAAAGAACATGATATTAGAAAAGTGGTTGAGCAGGGCCAGAAGTTGACATCATTTATTTATAACCATGCTTGGTGTCTTGAACTGATGAGAAAGGAAACACGAGGACGAGAGATTATCAGGCCAGGCATTACTCGGTTTGCTACACAATTTATCTCATTGGATTCCCTGTATACTCACCGGCAGGCACTGAAGAGATTATTTACCAGTGAAGAATATGATGCACATTATTTGAGGTTGAAACGGTCCGAGAAAATACTTTCTGAAAAATTCTACAATCAAGTCATAGACGAAAGTTTTTGGGAATCAGTTGAAAAAGTAATAGGAATCTTCAGTCCATTAGTTAAAGTGCTTCGAATTGTTGACTCAGATGATCATTCGCAGATGGGGTTCTTATATGAAGCAATAGAACGAGCAAAATTGCAAATAAGACGACATATAGGAACAATTGAATCTCGCAAATGGGAGAAGATTATTGATCATCGTTGGGACAAAACATTATCGAAAGATATTCATGCTGCAGGTAATTGAGTAAAGAGTCATTTTATAGCACTTTACTGAGTTATAATGATATTATTGTTGATTCATATTTAATCATCTTGTAGGGTACTTTCTGAATCCAATATTTCAATATGGCGATGAGGTCAACAATAGTAATACCATTCTCGAAAAGCTACGGAATGTAATCGAGCGGATAGAGCCAGATATGAGAACAAGAATATTGGCATTGCGCGAGGTAAATTATGTATTAAATATTTTTTACATAATTAAGAAAGTTCTTAACTTGAGTACGTTCATTACACAGGCCGACGATTTCAAAAATAAAGTCAAGGACTTCGGCACACAACAAGCAATTGTAGCTATTAGGGGTGATACTCCTGGTATAGTTGATATTCAATAATTATACATATTTGCTAATTCAATTTATATCAAGTTATTAATAATTTTGTCTCATAAATTACAGCTAGATGGTGGAGTATTTACGGGCGGCATGCAGCACCTAATCTTGCAAAGATAGCCATCAGAATTTTAAGTCAAACTGTTTCAAGTTCACAATGTGAGAGGAATTGGACAACTTTTGGATTGATCCATACGAAGACTAGAAACAGACTTAAAATGGAAAAATTGGAGAAACTTGTTTTCTGCCATTATAACATGCGTTTAAGAGCGCGAAACTTACAGAGGAGAAGATCACCAGAGGATGAGGTAATCAACTTGTCTGCCATATTCGAAGATGATGATCCTTTGATAGAGTGGATTCAAGAAAGAGAAGAACCTGTCTTAAATCATCCTGATACACAAGAAGCTATTCGCCGTCTCTTAGACGAAGAAGTGGAAGAGGAAGCTGACAATACGCAGAATACTTTTGATACAAGTGATAGTAGCAATGGTGGTACAGCTGGTGACGCCCATTTTCAACAATCACAAGATGACGGCTCATCTTCATCTGTTCCACAGTATGGAGTAAATGAGTTTTTTGACTCTAATTTATATGGTGGTTATATGCCACAATATCCATATAATTCGCATGGTGGGCAAGATGTTAATCAAGGTCCAACAGATAATGCGAGCTATACCTACTATGACAGTTATCAGAGCGACATGTCTTCATACAATCCAGGATATTATCAGTCAATGCAAGACCAGACCACTTCCTACTATCCGCATGCTGAATAATACTATCGATCACAACGCCATCGTATTGATGAGTATGGTGATCAAGAAGATCAATCTCTCCAAGATCCACCTCGGAATAGCATGTGGTTATGAGACATGGATTTATATCATGTATGAAATGATGTTTTCATCATTGTCTTAAATTAATATCTTATTGTAATTTTATGACATTTAAATTTAATGTCTATGTAGTTTATTTTATCACATGATAATTTATCTATTTCGTTACGACAATTTATTGTAATCTTTTCCTTCTGACATATTTATTGTAATCTATTTTATGTTCATAAATACTAACAATTATAAGATAATTATTTTTGAAACAGATAATGGCAAATCCGGATGATTATATTACAGTTCCAGACCAAGTGACACTGCAAGCAGGAAGAATAATTATGTCAATTCTTCGTCAAAAACTTATATTTTATCGTAGAATTATTCCACATTCGGCATATGATCTACTTGGACAAGCCTTAATTGAGCAGGCATTACAAGACCGTGGAAGAGTCAATGATCAAATTTATCTGCCCTCTCAACAAGGTTCACTTCATGCTATCAATCAGCGTCTTGCCGCAATTTCCCCTGAGCACTTCGCACAGTGTGATATTTATTTTTCATGGGTTATTGGACCACTTTTACTATGTGTTGTCAATCAATATGGTTATCATTTTCATTTTGGACCTTCGATGTATGGTTATACTCCAGAACCATTGCCACGAGATCGCGCTGAGCTAGTTGTTCTGGCTCGTATGCCTACAAATGCTCGTCCGGATCATCCAGGTACTGAATTTGTAATTCCACACTCAGATGTTCCAAACTCAACCGACGATGACTATGATGATTAGTTGTATTATCTTAGACTTTATAAATTATGTATGTGTGAAATACATTTTAATGAAAAGTTAAATTTGCTTATGTTAATTTTTAAATTTTAATCATATTCATATTATTTCTTGTATGTTTTTTTAATACACTAATATATATTAAAACTAGACAATATCAGTGATTAACTATCAAAATTAATTTTAATTAGCTTAAATATTATTTAAAATTATTGTAAAATTAAATATAAATTCATTCATAATTTTTCAAATTTTTTCAAATTTTTTCTAATATTTTATCGTATTTTTAATTTGAAGTCAAAGTACAGTCAAAGTATAGTCAAACTCTGGTCAACGCCCAATTAATAATTTAAAAAATTCTTTCGGCCGAAACCGAAACGGCCGAAACTGAAACCGAAATGGCCGAAACGGCCGAAACGTATCGGTTTCGGCCGGTCCCGAAACCGAAACCGAAACCGAAACCGAAAACCTTGGTTTAGACCTAACTCCAATTGGGTTCAAATATGGTCAATCTAAAATCAAATTAAATTTAAACTAAACGCTAGTTGGGTCAAAATAAATTTGAATCAAACCATAGTTGGAGCAAAATAAATTTAAATCAAACCCTAATTGGCTCGATCCAAATTCAAATTGAACCCTAATTGGGCCAAACCAAATTCGAATCAAACCTTAATTAGGTTGAACCAGGCTCAAACTAAATCCTAATTGGTTTAAATCAAGTTCAAACCAAATCATAATCGGGTTAAATCAAACTCCAATTCAAATCAAAACTAGGTCATACTTGAACTAGAACAAGGTCAAACCTAAACCAAAATCAAGTTGAACCTAAATCAACTTGAACTTGAACCTAAGTTTGTTAAGGTTCAAACCCTAACCCATTGAGGGCCCAACTTCGGTCGAACCCAAACCCATTAATGAGTTGAGCCTATATCCAATAAGAACCCAATCATGGGTCAGATCCATATCTATTTAGGATCCATTAAGAACCCAATTAGAATTGGATCCAAGATACATTAAGGATCCATTAAGAACTCAATCAATGTCAGATCTAAGATTCATTAAAGGTCCATTAAGATCCCATTGAGTGTTTAGATCCATATCCATTAGGATCCATTAAGAACCCACTAATGGTCAAATCCAAGATCTGTTAAGGATCCATTAAGAATCTAACCATGGTCAAATCTAAGATCTATTAAGTGTCTGTTAAGAACTCATCGAGGGTTTGGATCCAAGATCCATTGAGGATTCATTAAGAAACTAATAAGGATTTAACACAAGTTTAAACTCAACCCGAACTGAATCAAATTAGATTCAAATAAAGATCAAGTTTGAACATCAAATTGAATAAAATCTTACTCAAATCAAAATCAAGTTCTAAATATTGGATTGAATCAAATCAAATTCAAATCAAGTTCAAGTTTTGAACATCAAATTGAATTAAATTAAACTCAAATCAAAATTGAGTTCTGAACGTCAAATTGAATCAAATCAAATTTTATCCAAATCAAGTTTCAAATATCGAATTAAATCAAATCAGACCTATGTCTAAGTCAAGTTTTAAATACTGAACTAAATCAACTCAGACTTAAATCAAAGTCATGTCTGAACTCTAAACTGAACCGAATCAAATTCAAACCAAAATCAAGGAAGGGTCAATTGGAATAATCTTAAGCCATCGACAACACCTCAAATTCAATAGATAATAAGCCAAAAAGGCCATCGATCATCAAATCAGAGATAACTAGTAGAAGTCAAGGTTACTAATCATTCTTTCAAACTAGATCAAAAAGACAAGTTTAAACTCGTTTTATTAGTAAGCCAAATGTCTTGTTTAATCGAAGTCAATCAATATTATACATGAAATCGTTGACCACACTTTGAAGCTAATCAACCTCAAAAGCTGTTGATGATGCACCTTTCAAGCTAAGCTAGCCAACACCCAAAAGTCTTTGGTAATGCTTCAAATGCAATATACAATATAATATTGAGGTCGTCGATTATCAAATTAGAAATGGTCAACATAAGCCAAGACAACTAACCATATTGAACTAAATTCAGGTAGGCTGAACTCGCTCAATTAGTCAGCTAGATGCTACATTCAAATGAAGTCAACTACATGCATAAAGTCATTAGCCATACTTAAGTTACACCAACCCAATCTTAAAATCATCAGTGATGTTTCAAAACATGCATTAGAGGCTGTCAATTATCAAATAAGAAATAGTCAGCATAAAGCCAAGGCTACTAACTATTTGGAATTGAACTAGAGGTAAGCTTGAACTTGCTTAGTCAATCAGCTAAAACACCATAGCAAAAGAAGTTGTCACCAATGCCCAAGGCTATCGAAAATACTTCAAATCAAAAAAAGTTATTAGCAATGTCGAAGGCTATCTAAAAGGCTTCAAATCAAAAGAAGTTATCACCAATGCCTAAGGCTATTAGAAATACTTCAAATCAAAAAAAGTTAATTGCTAATACCCAATTCTATTGGAAACACTTCAAATTAAAAGATGTCATTGCCAATGCTCAAAGCTATTAAAAATGCTTCATGCTAAGAGAAGTTATCATGAATGTTCAATGCTATCGGTAATATTTTGAGCTAAACCTGACAAATCATTAGTAATTCTATCAGAGGAAATTAATTGCCAACAAGCTCAGAGTTGTGAGGCCACACTTCAAGTCGCTCCCACTTCCTCTCTCATCTTCTCTCATGTCCCACTAGATGATGCCATCAAATCTCAATAGGGCCAACTACTATAACTTTAACGCCGCCAGCCACACCCTAAAGTCAAGACAAATTATTAGCACACAACTAGGAACAAATCAACATCCATCTGAGTCAAATTTCACTTAGTCTAGTACATAGAAGTGGGGAAGTAGCAAGAGCTCTTCTCATCCCCTTTTCTTATTTCATGCAATTAATGAATTTAAATTCTTCAAATTGTAAAGTAAATGTATGTCCTTACTTAAGCCATGTATCTTTCTCAAAATAAATGAAATGATATTTCTTTTCTTTTGTATCTCTATTTTATTAGTTAGGATTCTTATTTTAGGAGGTTCTTGATAATTATTAGGATAATTAATAATAGCAACTTGTATCTATTCGAAGTCATGTTCCTACAATACCTGATTGCTCACTCAAATGACCCTCAAGTTTTATTTGCTGTTTCAAGATTTCTCCTCAAGATCTCTAGCTATCCCAGACCACCAATTTCGATCCCATAACTCGTAGCTCCATATTATCAAGAATCCCTCAGATTGGTGATTTGGTATTTCTTGCTGGTGGAGGAGGTGCTAGTGAATGGCCTACATCTTCATGGATTTCATCTATCAGAGATGTGTTTCTACCTCCCTACAGCTTCCTAAGATAATTGTTATAACTATTCTAACTTGTTAAGCTTTTATCTCATTTGTATCATCATCTCTATCAACTCCTTAGTTTTCTTCTAAGTTTCACCCTTCTCTTTCTCTTATTGTCTCAAGCATTCTTGAAGTTCCTCTATAGTCATTTTTCTACTAGAACTTTAAGTTATGACTAAGATTTCTATCAGAACATAATAGTTTATATCTCAAGAATTAGGTCTTAATTTTATGTGTTTTGGATACAAGCTAACTTCTTCTATCAGTTGAGTTGCCTTGTTCAAGAGCCTACTAATAGAGCAAGAAGCTATGCCTTCTTTCTAGCATGGCAATAAGGATAGACTAATGAAGGACCCTTCTTCTTGAACCTCCTTATTTGTAAGCTTCTTTATCATAACCTTCTTTTGGCATTTGGCTAGCCAATGAGTGGATTCACAGTCCTACCAAAGTCATAATGAGAAATGACTTTGACAATATGAAATTTTTTCCCTTTCATGGGATTTCATGCTTGGTTGTAGTCTTATGGTAGTTTTTCTTATTTTGCTTGGTTATTCTCTCATTAGCTATAGCCTTAATGTGCGATTGTATTCCTTTTGATTTATTTTTAACATTTTCTAAGCCATTCAATGGGCGAAAAAATTTTGAGATGGGAATGTTGATGATTGACTTCATCCATACACATTACTGGACTTGCTTTCAATTGCTTTTCCTTGGGAGTGGGAGAACATGATCAAATACTAAGCTTCGCTTTGTGCTTAGCTTCTGAAAGATAGATGCCCTTGTTGGTTGAGGTGTAGTTTTTAACCCCGTGTTAGTTTGACCCTTCACCTCAGAAATGATGACATTGGGTATTGTTGATGGAGTCAAACATACCATCAATTTTGAATCAGAAGACTTCTTGAGATTAGATCCATTAGATCAATTCATGTTGTGCAACCTACAAGATGAAAACACCATGTGGGGACCGCTGAAGTATAACAGCCCCTCGAAAGCTTAAGTTAGTATCACTCTTTAGGAGAAAATCAATAATAGAATTCAGAAGAGAAAAGCATCACAAAATTCAAGGCCTGAGAGGCTATCTAAATGAGATAGAAATACCTCCTTTTTTTATAACTTTATGGACTGTGCTTTACAGGAATAGAATTCTTGATTTGTAGGAGATTTGGTATGATTATCTCTTGGAATATAGTTACATCCTTATGATGAATTCTTTCTATATTTGGTTTTGGGTTGCCTTATTGGATCTTAACAAAACTAATTCAAGAGTTCATTATATCATCAGAACCCCCAACTCCAGGCATCGAGTCCTCATGGCTCGGTGAATGGACTTAATTTCATATATTCTTGAGCCATGCCATCGGTTTGAGCCAACATTATCACCAAACTACTTTTAGCCCTCATACAAGTTCATAATCATGGAGTGGGGTTTTTGTGCCTCTGGTTGGCCCGAGTGCTTTGTGGCCTAGTGTAGAGTTAGGGCTTAGTGTCTAGGGTGGAACCAAGGTCTTGAGTGCCTCAAGTGAAACTGAGGTATTGTGTGGCTTGAGTGAAATTAGGGTCTTGAGTGCCTCAGTTTAAATTGAGGTTTTGTGTATCGTAGGTAAAACCAAGGCCTTGAGTGTCTTAGGTGAAACTAAAATCTTGTGTGCCAGGGCCATGTTGTTGAAGATAGCAGTCCAAGTTGCAAGTGAGCAGCATGCAAAACTTTTGTCTCACTAAATTGGTCATTCACCATAATGTATCTCGCATTGATGAAAAAGAAAATCAATCATTATGATATTACTGAGAGATATATGAGAAAATAAGAGAAAGGAGTGCACCCAAATTTATAGCTTTGTAGCTTGTTGTGAGGCATTTGGTGCAGTCTTGTTTGTAGCCATCAGCTTCCTCTCCATATCATCTACTACTATTGCACTTATTGGGTTATGGGCCCAAGTTTCTCATTGCTGGCATTTTTTTAGCAGCCCACAACACAAGCTTCTTTTTAAAATTTTTCCTTCTGCATTTCATCCTTTCCTTTGCCAATTCTCTCCTTTTTCCAAGTTTTTAAATCTCTGTCGAAACTGAACCGTTTCGGTTAACGGTTCGATTTTGGCTGGTGCCCAATAGATTGGTCATATCTGTTGCGGCTTAGGGTTTTCGGCGAGCGCAGTGCATTAGGAGCTCGTGCGGCGAGCTCGCACCGGCTTCGTGCCCAAGCCTGCGCCCTCGCGAGGCAAGCTCGCACCAGCATCGTGCCCGAGCCGGCAGCTCCCTCGCCCACTTCGCGCCCTCGCCGGCCTGGCCCCTGCTCCCGCGAGCTGGGGCCGGCCTCACACCCGCACCAGCGCCGTCGCCAGCCCGATTCTGATGCCCTTGCTAGTCTCTACTAGATACTGTTCACATGCATGAGACTATTCACATAGTTGTTCATTATTTTAAATATTTTTAAACATATTATAATTTTTTTAATTTGAAGTTAAAAAATAATTAAAATAAAGTTAAATTTTGTTCAAAATATAATTAACAAATAAAAAAATATTTTGGTTGAAACTAAAATGGAAATGATTTTGATCGAAACGCATTGATTTTTCTGTTTACGTGCATGACCGTTCCACCGAAAGTAAAGTCAAAAAAAATGTGTCGGTCTCACCCCATGTGAATTGCTGTCACGAAATCATGCAGAACTAGTTGTTCTGGCTCGTATGTTTATAAATATTCATCTGAATTGTTCAGATACTGAATTCATAATTCCACATCTAGATATTTCAAACTCAATTGATGATGATTTAGATTTGTATTACGTTATAATTAATAAATTATATATATGTCAAATATATTTTAATAATAAGTTAAATTTATTTATATTAATTTTTAACTTTTTAATCATATTCATATTATTTCTTGTCTATTTTTTATATAGTAATATATAAAAAACAGTGGTTAACTAGTAAAATTAATTAAAATTGATTAAAATAATATTTAATATTATGGTAAAATTAATTATAAATTATTTCATAATTTTTATATTTTTATAAAAAAATTTTAAAATTTTATCGTATTTTTAATTCGAAGTCAAAATACAGTCAAAATATAGTCAAACTTTAATCAATACACAAATAATAACTAAAAAAATTCTTTTATCCGAAACGACCGAAACGTATCGATCGCTAGATGCTGAAGCCGAAATCAAAATCAAAATTTAAAATTTAACCTTTTTCTCTTTTTCTTGCCAATGTAAAGCTCCTCCTTTTCTTTTGTTTTTTAATTTCATCTCTTTGCTCAGCAACATCTTTTACACTATTTTTTAGCTTCCCAACGTGACCTTCCTTGGCTCAATCATTTTTTTTTTACTTTCTTTCTCTTCAAGTCTCCCATATCCTTTATTTCTTATTTCTTCCGTTCCCTCACAACTTACCTCTCTTCTTTCGTTCTTATTTTTTATTTGCTCCCAATAGATGGATGCCAGTAACAACATCTTTCACTCTTTTTTCTTCTCCACCTTGAGCCCTCCTTTCTGTTCCTTGTTCTTCACCCGCATGATGGAGGAGCTTCGAGGAGAGTAGCGGTGGCAAAGTGGGGTGGCAGAGCAATTTATGCATGGGAAGCAACCGGTCTGCAGTGCGTGCACGGTGGAGATGGCCTGAGCAGCTTTGAGGCGAGGCTAGAGTTGTGGCCGCAGTGGGGCAGCCGGTCCGTGATGAGCACACGGTGGAGCGGACAGCCGAGAGGCATAATGTGTCTACCCAGGCGAGGCTAGCTGGCAGGAGCAAGGTTGCCGAAGGGCAGCAAGCTAGATAATGGGGTTGCTGTGAGCATGGGTTGCTAGAGCAGCCATAGGCTAAGTTCAGATCCGAACTCCATCAAGAAGTTCAGATAGCACGTGGCACAGTGGCGAGAGCTCTCCGACAATCAGAGAGGGATGTGGATAGGAAGCTGGCAGTAGCAGCCATTGCTACAGTGATGATGGCCATGGATTCCTAATGGTGGAGGGCCATGACGAGGCATTTGATCCGTACCAAGGCTGAGGTAGTCGACTGTGGTGCAGAGTTCGATGGTGGTGATCTCACTGTCATGGTCACCATCGATGAGGTCAAAGATGAGGTAGGAGCCAGGGGTGTTCAGGCTTAAGGTGCAATCAAAACGATGGCGGAGGGTGGATCCAGGTCGCCAATTTTTTCATCGCAAACGGATCTCAAATCTTTTTAGTGATTAGTACCTTTGGCAGGTATAAGCTTTTTGATGATTTTATAAATCTCCAGCATAATAGCATACCAATCTTAATCAAATCATCGATATTTATAGAGTCAAATTTATTATCAGTTTCAAATTAAAATAGTTCTTGAGATTAAATTCACTAGACCGATTTACACTACATGACCTATAAGATAAGATATAATAGGGGGATATCGGAGTACAGTAGCCCCTCCGAAGCTTAAATCAATATCACTCTAGGAGAAAATCAATTATAAAATTCAGAAGAAAAAAGAATCATAAAATTTGGTATTTGAGAGACTATCTAAAAAAGATAGAGATACTTCCTTTTTATTCCTTTATGGACTGTGTTTTATAGAAATAGTATATCTGATTTATAGAAAATTTGGTATGATTATTTCCTAGAATGACGTTATCTTCTTATGAGAGATTCAGAATGTAATTACCTTCTTACAAGTGATTTTTTATATTTTTTTATTTTGGGCCAGCTTATTAGACCTGACGAAACTGATTTTAGGGTACATTGTACCATCAAGTGCCTTTGCCTTTGATGGAAGTTGAGTGACAAATTCTTCTTGTGCCATTGTAAATCAATTGGTAAGTTAGCAAGTGCACTCTTAAACTGGATGACCTCGAAGATTGTTCCAAACTTGACCCACCATTCAACTGCTCCTATGGTGATCATTGATCGAGCTAGACAAATGACTGATCATTTTCCCAATACGATGGTGCATGTCGGAGTAGCAATGTTCTTTAGTAGTGTCATTTGATACTTTTTTCTGCAAAGAAGAATACAATTGATCAATCTTTAATTATAATTTTATTCTATTAGTGTATCTATTATATCTACTAGATTTCTACACTTGGAGGTGAAGTCATGTCCGACTAAACGTGTCAAAATTTGTGGCTAACCAATGCTAAAAGGTGTTTAGTTTCACAGTACACTTACTTGCCATAAATCAAAGAAAATAATCCCAATGGATGTGCCAAAATTTATAGAGTAATGATAAATCACCTAAGATAGCTAAGAGATCTTGAGAAGCAATTGCAAAATAACAAATAAAATTTTGGTGGGTTTGAGTGTGTAATTAGGTATTATGAAAATATGACTTCCAATAGTTGTAAGCCTATATTGTTAATTACCTGAACAATTATCAGGCGATTTTTAAAATAAGAAATCTAGCTAATAAAATAGAGATATGAATAAAAAAAACATATTTGATCATTTAAATAGAGTCACATGGCTTAAACAATGGTATATCCTAACTTTATAATTTAAATAATTTAAATTCATAACATGAAATGAGGAAAGGATTGGGAAAGGCTTGATGCTCGGTGTAGCCCTGCTCTCATTCACTTGATTGAGAACAACATGATAAATGTAACTCTTTTTTTGTTCTTTGACTTGAGAGAATAGTTAGCAACTTTAGCTAATGCTAATCATTTTTTATTTGATAATTGATGCATTTTGAACTTGTTATCGATTAAGTTTGAAACAGTACTTATGGCTTTATGCTTATGTTGATGAAGTTTGAATTATTGCTGATGGCTTTATGCTTGTATTAGTTGACTTTTTTCAAACACGATACTTAGCTTACTGACTAAGCGATTTCAAGCTGCCTTAGTTCAATTTTGATTTGAAAGAATATTAGCAGCCTTAGCTTTTGTTAATCATTCTTGATTTGATAATCGATGGTTGTTTCAGCTTATTGTCAAATAAACATGATACTTGACTAACTAACTAAACGGGTTCAAGCCTGCCTTAGTTTAATTTAAGATGGTATGCTGCAAAATCGATGGCCTTTTTTGGTATGTTATCAATTGTCAACTAACTTTTCTTGATTTGAGTTGGATTTAGTTTAGACTTGGTTTTCAATTCTAGTTTGATTTGATTTAATTTATTGTTCAAACTAGATTTCAGTTCACATTCGACTCAATTTGATTTGGGTTGAGTTTGACCTGTTTAATGGATCCCCATCGGATATAGGACTTGATAATTGCTAGATTTTGGTTTGACCCTTATAAGGTTCTTATTGGATCCTTGATTGATCTACTTTGTAGCCCTTATTAGATTCTTATTAGATATTTATTGGATCTTGAATTTGATCCTGATTGGACCTTGGATTTCATCCTTATAGAATCTAAGTTCAACCCTTATTGGGTTATTGTTGGATCTTTGATGGATCTTTGATTTGATCCTTATTGGATCTTGGATCCAACTCTTATTGGGTTCTTATTTGATCCTTAATGGATCTTGAATCCGACCCATATTGGATCCTTACTAAATTCTTAATGGATCTTAATTTAGCCCTTAATGGATCCTTATTAGATCTTGGATACAATCCTTATTTAAGTTTTTATTGGCTCATTATTGTATTTTGGATCTAGCTCTTATTAGGTTCTTATTGAATCCTGAATGGATCTTGTATTTAACACTTAATGGGTTCTTATGGGATCCTTAATGGATTTTAGATCCAACTATGGTTGGGTTCTTATTAGATCCTTAATAGATCCTCGATCCAGCTCTTATTGGGTTCTTATTAGATTTTGGATCCAACCCCAATGGGTTCTTATTAGATTCTTAATGGATCTTGGATTTAACCCTTATTGGGTTCGTATTGGATCCTTAATGAATATTGGATTTAACCCTTATTGGGTTCTTATTGGATCCTTAATAGATCTTGGATCCAATTCTTATTTGGATGCTTATTGAATCCTTAATAGATCTTGGATCCAATGCTTATTAGGTTTTTATTGGATTCTCAATAGATTTTAGATCCAACCATTATTAGGTGCTTATTGGATTCTCAATGATTCTAGAATCCAATCCTTATTGGGTTCTTATTATATCTTTAGTGGATCTTGATTAAACCCGTATCAGATTCTTATTGGATCCTTAATGGATATTGGATCTAACCCTTGTTGGGTTCTTATTCATCCTTAATAGATTTTAGATCCAATCCTTATTGGGTTCTTACTAGAATCTTAATAGATCTTGGATCTAACCTTTGTTAGATTCTTACCAAATCTTGGGTTCGATCCTTAATAGACCATTATTGAGTTTGGGTTTAACCCAAATTTGACTCTTATTAGATTTGGGCTCAATCCCTTAATGGGTTTAGGTTTGACCTATATTAGACTGTATTCGGTTTGGGTTCAATCCCTTTATGGACTTAAGTTCAACCCATGTTGGGCACTTATTGGGTTTGGGTTCAATCCCTTTATGGACTTAAGTTCAACCTATGTTGAGCACTTATTGGGTTTGGGTTTGAACCCAGTTGGTTTGGGTTTAACCCATCATAGTTCAGATTTGACATCATTTGGTGTTAGTTTATGTTTGGACCTGATTGGGATTCAGTTAAGGTTCAGACCAAATTTGGTTTTGCTTAGTCTTAGACTTGATTTTGTTTTGGTTCAAGTTTAGATTTGATTTTATTTCATTTCAATTTTGAACCTGCTTTTGTTTCTTTTGGACCTGGTTAAGCTTTGGTCCAAACATGGTTTAACCTAATTAGTGTTTGGTTCAAACGTACTTTAATTTGATTAGGTTTTGTCCCAATTGAGGTTTTGTTTGTACTTGATTTGACATAATTTGGGTTTGGTTTGAACTTGGTTTAACTTGATTAGGGTTTGGACAAAGCTGATTTGATTTAGGTTGACTTGATTTGAACCCGATTATTATGGGGTCTAAACTGATTGGACCCGATCTATTTGGATTGACCAATTGGGATTTGGGTCTATTTTAATTTGAATTTAGTCTTTTAATTTATTTGAATAATTTAGGTCCATTTGATCATCCGTTCAAGTTTGTTTAGCTTAATTAATTTACTTAATTTAACAACATCGGTTTAAGTTTTATCTTATTAAGTGAGTTATTTTAATATCTTACTCTAATCTATTTTATTTGGTTATTTGAGAGTGCTTGGACTATCTATTGATTGAATGACTTTTAGGCGAGCTTGTAAGCTAGCCCAAAGTCTATTTGACTTGCAAGAGAGCCTATGGGTTGGCCTTGGAATTATTTGACTTTCAGGTGAGTTTGTAGGCTGGCCTTATGTTGATTTGACTTTTTAATAAATCCGTAGGCTAGTCTTGAGTTAGACTAACTTTTAAGCTAGCTTGCAAGTTGGACTTAATTCAAATTAATTTCAGATCTTCCAGTATGTCCACAAGTTAGCGTTAAGTCAATTTGACTTTTAGGCAAGCTCGTAAGTTGGGCTTGATCTAGTTTGACATTTAAGAAAGCTCGTAGGCTATGAATGGATTCCAAATGAGCTACTAGTGCAAAGGTCTCTTCAAAATCAATTCCCTCAACTTAGTTAAAATCCTTGGCCACTAATCTAGCCTTGTTTTGAATCGCTTGACTATTTTCATCTAACTTGTTCCTACATACCCATTTCGTACCGATAATTGGGTAATCATTTGGTCTTGGAATAAGTTTCCAAACTTGATTCTGCTCAAATTAATTTAGTTCTTCTTGCATAGCAATAATCCAACTTCCATCCTTTTAAGCTCCATCAAGATTCTTGGGTTCAATTTGAGAAAGAAAAGTAATAGTATGAAGATTGTATCTAATAGCATGTCTTGCTTTTAGCCCCTTGATCAACATTACTGATGATTTGATATTCTATGTGACTCTTTTGAAATTTCAGTGTCCTAGAGAGCTTATTATCTTCACCTTGCTCTTTGTGTTCCTCTTCATCTTTATCTTTCTTATCCCTTGATCTTTGGCTTGATTCATGCTCTTCCTTCTTCTTGAGTTGCATTTAATCTATTTTCTAGAGATATCTATATCATCATCAATAAATATTTTCTCCAAAAGAGGATTTTCTTCATCAAATATGATATTAATAGAATCTTCAACGACTATGGAGGACTTGTTGAAGACTCTATAAGCCTTATAGGTAGTAGAATAACAAAGAAACATACCTTCAAATATTTTTGAATCAAATTTGGATAAATAATCTTTTGCATTCAAAATAAAGCATTTGCAATTAAAAAAATGAAAATATACAATATTTGGCTTCTTGTCATTCCACAATTCAAATTAAGTCTTGTCAAGAATTTAGCGAATAGAAACTCAATTCAAGATATAGTATGTCGTGTAAACGGTCTCCACCCAAAAATATTTGGATAGAGAGTAATTGTTAAGCATGACTCTTGCTATTTCTTGAAGAGATCTATTTTTTCATTCTACTACTCCATTTTATTGTGGAGCACATGGAGCCTAGAAGTTATGTTCAATACTATTTTTAATGCAATAGTTTTTGAACAAATGATTTTCAAATTCTCCTCCATGGTCACTATGAATTTTTGAAATCATCTTATCTTTTTTATTTTGAATTTGTTTGCAAAGATTAACAAAGGCATTGAAAGAATCATGCTTATGTGCAAGAAATAAAATCCATGTAAATCTAGAATAACCATCAATAATTATGAAAGCATAATTCTTACCTCCTAGACTTGTAGTCCCAATTGGTTCAAACTAGTTTAGGTGAAGGAGTTATAGTGGCCTTGTTATGACAAATATTTTGGATTTGTGGAAGGCCTTGCTTGTTTTCCTATTTGGCATGTATCACATAATTGATCCTTGATGAATTTGCCTTTGGGTAGACCTCTCATTAGCTCCTTCTAGTAGGCTTTAGTTATAGCATCCATACTTGCATGTCCAAGCCTCCTATGTCAAAACCATCCATTATTATCTTGAGCTATAAAATGCTTCTCATTTTTCAAGTCAACTTGATCAATAGTATATGCATCTTCATCTCCATGACCAACAACGGCTACAACATTATCATCATCATATCTAACTATGCAAATATTTTATTTAAAAAGAACATGAGAACCTTTATCACATAGTTGACTAATGAAAAGTAAGTTATGCTTGAGACATTCTACCAAAAAAATATTTTTAATTAGAGAATCAATAGAAATATTTCTGATGCCTATAATTTTACTCTACTATTATCTCCAAAAATGATGTGTCCTCCATCCTTTTATTTTAGCTCTACAAATATGGATGGATTTTTTGTCATGTACCTTGAGCAACCACTATCTAGAAACTATTTATCTATTTGATTCTTATAATGGAAACATAGCTAAATAAATAAAGAATATTGGGATAAAACTTACTCTAAGTATGGGTCCATAAAGTTTGAGAGTAAAATAATTATAACAATAAATAGTAAATATAATGTTTGATAAAATAATGGGTAAAGTGAATCCTAGCTTTGGATTAGCTAGAAGGGTGACCATATGAATTTAACAAGTGTAAAATATGTGGGCCACTTCTACCTAACTAATGCTACTCAAGTGAAGGATGTTTTACGAATAAAATAAGTTTGGGCTTCCTAACTCTAGAAATCATCACCTTAGGTATCCAAATTTGCTTGAGAGAAGAATTTCTCTTAATTAAGCAATGACAATAGTTACATTTCAATTTTCAAGTTGTAGAACTTGAAACCTTTACAAAAGTGGACTTGGTACCTTTAGATTTAGAAGAGGATATAAAACAAGTCCCGATCTACTTAAAATATTTCTTTGAGTATTCAAGATCATATTTAAAGTAGAATTTATGTGGAAGAAATTTTCAAGAGTCTTTTTCAAATCAGCATTTTCCATTTGAATATTTTCAAGACTGATTTTGCAATCACAAGATACTATGAAAGTTTTTAGAACATGATTTTCTTTTTGAAGAAACTCGATTTTCCTTTTGCAATCACATGAATTTGTAGACAAGTTCAATGATTTAAAATTCATTTGAAGCAAATTAAACTTATTTTTCAAAGAAGCATGCTTGTGAAGTAATCTTTCATGCCTAGCATACAAATTTTCAAAAGCATATTGCAATTCATCAAAACTTAAATCACATACATATCCTCATAGCCATGAGGCATAAGTTGGCAATCTCTTCATTGGATGAGATATCTTCATTTGTTTCTTCCAAAGTATTCCATGTTGCAACCATTGCTTTCTTTTTCTTTTCTTTGAATTTGTTCAATTGAGGGTTAAGGAGGCAATTCACTCTCATGTGGCTGGGCTTTTCATACTTGAAATATGTGGGCACCTCCTCCTCTTCATCATTATAGTAGCTCTTTTCATTCCTTGATGATCTTCTTAGCATGTGCCTCCTCTTTAGGAACTCTTTGAACTTTCTCATGCTGAGAGCCATTTCTTCATCACTATCTTTCTCATCATCACTAGACTCTTTAGCTTTGAGAGTAATTCCTTTCTTCTTCTTGCCTTTATTCTCCTCTTGGCTCCCATCTTTCATCGTCATCTTGTGAGTGATAAGTGACCCCAAGAGTTCTTCCAAGGATAACTTATTGAGGTCTTTTGCCTCTTAAATCATGGTTTTCTTGAGATCCCATGACTTTGGAAGGCACCTTAAGATTTTGTTTTATAATTTCATCATTAGTAAAAACCTTTCCAAGAGATTTCAAGGTATTAATAATATCCATAAAGCTAGTGAACATTTTAGTTATCAACTCATTAGATTTTATTCTAAAGAGTTTATATTGGTTGACCAATATGTTCACTTTAGGCTCCTTGACTTGCCTTTTACCCTCATGGGTAACCTCAAGGTAATGCCAAATCTCATAAGCCATCTCATATATAATTCTATTAAACTCATTAGGATCAAGGGCACAATAAATAATGTTCATAGCCTTAGCATTCAAGGAATCATTTTTTTTATCTAAATCATTTCACTCCATTCTAGGTTTGGAAATTCCTACACCATCAATTAATTTAATGGGTGGAGTGTACTTCTCTTCCACTAATGCCAAAGATCATAGTCTATGCCTTTAATAAAAATTCTAATCCTAAACCTCTAATAGTTGAAATGAGTACCATTGAATAAGGGAGGTCTAGTTGTGGATTACTTGGTGGAGGGATGGAGAGATATCAAAAATAGCCATAGAAATAGATTGAAAACTCTAAGTGGTTAAACCAGAGAAAGAGCACCTAACTTTGATACCAATTGAAAGCACACAATCCACCTAAGAAGGGGGTGGTGTGCGGAAAGGCGGAGAGTGAATTAGGTTTTAGAAAACAATGACACCTTTTCCTTTTGGAGTAAGAACAAAAATGATCCAATATCAAAAATAATTTCAGACCAATCACAATCAGTTGTAAAAGCAAGGTAGTAATGCACCATGATGTAAAGTGGTTCGGAGTCCAACCGCTCATACTCCATTATCCTTGCCTCGCTATTGAGGACTTTAACACTTCACTAGTGCACTACTTTATTGGTGAAACCAACTCCTTGTACTCGCTTTTGCTTTAATCAATAAGGCCAACTCTAAACCAAAGCTTCACTCTCATAAGAACTCCAAATAATCTTGGAGTACTTATAATTAAAACAACTCTAATGCCTCACTAAAAGATCACTCAATGTGAGAATAAAGGCTTTGAAGATTTAAAAGTTAAAGTGCAAAGATTAGAGCTCTTGAAAACAAGAGGGCTATTTGGAACTTGTTATCTTAGAGAAGGATTACTCGAGAATATAAAAAATTGTGAAAGAATAAGTTTCAAGCCCTTAAATAACAGTTGGTGAGAACACTAGCCATTGAGCTATGCTTAGATGTGTTTAAGCATATAGTTTCGGACGTCCAACCAAAACTTCGAGCGACCGATCTCTAAGCATGAATTATTCTCAAAAGTTATAGCTTTCAAACATTGGGTGTATGATCCTGAGGATTAGATGCCCAAAATTGTTAGTAATTTATAGAGCTATATCTACTATATTCAAGCATCCGAACAGTCCACTTTGGATGTTCGAAGCTAATAGATGGAATAGTGTTATTTTGCTATAGGTTCAAAATTCATGTTTGACACCATCTCAAGTTCACCATGGATTAAAAATAATCCGATGAAGGCGTTCCAAGATAGGTTGAGTGTCAACCAAAGCTCTAAGCCTCAAATTCAAATAACAAATCTTCAACTCAAAAAAGAAAAAAAAAGATAAACCTATTGAGTCTTCCCTTGAGTCTTCTCCTACTCAATTTTCATGTTCACTAAGATCCATCCAATGATCTACGCCTCATCTTTATTGGTATTTTTATGTTCATCCACACCTAAGGCTTCCAAATGGGCTTGAACTTCATTGTGGGTTTGAGTTGATTGCTAGCTACACTAGCTCAAGAAATAGATCAAATATATAGTTTTCTCATCATCAAAACTATAAAGGGAAACACCCTCATACTTTTCCTATGCCAATTTTAGTTGAAAAGCTCATAACTAAATGGAAAGTTGAGATTATTATTTGGAGTTTATCAAGAGCTAAGCGGTCCAAGGTGGCATTGTAGGTAGACTGAGTCTGAACCACCATCCTACTATTATGAGCAAGTTGATCACTCCAAGTGGGGTAATCGATCACCTATAAAATAAATAAGTGTTCCAATGTATGGTTCTAGCTTTTGCTTTGTCTTCATTTGATCATAAGCTTTGATAAATAGGATATTGGCTGAGCTTCCCATATATACCATGATATGTCATGTGGCGTAATAATTAAGGATCACCAAGATCACCAATGCATCGTTGTGGGGTGTAGAGTCTCCTTGCAAGTCTTTTGTTGACAAAACCATACCTCCATAATATGGTTCGAGGTGTTATTTCTTCCCACCTTCCTAACCCTCGTGATGATTTGGTGCTTGCCATAGATGGAAAAGCTTCAGATTTGTAGGACAAGTGAGGATAACTTTGAGGTATTATTTAACTAAAGGGTTATAGATTTTGGGAGTAGGTTTTTTTGAGGGGATGCTCATCAGTTCTCTTCCTGTTGTCAGGTTTCTTCAATTCAGACACCCCCACAACAAATTGTCCTAGATGACCTTCTTTTATGAGTCTTTCAATCTCATTTTTAAGTTATTGACATTCTTCAGTGTCATTACCATGGTCTCAATGGTATGATAGGTAGCCTCCCTATAGCCCTAGTTCAGCTCTAGCTGAAGCTTGACTCATAGGTATGATAGGCAAATTTGTTGGTCGGGTCATAGGTAGGGTTGCATCCTTTGAACTCTCTTTATACTTCATACTGAAGTGAGATACTAGCTAAATGACCCTAGTGTTTTCCCCTAGGGTATGCTTGACTAGTTGTGTATGTCTATGACTTGTATTGTTGGTCCGACAAATCCATTGATGCCTGGACCTAAGCTTGAGCTTGACCTTGAGCTTGGACTTGAGCTTGAGTTTGTTGTTGGGCATAATAAGCCAAGAGGTTTTGCATCATTTGTGCCTAATTCTATACTTGTTAGGCCTAAAGAATTTGCACAGCTTATGCTTGAATATTTAGCAATTGATTTATTTGTTGAACAGTGGTGGCCAAGGTTTAGTATTCCTATCATCTCATCATTTGGGAGGGTCCAACCAATATATCAGGGATTGCTACCATAAGAATGTCCTAAGACTATTGTTATACTAGCAACCAAACTATTGAATTGGCTTGTTGGTTGTCACTTGGTGCTCCTGAGGAGTTTTGACTCTACTGGGACAAGAGTTATTTACCCCCCCCCCCCCCCCCCCACCGCCCCCCCCCCACCCCCCAAAACAAAGCTGATTTCTGGATGAAGACACCCTCACTGCTCTTAGAGGCATTGTCAAAAGATCACTGGAGATCTCCTAGATCAATAGGAAAGAGATGGAGCATATCTCAATGGAAGCACCAACTATTGTGCCAGTCCTATTTACCATCAATTTTGGTCTATGAGGCTTCTCGAGATCAGATTTGCTAGGTCATCTTTTTGTTAATTTGAAGGGAGAACAAAATATGAATTATTAAGAACTCTCTAACGACAGTCTCTCTAATGCCCAAGTCAATTGCAGTTAAAAAAATAAAGAGTGGATCTAGGAAATTGACAATAATTCTTTACCTTAATGAATAATTTGGTATTTATAGTGTTTAGAGGCGATTCAGCATATCCAAGATTTTTAAATCTCAATCAATATTTATGCCAAATTTTACATAACCAATTATGATAATCCTAAATCTCTTGGAATTGCCTTTTTGGAAGGTAAAATATCTATAATGCCCAAATGATTGAAAGATATATCGATGTCACCAAACTTCATGACTCACCTTAGAATGACTCTATTAGATCTGTTGAGTTGTGGTTACCTTTAAGATGAGTGATTTAAGGTGTTAGTAGGCCTTACTGTTCGTTCAGTTTTAGACTCGATTACTTTGGTTTTGTGTATTATCACATATGACTCCATCTCCATCACTAGTCATTTCACATCTTAAAAAAACCAAGAAACTAGAGTGTTATTTGAGCAGACCCACAACAAATGCCTATTTATGTGTAGTTAGCTAACTTAATGTGGCATCCAATGAGTGTTGCTCCTTGTGATCCTTGTTGCAACTATTGTATTAAATTTTTGTTTATCATTTTTTTTTGTCAACTACCAATACTATTACACTTTTTAAACCTTACCCTTACCTCAAAAAATAAAAAAAAATGAAAAAGCAAATGATGCAACAAAAACTTTGACCAAGTATAAGTTCATTAAAAGAAAAGTTTATGATACATGTCGACAAACTTAAATCCTAACTATTTTAAACTCAAGTGTTAATGGGTGTCAAACATAAAGAGAATAAAAAAAATACAAGTAGAGCAAAATACTCAAATATAAAATAATAAAATATGCAAATTGCATGTTTTTTTTAAAGGAAAAACACTAGTTAGAATGTGTCATCCCAATCTCTCAACATAGCTACCCTCCATCTCCAACATAGTTATAGTAATTCAATAGGAAAGTATCTTCACCTTCAAAATTATTGTTGCTATCCATGCCAGCCACTGAATCTTTCACAATGCCTATTTCAAGATATTCATTACTCATAAAAGAATAAGGAAGGACTGACTTATTGACTAAGGTCATCTAATAAAGGGCCCCTCAATTCCGAACTCCATGACTAAGAAGGTTGAAAAGCACTGAACATTGTATTAGAAGCATACTATTTATGCAATAATATTACCAACAAAATCATTACACAACCACCAAAATTTCGCTAATATAGACAACTTTAAAGATGAATGTCATTATTTTCAAACTAATTATATATTATGGTCTTAAATGCTCTCAATAGGTCAATTACAAACCTTTTATAATGGAATAAAGTTAAACAGATAGATACAATAAAACAAAAAATATGATGCTAGGACACATTCTTGTTATTAAAACTCACGACAGCTTACAACACAAGACTATACAGATACACCAATACTATAATTTAAAGTTAACACTCTCCATAAAAATATACATAATTTTGTATCAGCATGATCAGAAGGGAGCTGAATTAGTCCTTTTGAGCAAATATTGTTGTGCTGGCTGGTTTTCAAATACTAGCTTGTTGAACTCCTATACATTAAGAAATTTTTTAGATTAATTTCACAAATGAAAGAAAATGATGAATATTAATGATTAAAATAATTCCAAATTGTATTGACATAAATAATAAATGCAACATCTAAATATAGATGACACATATAGTAAGACATGTAAAATGCTAAAACAAATGTCAAAGTTTTGTTATAAACATGCAATAATTGTCATAATGTTATATTCAAATAACTATCATCTTCTAATGGCAATTTTATATGTGCTTCAACCTCATTCACAAAAATACCCTCTAGATCATCTCACAGTGCAACACAATTCTCTTCAAAGACTAAATTCTAAATTTTAGATGAAAATTATAAGGTATTGCTGCACTCAAATTTAACTCTCTAACAATTTAGCATGTGATTATTTCCTAGTTATACACTAATGCACTGTTTGATTTGATATTAAGATCAAGATCAGCATTTTTCTGAATTATTTTTTTTATCTTATAAAATTAATATTACTTATTTTACACTATTATTAAATTAAATTATTATAAAAAATTAAATAGTATTTCGAACTTTAAATTATTGTAGGGTTAATTTTGATAAAAAAATATTAATTTATAAAAGTGATTCACTAGTCTTGACCTTAATTCTGATTCTAATTCCAAACTAAACTATGTCTAACATATGCTTCTGCCATACATCCATTAATGGAAGAAGTATAATAGATTTGATTGTTAGCACAACTAAACCAAACAATATTGTGTTTAGAATTAACTAGGAAAACTTGTATTTATGTGAAAAATATATAAAATAGTAGTTTCTATGAAGTAGATTATATCCTAATCATCACCATACCTTGACAATATTGAAGAAGTAAGGAAATATACAATCCATGGCACAATTCACAAATTAAAATTTCATAGTTAATGAGAGGAAGACATTTAATTCTTCAGTTATTCTCAAACTTGACTAATATTTATTAAATCTTACCATACATTGGTTCTTAGAGCAAGGATAGAATATTATAAATTGAGGTTTTGGATGAATTAACATTTGATTTTTTTTTCTTTAGTTAATTTTTAGTATGTAGTATAATTAAAGGAGTACCTTTTGTTTCTTGAGCTTCTGGTTCTCCACCTCAAGTTGTGCAACCTTGATCTCCAATTCATTTGTGTATGCCTACAAAAAGAAAACTATTTGAAGACAACATAAAATAAATATTTAAACATCAAAACACTAAAATAACAAATATAAGCAATGTAAATGATTTATTAGGTGCATAAACAAATGCCACACCTGCTTCCTTGCTCTTGAACGAGCAGCAGACTCACGATTCTTGATCATTCGCCTTTGTCTTCTCTCAATTATCTTATCTGCCATTTCCTCTTGAGCTGCACGTTTTCGCCTGGGGGACTGTGATTCAGATGTTGCGCCTACCATTGGTGACAAAAGACCCATTTGGTTATCGGTACCTATTGGATAATTTCCAATCAAGTTCAAATGAACTTGTTGTTGCACCTCCGTCATTTGATGATATTGTGGCAACCAATGTGCACCTTGGACGTAATCTTGCATTCCCTCCATATGACCAACATTCCCAATAGGATTTTCAATAGGAACCTCAATTTCATTTCTCCTTGTAGAGACCTCGAGCACCCCAGCTTTCACAAGGAACTCCTCCAGAGTCATTTCCCCAAAAGACGTTTGCCACTCAGGCATCATAAGTTGCTCCTCATTACTCCAGTTCTCTCCCTGAAGGAGTACATCCTTCCATACCCCTTCTACTGTCTTATTAATAAATGTATGGGGCATAGAGATGTTTCTTTGATTTTGGAGGGAAGATCCAAAGGCATGGTTCCTTGAAGTACCCCCCATATCCATTGCTAAGGTCACATTACTCCTGGGGAGCACACTCTTTAGAAAATCATCAAAGTTCATATTGTTCAAGGGTTCACCCAAGTGGTTCTCTATCTCATTAAGGGTGAGGCTATAAATAGACCCTTGCATCGCCAAGCTCAAAAAACCAGTCTTTTGCATTTTGCTACTACTGCCTTGAGATGCCATTGTTTGTTTTCCCCTCTGACTAAAATTTTCTCCTGGAACTTCAAAAAATCATATCTAAAGTTTTTGAAAACTAGAATTAAAGAAACCAAAAGTGTATCCTTTTTTCATTTTCTACTTACAATCCAATCTATTGGCCCCTAATTTGCATCAATCCAAATTCCACAGCAAGTAGATCTATAAAGAAGAAGGACATGAACATATCCAAGAAAATGTGGCATGGTAATTGAGATTTTGTTTTATCTAGGATCTTTGTATTTCATGCTATTTCTAATGCAATATTAAGAATCTAATAACAATATAAATTTGATAAAAGTACTTGTTGCTGTGTGAAGAAGAGATATCAACCTATATCAATGAGATGTTTTTGTTCTCTTGCATTCTGTATCAAATGATTCCACAATTTCTTAGTAATGAAAATTATTTTTTTTAATTTTAAAAGAATCTATAAATAGACAACACCCTTTTGTATGCTAGTCATACTATTCCATGAAAATATCGAAAAAGAATATTTATGTTTATACCCTTTAACTAACATGTTTTTGCATTTGTACATTCAAATCATTTTACAATAATCATACATTCTTGGAGAAATAATAAGCTTCAAGTGCATCTAAACTCTTTTTAATATAGCAATGAAATTGATATCGTCAAATTGCCCATACAAAGAATAATATGGTTCCTTTATGCGAACACCTTATGTTGTGATTTTTTATTTTAAAGATGTGAAAAAAATGTGTGCCAATATAAGTAATATTTTATTTTTCAAGAAACAAAAAAAGTGCCATAACTAGAATAGGAATAGATGTAATCAATGACTAACAATTGAAATGTATATTGAAAAATATAGAGATAAATATAAGGAAAAAAGGTATTCTAGAGGCATGCATGTGACCATCAATTTTGTGGAATTGTATGAAATTTCATGTTCTTGCAAAGATATCTATATAACAAAAAAAGAAATTCAATTCCTGTTTAAAAACACTCTAGAACTATATGATACAAGAAAAAGGGGAAAAAGCTTTTAAAATATATGGAAGCACAAATAATTGTAATATGTATACAAGTATCTATGTAATTGGGGACCCTTTCAAGCACATAGAAGCAAAATTTCCCTCAAAATTTTGAAACTACAATAAACTCTTGCATTCAATTAAAGAAAATTGGTCTAAATTATACCTCTTCAAATGAAATATCTAATGATGGTGAACAAAAATCATATCACAAATGACTTCATCATTTATAGGAGTTGAGAAACAGATCTATCAACCACACTTACCACAACATCATTCTTTCCTCAATCTACTGCATTTGGATCTCGCTCTTTCCAAGCTCAAATTTGATGCTTAGTGTTGAAGGTTTTCACAATTTTTTCGATGCTAATTGTATGACTAAAAAAACACATGCCAAAACTAGTGCAGAAAGTATTGCTCTATTCGAAGTAATTGAGAAACGTGTCATGATGTGTTATGAAAATGACAAGATGGCAGGTGGAAGCACGTGCGGCGCATGCTCAGAGGAGGCCAATTTGGGGGGATATTATAAAATATTTTATGAAATTTGTTTTTTAATTTTGTTTTCATCTTTTGTAACTAAATTTCACCAACCAAATATGAAGGAGTTGTTTTGTTATAAAACTGTGTTCTCCAATAACTCACTAATTTTTTTCCTACCACTCAATAGGCAATAATTTTCTTTCATTTATTCACAACTTTGTTAGAAATTTGTAGTGATTAGGAAAAATCTATTTTCAAGTCTTGTGATCATTTTTTTGCATTATGAGGGAGAGAATGACAAGATATAGTTCATGATTAATATAATATATTTGTTTGAAATGGTTGGTAGAGATGTAATTGAACCAGACTTGAGTGAACCTTGCTCAATGCCTCTAAGGCATTCATCGTCTAAATGATAAATCGTAAGTGAACACTTAAATGTGGCAAAATCAACTATCAAATTAATAGAAAGTTTGAAAATTTCCACCTTCACAATAAAAGAAGAAATGCTTATCCTTTTACAAATAGATGTTTTTATTCACCAAAAATGGAAGTAGTTAGAAGTTATAGGCTAGAGACCTTTCCTATTTTCATACATGCACTTCTTGGAAGTTCATTCATGCAGCTCATTAAGGTTTATATATAAATCTCATCAAGGTTCATAAGATAACAAATATTATTGGTACCTAGAATACTACTCTGAAAAATGGAATTCTTGGAACTTGCCTATTTTGTGGTTGATGACATTCCTAGGTTAATTTTTTTTTCAAAAGTTTGATTATTTTCTTGTGTTCAAATGGAACCCTGAGCCTTTATAGTGGTTATTTGCAACAATAACCATTGGACCATGTAGATTTATCTATTAAAATATTATTTCTTTTTTTTATATAATAGCAAGGTCAGGGAATAGAAACTTAAATGCAATTGAAATTATTGAAGAAAACAAGATATAAGATTTATAACACAATAGGTAAGCCTCAAACCATAAATTCAAGAAAAAATTAGATGGGCATCAATAGCATGTTTAGTTGGAAAAATAAAACATGATAATTATTATTGCCTATTTGCAAGCATATCTACTAAAGAATAGTTGGATATTAAGCTCACATTTGAGTCTTTTTTAACAAGCTATGAGGTGGAAAGTAAAAATCTTTAAATAGACCAAAAGAAAAACTAAAAAAAGTTCACATATTAGTTGTTTAGGAGGCCTACTTAAACTATATAATTTGTCTTAGAGCTTGGAACATAATGGGTGTCATTGGCCTACCAAAACAACATATACACAATACTGAACTTGTAATAAAATATATCAAAATAATCTATAACACCAGCACATTGTTGACTTAGTTGTGTCTTGAATCCAAATTTTTCGAAAAGTCCTAATTAAATTAGAATTCATATTAGGAAGTAATTTAGTGAGTCTAATCCTTCTCTGAATTTGTCTCTTATTAGAAGACTTGGATTAATAGAATTCTTATTTAAGTCAGTCTCCTACTTTGACTCAAACTTAATTAGACCATATCTATACATGTCCTATTCATCTAAGGATTTTAGTACAATGAAATAGAGAGACAGAGATCAAAACTCTCAAAATATCTTCTGACATCTAGACTACTTAGTCTCTTGTGAGAGTTGGTGATATTGAAATTTTGCCTCAATCATTGTAATATCCTCTTTCTTCTCATTAATACAATATCCTTCGGATCACCTTCGCCTCTAGAGTAGGTCATAGATCGAACCACATAAATCTCTTATATGCTATTTTTTTTCTTCTTTTCTTTTTCTCTTCTACATCGTGAATTATAGTGGACATCAATATTTAGCGCAACAAAGTGGTATCAGAGCTTGGTTCAATATGTCCACTATTAAGTTCGATGTAGAGAAATTCAATAGAAAATAAGGGTTTCCTATTTGGCAAGCAAGAGTTCATGCAATTCTTACTTAACAAGAGTTGAGAAACACATTGGCGGATGTCAAGTCTGAACATATCACCGAAAGTATCTGAAAAAATTAGAAGGCTAGTGCACATAGCACAATCATCATCAATCTTACTGATGAGGTACTCTATCTATTTCTTGATGAAACATCACTTCGAAGTTATTAAAAAAATTGGAGAAATAATATATGAGTCAGTCTATCTCAAATCGAGTTTTCTTAAAGCATAATCTTTTCAATTTTTGAATAAGAAAAGGTATGAATATAGTTGATGATCTTAATGCTTTCAATAAACTAGTCTCTCAATTATTAAGCATTGATGTTAAAATTGAAGATGAAGATAAGGCAATTATTTTATTATCATCTCTACCTTCTTCTCTTGAGAATCTGAAGACTACTCTCATGTATGGTAAAGATTTAAAATTTGACGATATTTCTACTACCCTTTTATTTAATGAATATTTAAGAAAGATTGAAGGGAATGTGTCACACTCAAAAGCATTGATTGCCAAAGGTTGTACAAAAGAAAGATCAAAGATAGGTCGTTCTAGATCCAAACTCAAAGAAAAAAATTACAGGTATTGTAAGAAGATGTGACATATAATTGAAGAGTGTTGGAAGCTCAAAGTAAAAAAAGAGAAAGAATCACAGTATAAAGAGTAAGTCAAAGAACAAGTGTCAGTTGCTGAAGGGAGTTATAATGATAATTATGGTAATATTCTCTCTATTAGTTCCAACTTTGATTGTTACCATGATACTTGGATTCTTAATTCTGGTTGTTTTTACTATATGTGTCCCAATAAGGATTGGTTTGAAGACTACAAGTCTTATGATGGTGGTTTAGTTTTGACGGGTAATAACAATCCATACAAAACTATTAGAATTAGAATAATCAAAATTAAGATGTTTAATAATATTATTAGGACTCTTACTGATGTTAGACATATTCCTAATTTGAAAAAAATTCAATCTATTTGGGTGCTTTGGATTCTACTGGTTATACGTATTCTACTAAAGGTGGAGTTCTTAATGTTACTAAAGGCTTATTGATAGTGATGAAGGGACTAAAACATGAAAATTTGTATGAGTTAGTAGGAAAAACCGTTGAAGGTAGAGTAACAATTTCTCAAGTTTCTTTTGATATAACCCACTTATGGCATATGCATCTCAGTCATATGAGTGAGTAAGGTTTAACTGAGCTCAACAAAAGAAAATTATTGAAAGGCCTCAACTCATGCAAATTAGATTTCTGCAAGTATTATTTTTATGGTAAGCAGTACAAGGTAAAGTTTAACACCAGTACTCATATGTGGTGCTCTTCTATTCCATTAAAATATGGTGATCATTATTTTATTAGTTTTATTGATGATTTTTTTTGAAAAGTATGGATTTATTTTTTACATCACAAATCCGAAGTATTTTCTATTTTCAAATGGTGGAAAACTTCAGTTGAAAAAAGTACTAGCAGAAAAATCAACTACCTTAGAAGTGATAATGGTGGAGAGTACAAATCAATGGAGTTTCTCAAATTTTGTGAAGATGGGCCATCGTAGGAAAATCTTAATAAAATGGTATGGCTAGAAGAATAAATAGAACTTTGTTAAAGAAAGCATGTAGTATGCTCAATGCAACTAATCTTGACAAGAATTTTTGGGTAAAAGGAGTCAATACAGTATGTTTTATTGTGAATCACTCCCCTCAGGCAGCCATTAATTATAAAACTCATGAAGAGGTATAGACTGATGAACCTGCAAATTATTCTTCTTTAAAGATTTTTGGTTGCCCTTCTTATGTTCATGTCATCAAGGATAAGTTAGATGCACGTTCCAAAAAGTGTATATTCTTCGATTATGCCAAAGGTGTTAAGGGTTATCGTTTGTGATTCTACTATTTCTAATATAATTATTGAGAGAGATGTAGTATTTGATAAAAGTGTTATGTTAAAATCTCTCAAGAAAGGTCTCAGTGACATAATGCAAGTAGAGATGGAGCATATAGTTTCTTCATAAGAAGATATTCAGGGTGTGCCAAAATTTCAAGAAAATTCTAAGAATCAAATTAAAATTTTTGAGAAGACTCCATTTCGAAGATCTCAAAGAAACATAAAGCCACCCGAAAGGTATGGCTTTGAAGACATGATAGCTTTTGCTTTATTTACTGACAATAGTTATCCTTCTTCCTATAAAGAAGCAGTGTAAGATAAGAATTCTTTTCAGTGGCAAGTTGCTATGAATGAAGAGATGGATTCCCTTCAAAAGAACCATACTTGGGACTTCGTGAAATTACTAGAATGTAAAAGAGAAATTGGTTGCAAGTGGGTATTTCGAAAAAAAGAGGATTCCTCTGAGATAGATGGTGTTAAATTCAAGGGTCATTTAGTTGCAAAAGGGTATCCACAAAAAGAGGATATTGACTTTAATGAAATTTTATCTCTTGTGTTTAAACACACATCTATTCATTTTCTACTTGCTTTAGTTACTTTTCATACTCTTAAATTAGAATAGCTTGATGTCAAAACCATCTCTCTGCAAGGAGAATTAGAAGAACAAATTTTTATGCAATAGTTTGAAGGGTTTATCCAAGAAGACAAGAAAAATTATGTCTACAAGTTGAACAAATCAATTTATGGTTTGAACAATCTCCAAGGTAATGGTATAAATTAGAATAGCTTGATGTCAAAGCCATCTCTCTGCAAGGAGAATTAGAAGAACAAATTTGTATGCAATAGTTTGAAGGGTTTATCCAAGAAGACAAGAAAAATTATGTCTACAAGTTGAACAAATTAATTTATGGTTTGAACAGTCTCCAAAGTAATGGTACAAAAGGTTTGATAGTTTTATGTAGGGACAAGATTTTATCCATTGCAAATATGATTGTTGTGTCTATTTTAAAATGCATGCCAATAATTCATTTATTATATTGGTTTTTTATGTTAATGATATGCTTATTGCTACTTAAGATATATCTCTACTTAATGATCTAAAGCTTAGAATGAAAAAGAAATTTGAGATAAAAGATTTAGGTGCTACAAGAAAGATTTTCGGTATAGAGATTAATTGAGATCGAAAGCATGGCAAGTTATGGCTCAAACAAAGCAAGCATCTCGAGAAGATTATTTCTCATTTTCACATGCAGAATTCAAAACCCGTTAGTACTCCTTTGGCACTCCACTTCAAGATTTCAGCTCAATTATGTCCTTCTACAAATGAGGAGTATGTATACATAGAGAACATCCCATTTTTAAGTACTGTTAGAAGTCTAATGTATGCTATGGTATACACAAGACCTGATATTGCACAAGCAGTCAGCATTATTAGTTGTTACATGAAAAATCTAGAAAAAAAGTATTGGCAAGTTGTAAAGTGGTTATTAAGATATATTAAAGGTTCTCTTAATATTGGCTTATGTTTCAATAGGAACGTAGTTCAAGCGGCCAAAATTATTGGCTATGTCGATTCAGACTAAGCTGGAGACCTTGATTGACGATGATCTCTCACTAGTTATCTTTTCGCTCTTTGTGATGGTCCTATTAGTTAGAGGTAATCTTGCAGTCAATTGTGGCATAGATAAAAACTCTCAAAATGTCTTGTGATGACTAGGCTACTTAGTCTCTTGCGAGAGTTGATGATATTGGAGTTTTACCTCCATCATTGTAATCTCCTCTTTCTTCTCATCAATACGATATCCTCTGAGTCACCTTCACCTGTGGAGTAGATCGTAGACCGAATCATATAAATCTCTTGTGTACTATTTTTTTTCTTTTCTTTTCTTCTTCTACATCGTGAATTATGGTGGACATCAATATTTAGCACAAGAGCCCATAACTCTCAAATATAATCCAACATAACTTTTGATAATAAATAAATAGTAATAATGTATATCCAACAACCCACATACTTCAAAATGTCTAATCACCATATTCATTAAACACCTAGTTAATAACCACAATGTCCTAGAGTCACTAATCAATTTAAAAATGTACCAAATAAATATATGCTTGGTAATGGGCTAGGGTTAATACTAAGGCTAAAACTAGTGAACCACCTTTATAGACTAGTATTTTGAAGTCCAAAAACCTAATTAGTTTTTCATAATAATTTAATTTAATAGTAGTGTAAAATAATGAAAATTTTTAGTAAAAAAAGTAATTTTTTAGTTGACTAACTTTATATTAGTTCGTTACCAAATGAGGCCTAAAAGATCAATAATTACAATTCTGCATAAATTCTTCCAAATTTGACTCTAAAGTGTCACCCTTTGGATTTTAATAATGATCAAACTAGAGTTTAACAAATTTGTCTAGTTTATAAACTTTAGGTTTAGCAACAATCAGCCAAGTTTAAGAAGAATTGAATCTCAAGATAAAGTTTATTTGATCATGAAGATGATGACTAAAAATAAAAAGGATGATGATTTGAAAATAAACCTTGAAAATCAAAATAAAATCTTAGAAATACTCAAAGTATAAGATTATCTTCAAGCTCATCGATTTAACTTTTCATTTTTACGTTTAATCGAGGATTTGATAGTGAATTTGTTTGAACTTTTGATTGTACGCTAACTGAACTTGGAATGCCTTCATTGGCTTACCTTTCATGGAAGATATTGTTTTAAGTTGGTATCAAAAGGCTAAAGTTACAAATAATCTAGTGCAAGTTTTTTGTTAGCATTGGATGCTTGAATCTTATGGTTTAAATGCCCTAGTTTCAAAAAATCACTAGTTTTTACTGACAGTTTTGAACGTCTATACCTTATGGTTCAAATGCCTGAAGTTTCCAAATAGGGATTTTCACTCTCTGTTATTTGTAACTTCAGTTGTTTGTCCTTTAATTTAGCCATTCAAAGCTATATTTTGGGCATCTGAACATGTGAGGATAAAATAAAATGGATAGTCTTATTTGCTCATTGGAATTGTTCAAATGGCCAAACTTTACAAAAAATAGGCAGGAGTGATTCCTAATAGCTAAATTTTTTTCTCCGATGGTTATAAATTAGTTTAGGAATTCTTCGCTTAATGAGAGAATGAGCATTCAATATCTGTAGAGTAAGATCCAAGTTTTTTAAACTATATAACCTCAACAAGAGCTCAAATAGACTTTAACTTTCACATCCTCATTGCCCTTGTATTTCAATCTTTGACAAACCCTTATTGTAATATTTTTATTTATTTTTATCATTTTATATCTTTATAAATCTCCTAGGTTGTTGGGAGAGAGTTGAGTGCTCTTGTAGATATTAGAAGAGTGTGAGAGAGTTAGCTCCCATGTGGAGCAGCACTTGCTCTATTGCAGCAATGACTTGTAATGACTTGGCTTTGCCTCAAGAAATAATATTGCAAGTTGAGTGATTAAAGTCCTCAGGATTGAGGCAAGGGCTATAGACTAGGCATGATTGGTCACCAAATTACTCATATCAGTTTGCACTCTCTCTACTTATATACTTTATGCACACTCTACTATATTTGATTGATTATGATTACTTATGGATTTAGTTAGGTTTTAATTTGCTAAAAAGTAAAAACATCTTATAAAACCTAATTCACCCCTTCATCCCATCCCCCCCCTCTCCCTTCTTAGGTAGCTTATTTGGGTCTTCATTTGATAACCGAGCCTCATGCTTGTGCTTTTCATTTAACAACTTCAGATTTATTAATCACTTTTATTATGACAACATTTAGTATTTCTTATTATTTTAAAGAGGGCCAATCTATTTTTTATCTGCCATATTTTGCCGAAAATAATTTCAATCAATAAAAAATTATATTAAGGTTTTTATGAAAGGCATTAATTTTGAGATTTAGAATTTAGTGAAAAATAGATACTTCCCATCCGCCAAGATAATTGATGGTGTGAAGATCTGAAAACCACCTAAAGAGTGAAATAAAAATAAAAGTGGCTAGATTCTACAAATTCTATAGCCATGAATGTGTTCCATTGTGCTCTTAATGAAAATGACATTAAATAGATTTTATCTTTTACAACTGCTCATAAGATTTGAAATTTTATGTTACCTACTCATGAAATAGTTGAACATGTTATAGAAAATAGGAAGGAGAAGGAAAAGAAATACTTAAGGAAGAGGAAAGTAAAAGGCAAGGATTCACCCCCCTCAAGCTTAAGGGAATAAGAAGAAAACAAAGAAAAGAAGAGGGAAGCCTACATGAGATGACACAAATATTGACTCCAAGGATCAAGATATCCACCTTTGTCTAATGACAAAGGTGTATGAGAGTGAGAAGGATAAGGTACAAAATTATAACTTTGATGAATTACTTGAATCATTTCATAAGTTTCTTGCTAAATTTCAAAAAATATTTTTTAAGCATGCATCTTTAAAGAAAGAGTTTTCATCAATTTCATGTAACATTAAATCCTTGAAAATTGAAAATATTCATTTGATTTCAAAGAACTCATCTCTTGAAACTAAATTTCATATTTTACAAAATGAGAATGAGTTGTTGACAAAAAAACATATCTAGTTTTATTCATGATATAAAAAGGCAATCCTCAAATGTTCCTCGTGCATGTTCTTCTTCACATAATTTAACTGTCACTATTTCTCTTTCAAGATTCATGTCTCTACTTATTACCCAATTAAAAGAAATACCAATTTCAAACAACTTTGGATACCTAAGAGCATGATTCAAAATTTTGTGGAATCCAAACTAGTTTTATTACAAACTTAAGCTATTCTTGTTAGTTAGGGATGATACTTATTTTCAAAAACTTTATCCTTTAAGTAATCCTCTAGCTATGTTAATTTGTGATTTTAATTGACTTTATATTTTTTTTCTTTTTTTAAGTGTTGATCTTACTTGCAATTCCTCTTGATGTTTATTCTTGATCATATATTACTAGTCTCTTATAAAAAAATAGCTATATTGTATTTTGCAAGAGATGAAGAGGAGATTCATATGGATGACATCCCAACATGCTACAAAGGTTAAATAACTATTCAGAGTAGTCTTAAACTTTTCTACTCTTATTGACTTTCTATCAAATACAATGCTCTTATCTATAAACTTGAATGTCTTTATAGAGAATATGCATTGTTTTAGACATAAATAATATCTCTTGAAACTTTTTTACTCAAAGACTATTAGTATCATAAATAGGGGGAGCTTCTATTGCCTCAAATATTGATTACATTGGATTTTGATAAACTATTATTATGACAATAGTTGATAGGAAATATCTTGCTCATTTTTCATGTTTTTATATCTCTTGATACATAATATTATGATAGATAAATTTCATCTATTGCTATTGTTACTCTTTGCTCGATATTTCATACAATGCATTCATTTAGAGAGAATTATCCTTTTAATGATGTCAAAAAGGGGACAATAATATGCATAGTTGTGTAACATGTTAAATTCAATAGTATGCTCTTACTGCTAAAAGCATGTCTTATTACTCTTTGTCATATATTTTAGCATGCTTAGTACTTAGTTTGTCATCATTAAGAAAGAGAAAATTATTGCCCTTTCGATTTTGATGATTATCAAATTAGAGTTTAATGAATTTGTCTAGTTGAAAAGCCTTAGGATTAGCAATGATTATCTAAACTTAAGAAGGATCAAGTCTCAAGGTAAAGTTTGTTAGATCATGAAGATGATGGCTCAAAGATCAAAATGATGATGATTGAAGATGAACCTTGAAAATCAATATGAAAGCTCAAAGATACTCAAAGTAGAAGATCAACTCCAAGTTCATAGATTTAACTTTTCATTTTAAATTTAGTTGAAGACTTCATAGTTATTTATTTGAGCTTTTGATTGATATTTTGACTTAACTTGGAATGCCTTTACCGACTTATATTTTTTCTAAGATAAAGTTTTGGGTTGGTATCAAAGAGGCTGAAGTTGTAGATAATCTAGTGCAGGTTTTCTATCTACTTAAAATGCCCGAACCTTATGGTTCACATGCCCCAACATTTCAAAAAATGACTAGGTTTTACTGATAGCTTCAGATGTTTGAACCTTATGGTTCAAATTCCCAAAGTTCTCAAATAAAGATTTTCACTCTTTGTTATTTGTAACTTTGGTTGTTTGTCCTTTACATCAGCTGCCCCGAAGTAGAGGGTTTGGACACCAGAATCTACGTTCCGAACACCCAAACATGTGAGGACAAAATATAATAGCTAGTCTTATTCGACCATTGGAATGGTTTGGACAACCAAATGTTAGTTTTGGACATTGATTCCCAATAGGTAGATTTTTGCTCCAATGGTTATATATGGGCTTGGAACTTGTTTGCTTAATGCGAGAATAAACTTTCAATATCTTCAGAGCAAGATCCAAGTTTTATATCCTCAACAACTGCTCAAATCTGCTTTAACTTTTTTATCCTCATTGCCCTTATATTTGAATCTTTGAGAGATTCTTATTGTGAGATTTTTTATTTTTTTTATTTTATATTATTGTAAGTCTCCTAAATTATTAGGAGAGGGTTGACTTCTCTTATAGGTGTTATAAGAGTGTGAGAGAGTTAGCTCTGACATGGAGCGATATTTGTTCAGTTGGAGCAAGGGATTGTAAAGATTTGGCTTCATCTTAAGAAGTGATACCACTAATTGAGTGATTGAAGTTCTCAAGATTGAAACAAGGGGAGTGAAGTAAGTGTAGTTGGTCATCAAACTATATATATCAGTTTGCACTCTCTCTACTCTTCTACTTTGTACACACTACTATATTTGATTGATTGTGGTTGCTTGTGGATTGAATTAGGTTTTAATTTACTAAAAAGTCAAGATATTTTGTAAAACCTAGTTCACCCCTCCTCTTAGATTATCTATTTGAGCCTTCATAAAGGAACCACCAAAGAGACCTAATTTGATCAAATAAATGGACTAATACTCAAATTAAACTAGACTGAATCCAAATTGGTTTAACTTAAGTCAAATTTATTTAGACCTAAGCCCCAATTGGGTTCAAATCAAGTTAACCTGAGTCAAATTGGATGAGATCCAAACTTAATCCAATCCTAATCAAGTTAATCCAAATCAAATTGATTTAGACCTAAGGTCCAATCTAGTTTAAATTAGGTCCACCCGAGTCAAATTAGATCATACCCAAGCCTAATCCAATCTTGATTGGATCAATCCAAATTAAATTGGTTTAGACCCAACTCTAATTGGGTTCAAATCAGTCAACCCAATTCAAAGCAAGTTCGAATTATCCCTCGTTGGGTCTAATCAGGTTTAAATTGGACTCTAATTGGATCGAACCTACTTTGAAATAAACCTTAATTGGGCCAAACTAAGTTCGAATCTACCCTAATTAGTTTAATTAAGTTTGAACTAAGCCCTAATTGGGTCAACTTAGTTTGAAACCAACCCCAATCAGTTTAACCAAGTTTGAACTAATCCCTAATTAGGTCAAACTAAACTCAAACTTAAACGAAGACCAAGTTGAGCCTAAACCAAAATTAGGTTGAATCTGAATCAGAACCAGGTAGAACCTAAACTGGACCTAGGTTGAACTTGAACAAGAACTAGGTTGAACCTAAACTAGAATTAGGTCGAACCTGAACTAGAATCAAGTCAAATCTAAACCAAGACCATGTCAAACTTGAATCAAAATCAAGTCTAACTTGAACTAGAACTAGGTCAAACCTAAACTTGAACCATAATGGGTCGAGCCCAGAGCAGCTTGGTTTGAACTCAAACCCAATAAGGGTCCAACATAATTAGAACCTAAACCCATAAGGGTCCAATGTGGTTCGAACTTGAATCGAGCATAGTTCGAACTCTTACCCAATAAGGATCCAACTTAGGTCATACCCAAACTCATTGAGGGATTGAACCTAAACCCAATAAGAAATCGAACACAAACTTGGTCAAGATCTATTAACGATCTAATAAGAACCCATCAAGGGTCCGATCTAAGATCCATTAAGGATCCAACAAGAACCTATTAAGGGTTGGATTCTTGATCCGTTAAGGGTCCAATAAGAATGCAAGAAGCAAGATCTATTAAGGATCTAATAAGAACCCAACCAGTGTTTGATCCAAGTCCATCAAGGACCAAGTACAAGGTTTAGTGAGAATTCAACATAAGGTTGAACCTAACTCAAGTTGAATCAAATCAAACTTGAACAAAATCAAATTTTGAACATCAAATTATATAAAATTAGACTTGATCAAAATTAAGTTCTGAACATTGAACTGGATCAGATCAGACTTAAATTAAAATCAAGTTCTAAATATCAAACTAAATCAAATTAGAATTGATTGAAATCAAGTTCTAAACATCAAACAGAATCAAATTAGACTTGATCAATATTAAGTTTTGAATATTGAATTGAATCAAATCATACTTGAGTCAAATCAAGTTCTAAACATTGAATTGAATCAAATAAAACCTGAATCAAAAACAAGTTTTGAATATTTAAGTAAATCAAATTAGAATTGATAAAAATCAAGTTCTGAATATTGAATTAAATCAAATTAGAGTTGATCAAAATGAAGTTCTAAACATTAAACTGGATCAAATCAAACTTAATCAAAATTAAGCTTGAGTCAAAATCAAGTTTTGAACATCAAATTAAATCAAATAAGACTTGATGGAAATCAAGTTTTGAATACTAAATTAAATCAAATTAGACTTTATTGAAATCAAGTTGTGACCATTGAATTGAATCAGATTAGACTTGATTGAAATCAAGTTTTGAACATCAAATTGAACCAAATGAAACTTAAATTGAAACCAAGTCTAAACCTCAAGGCAAACCGAATTAAACTTGAACAAAGATCAAGTTTGGATTGTGTCAAATTCAAATCAATTTGGTTACTTGACAATAAGCTCAAAGCCATCGATGCACCTTAAAAGCTAATTGACATAATTTAAGGAAGACCTTTAGTTATCAAATCAAGGATAATTATCATAAACCTGGGCCATTAATCATCCCTTCAAATCCAACCTAATTAAGGTAGGCTTGAACTCGCTTAGTCAGTCAACTAAGTGTCATATTCGAAAGAAGCCAACTAACAATAAGAATAAAGCCATTAGCTACACTTTAAGCTCTGCCAACACAAGCTCAAAGGCTATTGGTGACACTCCAAACCTAATTGACAACAAGCCTAAGTGGTTGTTGATTATCAAATCAAAAATGGTCAGCATAAAACAAGATTGCTATCTATTTTAAACCAGACTAAAAGTAAGCTTGAGCTCACTTAGTTAATCAACTAAATGTCATGTTCAAAAAAAGTAAACCTACAATAAGCATGAAGCCATCAGTCACACTTCAAGCTCAGCCAGTAAAAGCTCAAAGGCCATTGGTGATGCTCCAAACTTAATTGACATTGTTAAAGAAGCCATCAATTATCAACTTAGAAATACTCAGCATAAGACAAGGCCACTAACTATTTCAGGCCAAACTAAGACAAGCTTGAAGTTGCTTAGTTAGTTAGCCAAATACTGCATTCGTAGAAAGTTAATTAACAATAAGCATAAAGCCATCAACCACACTTCAAGCTTAACTGATACAAGCTTAAAGCCATTGGTGAAACTTCAAACCTAATCAATAATAATCCAAGAAAGGTTATCAATTATCAAATTAATAATAATTAGCATAAGCTAAGGCCACCAATCATTCTTTCTAGCTAAAAGTCAAAATAAGTCAACTAACAATGAGCAGAAAGCTGTCAGTGGTACTTCATATTTAATAAGATCAATTGACACAAGCCAAGGTAGTAAGTCACATTCTAACGTCTGACAAAGTTATCAATATCTACCAAGGATCAAACTAAGGCTCGTCCAAGTCAAGTGCACAGGCACAGAGCAGTGGCAAGTGTTAGGTTTTTCCCCTACCACTTCTTTATTTCGTATTTTTTTTAATCACGAACATTCTTTATGACTATGATTTTAAATTCATTAAATTGTAAAGTGAGAGTATACCTTTACTTAAGCTTATAACCTCTTTATTAAATCAATCAAATCATGTTTTTTCTTCATATCTCTATTTTATTATTTAGGTTTCTCATTTTAGGAGATTCCTAATAATTGTTAGTGTAATCAATAACATGGACTTATGCCTGTTGAAAGTCATATTCTCACAATTTATGATTGCACATGCAAACTACCTTAATTTTAATTTATTATTTTGAAATTATTTCTTGGGTGATTTTTAGCTACTTCAGGTAGTCATTGCAGCTCCACAAAGTGAAAAATATATATGTTCTACATTGAAGTAACTTATAGGATCTCTTATCATCCATGAGATGACTAGGAATGATCAAATTTAAGGGAAAGACGGGCAAGAAAAACAAAAGCATTATCCCCAAAGCAAAAGAAGGGAGTGATAATAAAGAAGAGGATATTGATAAAGAAATGACACTTCTCATAAGAAAATTAAAATAGTTCCTTAAGAGAAAGCATATGCCAAGGAAGCTTCAGAAAGACAAGGAGGAATCAAGTGAAGAAAGAATTATATGCTTCGAATGCAAGAAATAGGGACACTTGAAAAAGGATTGTCCAATGCTTGTGCAAGCCAAGAAAGCAGGTTCAAAAGAAAAAGAAAAGAAAATCTTGATGACTACATGGGATGATTCCAATCAGAAGAATAAGGAGGAATCATCAAAAGAAGAAATCATCAATCCTTGCTTCATGGCTTTTAAGGATGAGATAAGTGATTTATTGTTTGATGAATTACAAGAAACATTTGAAGATTCATTTTCTAAGCATGAGAAATTATGTTTGAAACATAATCCTTTGAAAGAAAATAATGCTTCTTGAAAATTAGGTTGAAAAGGAGAATGTTTCCAAAGCTACATTTGATAGCAAGCTTGCTATTGAGAAATTTCTAAAGAAAAACATTATTTTGAAAAAAGCTTTAAAAAATTTCAAATTTGAAAAGGAAAGAGTTTTCAAATTTACATGTAATTGCAAGTATTATCTTGAAAAATTTGAAAAAGAAAATATTGATTTAAAAAAGACTTTGAAAATTTTGTTTCATGATAATTTATACAACATAATCAATCCCAAAATCATAAAAATGATTTCTGACAAGATGTTGACACATAATTCAGGTGGGTATTAGATTCTTGATGTTCATATTTTAGCTTTGTCTTTACTCCAATAAATAAAACGAAAAGTGATTTCTTGATAGTGGATATTTAAGACATGATAAAATTTTAACAATATTTAAGGAGTTGAGAGACAGATGGAGATTATGTCACCTTTGGAGATAGTGGTAAAGATAGAATATCGGTATAGGTAATGTGTCTATTTGACTTGTATTAGTCAAAACTATTTTACTTGTGAATGATCTTAAACATAATCTTTTATTTATTAGTAAATAATGCAATAAAGGTTAGCACTTGATGTTCAAATCTAATCTATGCATAATTAGAAATATTGAAATTGCACTTATCAGTCATTATGATGAAAATATTATACATTGATAAAGATGGATTTGAATGTGATAAATGCTTTTTATCTCAAGGAGACAATGATTGGTTATGGCATTGGAAACCTAGACTTGCAACTACGGACTCCATTGCTAAATGTAAACAGGAAAGAGATTGTGAGAGGTCTTCCCAAACATAATTTGTGAAGAATCAAGTGTGCAATGTTCATCAAATGGGGAAGTAAATCAAAGTCTCCTCCAAACACAAGAGGGTCATTTCAACAAATAGGCCACTCCAACTCATTAATCTAAATTTGTAATAAGCATTGTAAGTTTAGAAGGGAAAAATTATGCATTTGTTATTGTTGATGATTTCTCAAGATTTACATGGGTTTCAATTTCTTTCAAAAAAAAATAGCATTTCATTGATTTTTATTGAAACTGATAGTCAACTCATGCATAGTTTTACAAAACATTTGGATGAGGTTCATTTTTATTTTTATTTGAAATTAAATTGGTGCTAAAATGATTGAGTGATTTGAGTTTCTAAATAATTTCCACTATTTCCATTTTTGCTAAGTTCATATGCCCTGACGTAGAGGATCAGATGCTTAAACTAAGTTCAAACAATTGAACCGTAAAGTTTGGATGACTGAATTTAGGGTTTTTGCAAATTCTTTCTTTTTAAAACCCTGGACAGGTCCCCCAATCTATTTTATTTTCTTACCAACTCTTTGCATGATCAGCCTCTGGTGAATCTGAACCTTTCCTTTTCCTCCAACCATTCACAATCCTTCAAAAGCCTTATCCCCAACTTCCCACCTCTTTTTCTCTCCAAATATTTCCTTTTTCAGCCTCCAAAACTATACTATTCATCATGCCCTGAATGAAATGAGTTGCTTCCAAATGGAGGAGGAATTTTAGCAAAAATTTTGGTAAGGTTTCTCGTATTACCTCTACTTTTGATGCTCCTACTACCTATAAATACTATCAAGATTGCTTTTCCTCTTCCAAAGTGTTTCCACCTTGAATTGTTGATCTTGAATCCCAAACATCTCTCAATCTCTCAATCTTGTTTGATTCTCAAGGGTGAAAACCACTATTCACTCATCATGAATCTTATAATCAGATGATATTTGCATTTTCTGCACCAATGTATCTTTCCACTATGAGCAATACATTCTCATATCTTATTAAGGAAATTGACATTAATCTTCTTGAATTCATTCTTAGTATACCTATCTTCAGAGAAATAATCTTTTTGTCAAAATCTTGGGCAAATGCATATTCCATTTGAATACCCATAAGCTATCCAAATGGTATTTGAAGGGAACTTTGTTGTAGCCAAGGAGAAAATGATTGAAAATCTTCTTGCTATTCAATCCTATCTCATCCGTCAACTTCTACACAATCTTTTCAAAGGATGGGCATAAAAATATGGTTCAATGATGGATCTGTATCTTATCTACTACATTCTTATTGAATATTGTGTACATTTACCTTATATTATCTTAAGGGGCATGTCACATACTCTTTTCCACTTCACTACTGCTTGTAGTGATGACAATATCATCTCTAGGATTCTCTAACATTTTCATGCTCCTATTCCTTATCGGGACCCATTCAAATGCCACAATTATACTTTTGTGGAGACCTTCTCCCTTGCTTTCCTGAGTTGGATAGGCTTTTGCCAACAAGGTAGTAAGTGTGTTCATATTTTGGGACATTCTTTGGCATCACAAGAAGTTTGTGGAAAAGCTCGTAAAGAAGAAATCAAACTCAAGGCAATGGAGCGAGGTGATGATAGAGAAGATATTCCTATTGTTGCTACTAATCCTACCAACTTGATGACATCAGTGGTTGGTTGGCTAACACGTCTCAATGATTCAATGAGCATGTAATTTCTAACACTTAGAGTTTGCATTAGATTGAGGAGATGCTATGTGCACTATACCACTATGACACTCCTTCCCAAGCTCTTAGGATTTGTCTTTGTTTTTATGATATTTTATGTGTTTTGAGCTCTATATGGATTTGTGATCAAGATGTTTTGAGTGACTCGTGTGTTTCGAGTGACTTATGTTATATTTTTTGCTTATCTTTCTATGAATGTAGTTATGTATTTCTAGATCTTATGTATGTATCTCTTATATGTCAATATATTGAGGGGAAGTTTTTAACTATATCCAAAAAAAGGTTCGAGTTACTTATGCATATATATAGGGGAGCTTAACTTGTGTACTTGTTTTTGTTGATGACAAAAGTGGTAGAAAGTAGGGGAAGAGACATATGAAGAGATAAAAATTTGAATTTGAATATACTGAATGCTTCATACATGTGAAGATACTTCATACATGCTTCAATATGGAAAGAGTTGAATTTCATGTGATTCTAATGCATATTGTAGTTGATACATGTGTGATACCTCCGACCCAGCCCGATATTGTCCCTAGGCGTCTGAGGTTCGTAGCCCACCCGACTCTATGATTTTTTTTTCCTAGAACCCCAGGAAAAGGCCTTATTATTAAATTTATGGTAGTTATCATATTTAGCACAATCTCAACTCTGACACTTCATCAATGTGGGACTAAAGATAACTACTGCCAATTATAGGCCCCACTGCCTGCCTACTGGTGCACTAGGCCACCAAACCTAACAATCTCCTCCCTTCAAGGACTCAACGTCCTCGCTCAACTAGGCCACACCGATCAAAAGGTGCGGAGTGGCCGTAATACCACTATGTGATGTCTTCGACGTAGAACGATATTGTCCCTAGGCGTCTACAGCTCGCAGTTCATCCAACCCCAGGATTTTATTTTTTTCCAGCTCCCCGAGAAAAGGCTTGATTATTAGATTTATGGCAGCTATTATATTTAGCCCAGTCTCAACTCTGACACTTTGTCAATGTGGGACTAAAAATAATTACTACCAATTATAGGCCCCACTCCCTGCCTACTGGCCTGCCAGAATGCAGGCAATGGGGCCTATAATTGGCAATAGTTATTTTTAGTCTCACATCAACAAAGTGTTAGAGTTGAGACTAGACTAAATATGATGATTACCATAAAGATAATAATGAAGTCTTTTTCCCGGGGAGTTGAAAAAAATAAAATCCTGGGGTAGGGTTGATTGTAGGCCACAATTGCCTAAGAACAATATCGTGTTGGGTTGGAGATATCACATAATGATATCAGAGCCACTATGTACCTCTTGATCAGTGTGGGTTAGCTCAGCAAGGACACTATTGAACCCCTGAGGGGGTAAGATTGTTAGGCCCGGTAGGCCAGTAGGTTAGTGGACAGGCAGTAGGCCTTGTGACTAGCAATAGTTATCTTTAGTCCCATATTTAGCCCCATATCAATAAAGTGCAGGAGTCGAGCCTGGGCTAAATATGATAACTATCACAGACCCAACAGCAAGGCCTTTCCCAGAGAGCTAGAAAAAAATAAAATCCTAGAGTTGGGTGGGTTGTGAGCCGTAGACACTCAGGGACAATGTCATGCTGGGTCAAAGGCATCACAACATGCTTACATCTTACAAATCTTATTTGTCAACTATAAATCTTGTTTATACATATGAAGGGTTTGTAATCATTAAAAATAGGGAGGTTGTTGCCTAATGAATTTTCAATGATCACTAAATCTTATTTCATGTGTTGGTCTAGTTGTGATTGTTTGTAACATAGCCAAGACTTTTAATCAAGGCAAAATCCATTCATAAGCTTCATGATGATGATGGGCATGTGGACGAAAACTTGAAGGTATGAGAAAGAATGTGATATAAGGATATTAATGATGGCTTCAAGAATGCTCAAGTGGATCAATACCAACAAACTAATTTTAGTTTTTTCCTTTTATGTCGAGTCAAGGATTTAAATATTAATTTTTTAGAGCACTCTATTTGACACATTAGGTAACTTGAAAATTCCTTTATCAACATATTTCACATTTTTCTAAGGTAATTTAATGAAGTATCAAACAGTCATCTAACTTGATTTTGCAATTTAGTTTGATCTAAGTTTCTGTCTAAGGTTCAATTATCCAAATAAGATAGTTTGGTCTTTTGAGCTTAGCAAATAAATTTTCTATCTTAGATTTGATTGTTTGAAAACTGATAAACAAAAGCTAACCTAAGAGGAGAGGTAAATTAGGTCTAATAAAAATGATAATCACTTTTGAAATTGAAAAATTAATTCACAAATTAATGTGCAAAATTATAAGTTCACAAGAAAAATGTCAAATCACAAATGTTTATAAATGAAATAAGAAGGGTAAGGAAGGCACCATGATTATTACGTGGTTCAATGATCAACTATGCTTACTCCACAACCTTTGCCTTGATCTTGAGGATTTGGACTCTCCACTAGAGTCCTCACTTTGTAGGTACTTGTTACGGAAAATATCGATGTCCACCACAATTCACAATATAGAGGAAGAACAGAAAAGAGGAAAAGATAGCACACAAGAGATATATGTGGGAAGACGATCCAGAGAATATTGTATTGATGAGGAAGAGAAAAGAGAAGATTACAACGACGGAGACGAAACTCCAATATCACCAACTCTCACTCTCTATTTTCTATATCTTGAGACCCTTACATCAATGGTGTATTTATAGATGTGGCCTAATGATGTTTGAGTCAAAATAGAAGACTGACTCAAATAAGACTTCTACTAATTTAAGACTTCTAGAAGATAAATCTAGATAAGGATTAGGCCCATTAATATAATTAAGACTATCCGAAAATCCGGATTCGAGACACCATAAAGCCAACAATCTCCACCTTGGCTCGAATCATCTTATTCTCTGAATTTGAATCTTCAATAGATGTCTTTACCATTACCTCCTGGGATAGGATCAACGACCTTGAATATTGATCAAGTCCAAACAGAGGTTGAACTTATCAATCGAATCACCTTCGTCAACATATCTGCAGGATTTCTTGAAGTATGAATCTTTTGTAAAGAAATCTCGCCGTCTTCAATAATATCCCGAATAAAATGAAATCGGACATCTATATGCTTTGATCTGGCATGATACATTTGGTTCTTCGCAAGGTGTATGGCGCTCTGACTGTCGCAAAAAATAGGAAGAACATGTTGAGAAAAACCAATTTCACTTGCCAAACCTTTTAGCCATAGGGCTTCTTTGACGGCTTCTGTAGCTGCCATATACTCAGACTCTGTTGTAGATAATGCTACAGTTGACTATAAGGTACACCTCCAACTAATAGGTCCTCCACAAAGAGTGAAAAGATAACCAGTGAGGGATCGGCGTCGATCAAGGTCTCCAGCATAGTCTGAATCGACATAGCCAATAATTTTGGCCTCTTGCACTGTGTTCCTGTCGAAACATAAACCAATATTAAGAGTACCTTTAATATATCTTAATAGCCATTTCATGGCCTGCAAATGCTCTTTTCCTGGATTTGCCATGTAACGACTAACAACGCTGACTGCTTGTGCAATATCAGGTCCTTGTGCATACCATAGCATACATTAGACTTCCAACAGCACTTGAGAAAATGGGATGTTCTCCATGTATGCATGCTCTTCATCTGTAGAAGGACATTGTTGAGCTGAAAGCTTGAAGTGAGATGCCAAAGGAGTACTGACGGATTTTGAATTCTGCATGTGAAAACGAGAAATAATCTTCTCGAGATATTTGCTCTGTTTAAGCCATAATTTTCCATGCTTTCGATCTCGATCAATCTCCATACCGAGAATCTTCCTTGCAGCACCTAAATCTTTCATCTCAAATTCCTTTTTCATTTTAAACTTTAAATCATTCAGTAGAGATATGTCTTGAGTAGCGATAAGCATATCATCAACATAAAGAAGCAATATAATAAATGAGTTTATTGGCATGCATCTTAAAAAACACAGCAATCATGTTTGCAGTGGATGAAATCTTGACCCAGCATAAAACTGTCAAACCTTTTATACCATTGCCTTGGAGACTGTTTCAAACCATAAAGTGATTTGTTCAACTTGCAAACAAAATTTTCTTTGCCTTCTTGGATGAACCCTTCAGGCTGTTGCATAAAAATTTGTTCTTCTAATTCTCCATGCAGAAAGGCAGTTTTGACATCAAGCTGTTCTAACTCAAGATTATGAAAAGCAACTAAAGCAAGTAGAAAACGAATAGATGTGTGTTTAACCACAGGAGAGAAAATTTCATTAAAGTCAATACCCTCCTTTTGTGAATACCCTTTTGGCAACTAAACGGGCCTTGAATTTAACACCATCTATCTCAGAGAAATCCTCTTTCTTTCGAAATACCCACTTGCAACCAATTGCTCTTTTACCTTTTGGTAATTTCATCAGATCCCAAGTATGGTTCTTTTGAAGAGAGTCAATCTCTTCATTCATAGCAGCTTGCCACTGAGAAGAATTCTTATCCTGTACTGCTTCTTTATAAGAAGAAGGATCACCATTGTCAGTAACTAAAGCAAAAGCTACCATATCTTCAAAACCATACCTTTCAGTGGCTTTATTTTTCTTTGAGATCTTCGAAGTGGAGTCTTTTCAGAAATTTGATTCTTAAGATTTTCTTGAGAGTTGGGCATACCCTGAATATCTTCTTCTGAAGGAATTACATGCTCCACCTCCACTTGCATTATATCATTGGGATCTTTCTTGAGAGATTTTAGCATACCACTTTCATCAAATACTATGTCTCTCTCAATAATTACATTTGAAATAGTAGGATCCCACAAACGATAGCCTTTGACGCCTTTGGCATAACCCAGGAAAATACACTTTTTGGAACGTGCATCTAACTTATCCTTGACAACATGCACATAAGCAGAGCAACCAAAAATCTTTAAAGAAGAATAATTTGCAGGTTGACCAGTCCATACCTCTTCAGGAGTCTTGCAATTAATGGCTGTTTGAGGAGAGCGATTCACAATGAAGCATGCTGTATTGACTGCTTCTACCCAAAAATCTTTATCAAGATTAGCTGTACTGAGCATACTACGTGCTTTCTCCAACAAGGTTCTGTTCATCCTTTCAGCCACACCGTTTTGTTGAGGTTTTCCTGGGATGGTAAAGTGACGCTTGATGCCTTCATCTTCACAGAATTTGAGAAACTCTGTTGATTTGTACTCTCCGCCATTATCACTTCTGAGATATTTGATTTTTCTGCCAGTCCTTTTTTCAACTGAAGTTTTCCACCGTTTGAAAACAGAAAACACCTCGGCTTTGTGATGCAAAAAATAAATCCACACTTTTCTGGAAAAATCATCAATAAAACTGACAAAATAACGAGCACCAGATTTTGATGGAATAGGAGAGCACCACACATCAGAATGAATATAACCAATTAAGCCTTTAGTGCAATGAATGCCAGTGTTAAACTTACCTTGGACTGTTTACCATAGAGACAATGCTCGCAGAAATCCAATTTGCATGAGTTGAGACCTTTCAGTAATTTTCTTTTGTTGAGCTCATTTAAACCTTGCTCACTCATATAACCGAGACGCATATGCCATAATTGAGTCATATCAGAAGAAGAAGAAGACTGAGAAATTGCTGCTCCACCTGCAACGATTTTTCCTACTAACTCATATAAATTTCCATACTTTAGGCCCTTCATTACTATCAACGAGCCTTTAGCAACCTTAAGAACTCCACCTTCAGCAGAATACTTAAAACCAGCAGAATCCATAGCACCCAAAGAGATCAAATTCTTTTTCAAATCAGGAACATGTCTGACATCAGTAAGAGTTCTAATAATATTATCAAACATCTTAATTTTGATTGTTCCAATTTCAACAGTTTTGCATGGATTATTATTACCCATCAAAAATAAACCACCATCATAAGGCGTGTAGTTTTCAAACCAATCCTTATTAGGACACATGTGATAAGAACAACCAGAATCAAGAATCCAAATATCATGGTAACGATCAAATTAGAACTAATAGAGAGAACGTTACCCAAATTATCATCAGAACTCTCTTCAACAACTGAAACTTGTTCTTTGGCTTGCTCTTTAGATTGAGATTCTCTTTCTTCCTTTGCTTTGAGCTTCCAACAATCTTTAATTGCATGTCCCATCTTCTTACAATATCTGCAGTTTATTTCTTTGGATTTGGATCTAGAACGACCTGTTCTTGATCTTTCTTTGGTACGACCTCTGACAATTAATGCTTCTGAGTGTGACACATCCCCTCAATCTTTTTCAAATATTCATTAGATAGAAGGGCAGCAGAAATATCGTCAAATTTCAAATCCTTTCCATACATGAGAGTAGTTTTAAGATTCTCAAGAGAAGGAGGTAAGGACGATAATAAAATAATTGCCTTGTCTTCATCTTCAATTTTAACATCAATGCTTAACAATTGAGAGACAAGTTTATTGAAAGCATTAAGATGATCAACTATATTCGTACCTTCTGTCATTCGAAAATTGAAAAGCTTCTGCTTTAAATAAACTCGATTTGAGATAGACTTACTCATATACTGTTTCTCCAGCTTTTTCCATAACTCTGAAGGTGATGTTTCATCAAGAAACGGATAGAGTACCTCATCGGTAAGACTGAGGATGATTGTGCTATGTGCGTTGGCCTTTTGGTTTTCCCAGACACTTTCGTTGACATCTTCAGGCTTGACATCCTCCAATGTGTGTCTCAACCCTTGTTGAGTAAGAATTGCACGAACTCTTGCTTGCCAAATAGGAAATTCTTGCTTTCCATTGAATTTCTCTATATCGAACTTCGTAGTAGACATATTGAACCAAGCTCTGATACCACTTGTTACGGAAAATATCGATGTCCACCACAATTCACAATATAGAGGAAGAACAGAAAAGAGGAAAAGATAGCACACAAGAGATATATGTGGGAAGACGATCCAGAGAATATTGTATTGATGAGGAAGAGAAAAGAGAAGATTACAACGACGGAGACGAAACTCCAATATCACCAACTCTCACTCTCTATTTTCTATATCTTGAGACCCTTACATCAATGGTGTATTTATAGATGTGGCCTAATGATGTTTGAGTCAAAATAGAAGACTGACTCAAATAAGACTTCTACTAATTTAAGACTTCTAGAAGATAAATCTAGATAAGGATTAGGCCCATTAATATAATTAAGACTATCCGAAAAATCCGGATTCGAGACACCATAAAGCCAACAGGTGCTCTCTTACAACTTCACTTAGAATTGAGTGAAAGTTCACTCTTATCTACAGCCTTGAATCTCTCACACTCCTAGCAACCTAGGAGTGTTTAAACCTGAAGAGAAAAATGAAAAGTTACACTCTAGCCTCATTACAAGACCTCTCAAAAGAGTACAAGGGTTTTTGAAGTTTTGAAAATTGAAGAGTAAAGCTTAGAGCATTTGGAGACTAGTGGACTAGTGGGAGCTTGTATTCTCAGACAAACATTATTCAAGATGTGCAAAAGTTCTTTATTGAACAAGCTCCATGGCCTTAAATACCAACTGGAGAGAGAACTAGCCACTACCAGCTATTCCAATGGTCAAATTCAACTATCTGATGTCATGGGTTTGGAAATCTAGTCATTAGATTCAAGAATCCAAATAGGTAAGGTTCAGCAAACTGAAACTTATACAAGATGAACAAAGCCAAAAACCTAAGAGCCATAAAGTTTACAGCTTTTGATCTTTTATCATTCGAACTAGTGGTTCAGGCATCCAAAGTGGCCAGTAATTTCAGGGTTATTTTTGCTATATTCAAGAATCCAAACTATGATGTTTCAGCATCCGAAGTTAATAGAAAAAACTTAACTGGTTCACTGCAAATTTAATCTCCTTTGATGTTATCTCATAACTGATCTTGGATAAAAATGATAGGCCAGTGAAGGCATTCTAAGATGATCTGGAATGTTAATCAAAGCTCTAAACTCAGAATTCAAATTACAAAACTTCTACTCAAACAATAAATAAATATTCTATAGTGAGTTGATTTAATCTTTGGAGATTTTTTCAAACCATCTTCAATTCTTTAAGTTTCATCTGTTGATCCACTATCATGCCTTATCTTCAATATTATCTTCATGTCCATCTATACCTAAGACTTTCAAATGTGCTTAATATTCATTTAGAGCTCAACTTGGCTACTAACTATGCATGCTCAGGATATGATCAAATACAAAGTTTGTTCATCATCAAAACTACAAAGGTCGACAATCTTCCCCCTTTTTGATGATGACATACCCTCACAAGTATAAAATAAATAATCTAGTTGATTTAAGATACTTTATATTTTAAGTAATTTAACAACTAGAGTCATGCATAACATAGATGAGAATCTTACACTATACAAGAATTTTCGGAATTTTAAACTAGAATGTAAGACTCCCCTTACTATGATAACTCCTTCTATTAGAAACAAATGAAGAACAACATGTCTATCTCTCTCCTTCTTTTGACATCAACAAAAGGGATATATAATATAAAGGGAACATATATAGGAAGGACATTAATATGAGCATCCATAACCACAATATAATGTCACAAGTGAGATAAAGGGATACCAATAAGAGTTCCACAATATAACATAGTCCACATCCACATAGACCCAAGATAAAGAATCCATAAGGGTCAAATCTAGTCATAGATATAAAAAAAGGCTATCAAAATATATAATCAAATCACATGTCACCAATCATCCACAAAAGCTATCATCAAAATATAAGTACAAGTCAGAAACCAGACAAGGGCACAAAAGAAGACAAAGAAGTTTTAAGTGCTCGGCCCTGGCCAAAAACAATCCATAAAGGCTGTTAGAAACCCCTCGAGGCAGTCTAGATCCTTCATAGTCTATTGAGATCCTATAGTAGCTTGCCGCTCAAGTTAGATCAGCCTCTTAGTCAGCTCATCTTGCCATTGATCAACAAATCGATGTGAGGATCCAAATCCTCAGCATCAATAATAGCTCTAGCATTTGTAGCTGCTCCAATGGCACCAATAGCAGTGGGGATGACCTCTTGATATTTTTCTTGGTGGGTGGCAAGTCTCACATGTAGATGGAATCATTTTGAGGTTTTTTCAGCACCAATTTAGTACCTCTATAGCTCAAATTAGAGTCAAAAAGTCATTAGCAGCATTAATTTGAGGTGCTAGCTAAATACCGTATTAAGTAGCGCCATGAATATGCCTCTAATATTCAATAACAGCACTAATTTAAGTGCAGCCATTAATCAAAATTAGCACCACAAATATGAAATTCATGGTGATGATTTTTAGCATCGCTAATAAGGCTACTATTGACGGCACTAGACCCTAGTGTTGCCAAGTCCTTGGCAGTGCTATGGTCTAGCGCCACCAATGGGGTTTTCCATTGGTGGTAATAGAGTGTAGTGCCACCAATGTGGTTGGCCTTTGGCAGTATTAGAACTTAGTGTCAACAATGGAAAACCCCATTGGCAAAGCTAGAGCTTAGCGCCGACAATGGGGTTGGCCCTTGGCAGCACTTCTTTATTTTTTTAAGTGCTACTAATGGCCCAATAACCTGAATAATATATGTGCCCCCTCACACATATCCAAATCCTATAAATATAATATAAATACATTTCAAATATATTTTTATTTCTAAATAATATAATGAATATAACTAAGAAGAAAAAAATGCATTCTCAAAATTATAGGTACAAATACAATCAGAAAATACAATTCATACTTCTTTGGTTAGAAGATTATATAAGATAAAATTATTGTACAACATAATTCATCCGAAAAAAATAATATCACTCCTTCATGCCCTATCTGCCTGTTGCATTCCCGATTGTTGGCTCATAGATGATTTCCTCAAATAGGTCTATGAGAATACAAATAGAAATTAAAATTTTGTATAAACAACAATATGTGTCCATTAATAAGTCCCACACCCCCCAACCACTCATACCCATGTCTAAGTAGAATGCTCAAATCACATATTCTTGTGCCCAAGTCACCATTCTCTTGCCTAAGTCCTCACTCCCTTCCCTTCACCCGTGTCTATAAATAAAAAATATTCAAAATATGTAATAAACTTTTGAATGCATTTGTACCTTAACAGGCTAGAAAGTGGAAGGAGTTGTTCTCCAACCAACTTGGCTATCGTCACCATTGCCTTGCTATTGGGATGCTACACCTGGAATGTTCTTAATAATTTCTCACAATAAGCATGTCTTATCATTACAAAAAAAATTTCTTACATAGTATAAATTAGCAAAATTTAATTCATATCTCAAATTGTGGGGTAGCCCAAGACATAGTATAAGGAAGTTCATTGAACAACTCATCCATCAACCTCATCATTACTATAGAAAACTCTATCTAGAACATTACTTATACCTAACTCTATGTATATTGAGCTTGCTCACCTTGGAAGGATCTGTAGAAGGACCCAGAGATAGTCTTGGGAGTTGGTCCCATACCAAATATCTGCATCTGGCCATAACTGTCAGGGCCGAATACCAAATCATGGATCCTATTATCGGTAGCCATATCCAAAAGAGAGTTCTTAAGCTGAGACTGTCTCAACTGAGTGATCTTCTCTTACAATACGATCAATCAAAATATGAATATTATTTCATTCAAACATATACTATTAAAAAAATTATAGTAATCACTATGGTAATTGCGGATGCCACTTTGACGGATTGCCTAACTTCCTAGTATGGGATGCAAGGAAGATATCTAGCTTGGAAGGTTCAGCTCCACTAGACAGCTCAAGTTGCAAGTAACACAATTCACTATGAATGAAATATACATAATAAAGTGATAAAATTTCTGATTATAAGTTATAGATTATACCTCAAACCTCAAGTTTGCATACCCCTTGCATCTAAGAGAGTGACTCACTGTTTGATGCCTTCGATGCCTTCAATTTTTTTTGACTTAAATCCTAAAAGGAAAAATATAAAATTGTTAGGATAACATATAGTGTTATTGGTAAAAACTATTCATATTCCAATAATCAAGGGTTTAGAGCAATACCTGAGCTTCTCTCATTGCCCATATCTAACTAGAATATGGCACTGGTCTTTCTTCTTCACATCCATCTTCTAGCCTCATCAATGTTTGCCAAGGGTCCACATGATCCCCTTTTTGTTGTGTCCTCCAAATTTGCATTGGCCTAAACAAAAAGATATTGGAAAAATTAGAAACCTACAAAATATTCTAAATAGAATTATGTGAGAAGATATAATATATGTCGATATTATCTTTATATCTGCCTATGTCCATTCTTTATTTTTCGGGGACACAGCTCACCAGTCAATGCAGGTTATAGGCAACTTATTTTCATCTTTTACAAAACTTCCTAACTAGATGAAGAGTCATGCTAAATTTTCGCCAATGACCTGATGGTGATAGTTGACATTGAGCTATAATCTAAATCCCTCAGTATCCCAAACACCTATAGATCTATTGGGGCCACAACAGGGTCATAGTAGTGGGGCTACAAAAGGACCTATAATGTAAAATCAGTTAAGAAATTAATTTGCATTATACGAAATATTGAATCAAGTGAAATACGAAGTAGGTAAAGTATGCTAATAGATTGCATACCTTCATCACTATTAGGATGTGGCTCCTGATGTATTTACTTTGGAGGAGCAGAGTTTGCGCTATCACCATTGCAGTCCCCATCGAAATCTCCACTTGTCTCAAACACCTCCTTTGTAGTCTCTACATCCTACAACCCCTCTACCATGTGGCCTACATATCATGTCTCTCTTTTAAGATCCATGCTGAGCTGCAAGTAGAGAACATGTTGAAACAATGAATCAAATAATTTCGAGATAAGTATACGACAAAAAGAAGTCAAATGTGTAGAAAATATTTACATATACGAAGAGCATAAGTGACGTAGAAAATTTTAGAGAGTAGTACACCAATCCAATCACCTGAAATATAATAAAAAAATAATTTCAGTCCATAAGCCAACAAACTAATAAATAATAGTAAATATAAATAACTATAAGTACATAATTCTAATCTAACATGATAATATCATTTACCCATTAATTTTTTCAGGCATAAAATCATCATGGTCGTTGTTGCTATCATATTTGTTATCTTTCGAAAGGAATTTCTCTTCAATATTAGATTCACTAGTCATATTATCACCTTCATGTTGTTTTGCATGTGACCGATATGAATCGATATATGATGCATCTATTATAACTCCTCCAATGTTTCTGCTTTTAATTTCATAGTCAAAATCATTTAGTTTTTGTGTAGTGCATGCCTCTGCATTGGCTCTTCGTCATTATCATTGCCTGCTACATGGTTAATAGTAGAAAAATACTCTCTTGGAGTCATCTCCACAACCACATGACAATCTCGATCTAATGGATCTGTCACGTAAAATGCCTGATGTGCGTGATATGCAAGAATATAATGTTCATCTACACATTAGTTGTGTTTGCATATTAGATGGTTGAAGTTCACTATTATATATCCAAACTCATCAACTACCACTCCAATATTATTGTTGACCCAATCATACCTAAATAGCATGAACCTAAGTTCATTGTTATACTATATCTTAATAATATTTGTGAAAACACCATAGAACTATATAGCTCTTGATATGGGGTTCATGTACTTTGTACTTGCAAAACTTCTTGTAGCTGCTTTCAAAGTCATATCATTTACAATATAAAGCAAACATGTAGATTGAGTCTCAAATATACATACATGATCCCTGAGCTACTTAGCAAAGCTATCACTATGAATTTTCTCCAGTTCAAAATCTCTATCTTGACATTATTTATCAAATTTTAGACTTCAAGTGTTCCCTGGGAAATGGATATACATTATTTTAGAAGGTAAGTAAGTAATATTAGAGTTTATTAAAGTCATTTGAACTATAATACATACTTGTAAAAGGCTATCACGATGTAGATTAAAAAGTATACAGTGGTGTGCTTGTGCCCACCAAGTCTCACCTATATAATGAGATTCTTATTAAGCACCAATTGGATGCCCTTGTACACTATGGTGATCTTAGTTCTAAGAAGGCTGAGCAAAGTTTGACTAGAAGTCATTTAGGTACATTGCATATAAAGTCATGCACTCCTTTGCCAAATAGCCTTATGCTATAGAACCTTCTAAGTGAGATTGGTTTCACGCATAGTGCTTCAACATGAAAAGATACTTGAATGACAATGAGACCATTGATTATCATGGATGGAATGAATATTCATAAGTTAAAATTAATTATCAACATTTACCTCTCAATTGGATACATCCGGTAGTACTGGACAGGCCCCATATGTATTGCTTCCTCCATCAAGTAAATAGGCAAGTGCTCCATGATATTTAAAAAAGAAGGTGAAAAGATCCTTTCTAGGTAGCAAAGAGTTAGGGCAATCCTTTGCTATAAAGCTTCAAACTTAAATGGATGGATGAATTTGGCATACAAATATTGGAAGATACTACTTAGTCCGATTAGAGGTATGGCTGCATGTTTAGGCAAATATCTTTGCATAGCAATTAGTAGCAACTATTGTATTAATATGTGGCAATCATGACTTTTCAATTTAGTGATTGTTTGATCTTTTATATTCACACATCTGGAAGTGTTTGACGTATAACCATATGGAACTTTCACATTTTTTAACACAGTTAAGAAAAATCTCTTTCTCTTGTTTGCTGATGTTGAATGGAGCTAGTGGCAAAAATTTTCAAACATCTCTATCCTCTAGGTGAAGTGCCCTCTAGATACCAATAAATTTCAGATATAGCCATATATTTAAATTATCCTTTGACTTGTCTAAAGTGCATGATATTGAGATTGGGGTAAATATACAATAAGCTCCATTACGATAAATCAAAGAAGACACTTATCTTCTTCTAATTGGATTTCATATTCGAGCAGCCTTCAAAATGCATTTGTATAATGTTCTATTAGAGACCAGAGCACAACCACATCTTTCGGTAGCCTCTGCTTCACATAATGCACTAGATCCAAAAATTCAAGGGGAAGGGATGCCATACTCACATGTCCCATCAATTGCGGCCTTATCATGCCAGAATCGATGATGAATAGGTAGATATTGTCTGTCACATATGTAGTAGAACTTCTTGCCAAAATTTAACCATGTGAACCATATGTTCTTCCCCCAAATAGGACATGCCTACTCCCCTCTTGTGTTATATCTTGAAAGGTATGCATATACTAGAAAATCATTGATTATTCATAGCCGTACTACACATAAACAAAACATCTATTTGTTGCTTGCATCAAATGTTGGAATGCCTAGTTCCCATAATTCTTTTAGCTCTCCAATCAATAGGTATAGGTATAGGTCAATATCATTCTCTGGTCTCTTTGCTCCATCAATGTTCACGGATAAGTTATATGACATCAAAACCACAGGCCAAGTGCTATACGAGTAATTCATTTTCTAAAAGGGATTGAAACCAATATAAGGTAACCCCAAATGGGCATTGTGGATATTAGCAGCAACATCTAGGTATCATGAATCAAACTCCTTCCACTTAAGACTATTTGTCAAATGCCTAATTGCCCTGTCATATACCCGACCTTCAATGTGTTATCTCATATGTGGTACTGTCATTGCTAACATGAATAGTCACTGCAACCTCGACTTGAGTGGAAAATATTGCATAGCTTTAGCCAGAATTTTTCAAAACATCTGATTGTCATTATCACTATGAGATGTGAAATGCTAATATTGAGGTGCTTTGCAATGCTTGCAATAGGTGTCTAATTTACTTTCATTTTTGTAGAGCATACAATTATTTGTACATGCATGAATCTTTCACAATATTTCAAGTCTCTCGATAAGAATTGCAAAATGAAGGATGATGAGAAAACACCTCTTTTTATATCTCTAATAATATATTGAATGAGTTATTGCTCCATCAACACTTGAATTTCATGGCCGACAAATGCATGCTGAATAATAGAAATGTGAAGCTTTTGTAACTTGAATACAACTCAATGTTAAAGCCATCAAGTACTTTTTAGAATTTCTGACCATTTCGATTAACAAGCCTTAGTTGCCATGTCATCCACATCAACAAGGGTATGATGATCAAATGCAACATCTCCAAAGGCATCACAGATCAATCCTCTGATATCATCTCCCTCATTGTCAACTATTATCACATTAACTACTTGCTCTAGTGGATTCAACTTGTTTAAATACCATATCTCTTCGCCATGAAATATCCAATTCATATAATATATATTCCATCCTCTTATTTTACATGTTCATACACCTTCTGCCTTGTCCAATTGTGTGTGTTCATACAATCAATAAATAGATACCAAATTTTCTAATATGATCTCCTGCTCCTATATGCATGGTCCAAAAATGTATTTACTCGATTAATATATCTAGCATCTACTCGATTCTTTATTTGGAACTAACTCATGTTTATGCCTTAGAGATCTGTGTAATCCTCAAACTAATGCTCTATAAATACAACCTCTAATGTAAGATTTAGTTGGTCACTAAGAGACTTATGTGCAATTTAATTGTAAGAAAAAAGACTAACAACATGTTTTCTAACATAAGTTACATTTCTATGGTGAGTTATAGCAGAAATATTACACTAACCACATGTATGTAGTATAACAATTTCTAACAATTTTGTTTTAATGTCTCATGTATTAAACTCAAATGCACAAGTAACAATAACCCAACCTTATCATTTATATTTACTCTTGTTTCTATTGTCCCACCCACCTTCATATTGCAAGCTCAGTCCTCTATTCATGTGCTAGAGTTTCTTTCCTACTATAAGTTTTGCCAATAAGAGAGAGACACACAACACTAGAAGAATCTAACACCAAGAGTTTGAAATGAAACTATTTTTAATACATAAAATCTAGCCCTAAAAACAAGTTTATGCATCCAAGTGTATCATGATGGTGAGAGGATAGACTATCAAGTGGATGGGCTTGCCTTTAGTTTAGTCATCCCCGCACATTCTTTTTCTTTTGGTCATCATTGTTGTAGGAAACACACAAAATACCTTATTCAATAGTTATATCTATGTGTTTGCATACACGTCTCTTTCTCTTTCTAGTCCTCAGCCGACATTCCTTTGTCTGAAAGCTAAATTTATACAGAGAGCATTAGATACTACTCAATTGGATATCATTCTTATCATTCATAAGAATTTCATTTAGCTTCTAATGAGAACCTACATGACAAGTAACTTGGAAATATTAGGCTTCAAAAACCATCTTGCCCATGTTGCTTCAGAGAATCAAAGTAGTTTGTAAGGATAAACAATATTTGCAATACATGCTATAGAAAAAAGAAGGAAGGCCTTTTATGGTACAAAGAACATAACCACATGCTATTCTTGGCTTCAAAAAAAGTCAAACTATGAGTGGCATCAAAAAATATGCCAAGAGCTTTGATTAGTTTCATAATAAAATGCTATATCTCCCATTATCATGGAAACAAATGAAGTATTATCCTAGCTACTGGCAAGCTGCAAGAGGTAGTATTAGCTCAAATTCAACTACCAAATTCCACCAAAATCCAAAACAAAGTTGTTAATTGCCTTAGAGATCTCAGTTTCGCTAACAATTTTATACAATTTCTTTTACAGCTTTGATGAATTGAAGTCTCCTTCTGAAGTATTTTAAGTGGACTTAGGTTCTTTATGATGAAGCAAGATTAACCTTATGTTGTATGCACTCTTAGTCCTTAACCTAAAGCCATCAAATGTGTGATTGGAACCTAAAGCTTCATGAGCAATTACCTATATTTAATGGCTAATGTTGCACAATTCCTTACAATTTCAAAGACCCTTATACCACACAAAAGCTATCTTCCTTAAGATTTTAGAGACCTTATCACAATCTTCATTAGGATTCTAATGAGTGTGAACTCCTGTACATATAAAAAATATGAGCATCAAACTTTCCTTTTAAGCATCTACCCCTCCACCAAAATGAATGACAACAACCTATGCATGTCTAATCTTTGCTGAATATGAAGAAATAAGACATCACAAAATAGAACATGATATCAAAAGTAACAATCATAGTACCAAATAAACATTACTAAAAATGGAAAAAATTAGTCTAATTGAAATACTATAATGTTATAGTGTGGCTTGTTGGAAAGGAAAATTGCTAAATAGAAGTTGCATCAGGGATGAGACAAGTGAGTTGCATGACAAGTACGAACTTACCCAACACCAACCAAGTACTCCATAGAACATCAGTTTATATCACAATCACCCCATTTGATGAAATCTTGACACAATCAAGAAGAGAAAGAGAGGAGGCTTCAATTGTGATTTTCTATTTTAGGAAAACTAAAAATGAACAGAAAGATAAGGTTCTCTCTTTCGAGTGGAAAGAGTTAGACCAGGCGAGTTTGGAGAAGGCGACTTCTAGAAACAACCTCTAAGTCAATGCTTAGAAAGATTCGAAGGTTTTGTTCCTATATCTGCAAAAAAAAATAATAATAGTTCTGGAATTTACATGGTTGATTGAAGTAGCAAACCGATGGAACTTGTCTACCTAATGGTAAATCTTGGCACTTTGAACAATTAAATTAATAGATATAACAAATGATGACTTCACGAAGCATTTCGAAATAAGAGTCAAAGGTTAGTGAGCTGCTGATTAGTTGTCAATCAAAGTGACATATATTAGATCTTTCATAGAAAAATCAAGTCTAGGAAGCATGGTCAAAATTTTGGCATACATAGAAACAATATGCAAATTAAATTATAAATTGTTGTCCATGGCAGCAACTCCATCCTTGAATACAAGAAAGTAATGGTTTACATTTTTGTTTTGAAAACAAATAAGCATTGAGGTTAGCATTAGATATTGAGATTAGCATCAAATAATATTTTGATTACAACTACTTTTCTTATCCCAATATGTTTACTTTTAGCAATATTCCCACTAACAAGTTTTTTCTTTTCACCAAATCAACTAAAAATAAATTCAAATAAGAATCAGTAGACTGACCTTTAGCTGGAGACCAAGACAAGCTGTAGATCCTCCAAATCCCCAAGATCAATAGCGCCTTGCCCTCCCAGCTAGTATAATATTCACTTAATTTGTCTTAAATCATGAGAAGAAACTCAAATATATACAAAGCTATACCTAAATTTTACTATTCATCTCTATATCTATTCAAAGAGAAAGTAAAAAAGAGCACTTGGACAACCCTTGGGCTCAACCATAGTAGCTTCTCTTGACTGCAAGTGGCTAGAGGAAGAGGGCAGCTGCAGCCGAGCTTGGCCACAATTGGAGGATGTCATGAAAGACCTACACATGCGGCCTCGAGGCAGTGGGCAGTAGGCAAGCGGGTTTGAGCTTTGGCCATGGCCAGTGGTTGCTAGCGGTCTCACAATCTAGCAATAGTATGCAAATAACAAGCAGGGGGGCTATCACTTAGAGTAGTACGAGATCAGAGAGCTAGATCAAATTGAGTTTTTGTTAGGGTTTAGTTCAACTTTTGGTGACACTATTGTCTTAGCACTGTTGATAGGTAATTATTGGCGACACTAAGACTTTAGTGCCACCAATTTACTACATATATACAATGCTAAATTAATGCCAGGAAAACTCTTATTTGTTGTTGTGCCATGTGGCAAAGAGAGGCTTGGGTAAAAGTCTAAGGAGGGGTATAATGATAAAGTGGACCCTAAGAGATGGAAAGTACTCTAAAATAATGAAATATATGAGTGATGATACTAGAATAGTCAAGGATGGTAGTGGAATGCATGATGTACTAGGCTATATGATGAAGGATAATATATGGAAGGTTAACCAGTCATCCAACCAAAATATAGTAGATCATATATAACTCCATATAGGAGGCCTCATTATGATGCCCATCTGTCAAAAGGATAGTGTAGGCAAGAATCTAATAGATGACATAGGATCAAAGAGGAAGGAGGTTAGAAGTTAGGACCTTTATCATGTGTATGGCCTATGCATAGTTCTCCCCAAAAACTCTCTAAATAGCTTTAGATAATTCAAGGAGAAGCTCTGTATCGGACCAATGCTGAGCAAAGATGTCTTCCCCTTTAGTGGGAAGTCCTAAAATGAGACCTAATATGTCAAGATCAATAGTAATTAGTGTATCCCCAAGCAGGTGGTGATGGTCATGCTACCATAGTTAAAGGATGTATTGGCATAAAATATTCACACATCCTCCTTGTTGTAAGGCTCATGGGAGTGTACAAGGTCAAGCTACCCTTGGGTAACAAAGAGGGTAGATAGATTAAGAAAAGCTACGTCTACATAGTCGATAATATGTAGTGGAATTATTTTAGAACTAGCAACTTGACCCATAAAATGTGTAAAACTATTCAAGGAATGAAATTGAGGCTCCTCACTAGAGGTTGAAGATGAAGAGCTTTTGTGTTTGGAGGTAGGGGTTTTTGTCTAGGGCGCCATGGAGAAAGTGAAGGAAACTTGGGAGAGAAGGTGAGGAAGGGGAAGAAAGCCGCAAGAGTGCCTTTAGATTGTAGTAGGAGCCACATGGAGTCACCAGAGAGCAAGAGGAGGCAGATTGCCCAAGAAAAAAATAAAGAAAGTTGGGCAATCATCGAAGGTTTTAAGGCAAAACTTCAATATTTAGATGTCAAAACCAACTTGTTCAAGCATTTAAAGATAGCAAACAAAGAGTAGAAACTTGCATAAATGTGTTTGGACATTTGAATAGAGAGGTTTGGTTGTTTGAAGGTTCTTCGGACATCCAAACTGCCCTAGTAGGGTGACTAAAGAATGGAAGCTAAGAGTGCAAAATACATATTTGAATTTTGGCATCCAAACTGTCCTATTTAGATGTCTAAACTTGACAGGAAGTAAGAAATATTTTGCAAAAAGTAAGACTTGTCAATCAATTTTCAGACACTCAATCAAATTAAGTACGCTATGAAACTCAATTTCATTTTGTACCAAGAAAAACCACATCTCATCCAAGGGTTTTGTGAAAATCTCTATAAGTTGACAATTGGTTTCTATAAAAATCAATGAAATATCCTTTCTAGAATCATGATCACAAATAAAATGATATTAAATATCAATATATTTTTAATGAGAATATAGTACTAGATTTTTGGACAAACTAATAGTACTAATATTATCATAATAAATTAGTACATTTGAAAACTCACAATCAAAATCTTGAAGAGTATGTCGCATCTAAAGGATTTATGAGCAACAACACCCCATGACCACATATTCAGCCTCAATGGTAGAAAGAACTACTAAATTTTATTTCTTGGAACTCCATGATACTAGAGCTTTCCCAAGAAATTGGCATGTGTCACTTATGCTCTTTCTATCCATATGACAACTAGCATAATTTGCATCACAAAAGCCAACCAAATCAAAGCAATCAACCTTAGGACACCATAAACCTAGATTTAGTATATCCTTAAGATATCTAAGCATATGTTTCATGGCAACTAGATGAGATTTTCTAGGTGAAGCTCAAAATCTGGCACATAAACAAACACTAAGCATTATATGGGGTATAATCATGGTCAGATGTAGTAAACTCCCAATCAAACCTCTATACTGCTTTTATCAATATTTTCACCATCTTCATCTTTGTCTAACTTGGTTGAAGGACTCATTGGAGTTCCTCATTGATCTCCTCAACATGTGCTTCATTTTTAGGAACTTCTTAAATTTTATTGTGAGAAGAGTCATTTCGTCATCTCTCTCTTCTTCATTCTCATTGCTTGACTACTTAATAGTACTATGATTTTCTTCTTTTTGCCTTCCTTGTCCTCTTGACTCTGATCTTTCAAGTTCATCTCATGTATAATGAGTGACCTCAAAAGCTCTTCCAACAATAGCTTGTTGTGATCCTTTGCTTCTTATATCATGATCATCTTCAGATTCCAAGACCTAAGAAGACATCTCAAGATTTTTCTTATCATCGCATTGTTAGTATATGTTTCATCAAGAGATTTTAAAGTGTTTATAATATCGGTAAAATATGTAAATATCTCAATAATTAACTTGTTTGGTTTCATCCAAAAGAGCTCATATTAGCTAACTGATATATTCACTTTGGACTCCCTTACTTGCCTTGTTCCGTCATGGGTGACTTCAAGGCAAGGTTAAATATCATGAGTTGTGTCATAGATGCTAATTCAGTTAAACTCATTTGGATCAAGAGTGCAATACAAAATGTTCTTAGCTTTTACATTTAAAGAGTCATTTTTCTTGTCAAAATCATTTCATTCCTCTCTAGGCTTGGGGATTTTCACAGTATCAATTTTTTTGGTGGGTAGTATACCCTTCTTTCATAATATGCCAGAGATTATAATCAATAACTGTTATAAAAATTCTAATACAAGGTCTTCAATAGATGCAATGAGTACCATTTAAAAGAGGAGGTCTTGTAGTGGGTTGCCCCTCTTGTAGATATGGAGAAATACCGAAATTTACCACAAAAAAGGATCAAAAAACTTAAGGCAATTAAACTTAAAAATAAGAGCACCAAACTTTGATACTAATTGATAGGCAAAAATCAACCTAAGAGAGGGGGTGAATTAAATCTAATGAGAATGATAATCACTTTTGAGATTGAAAAACCAATTCCTAAATCAATGTGTAAAATCACAAGTCTACAAGCACGAAGTAAAATCATGAATACTTATAAATGAAATGAGAAGAGTATAGAGGGCACCGTGATTTTTATATGGTTCATCAACCAACTATTCTTACTCTACAGTCCTTGTCTCAATCTTGAGAATATAGTCTCTCCACTAGAATCGTCACTTCGTAGGTGAAACCACCCCCTTATAACTTCACTTCCAACCAAGTGAATATTCACTCCAATCCGGAGCCTTGGATCACTCACACTCCTAATTATCTAGGAGTGTTTACACTTGAAGAAAAATATGAAAAGTTACACTCAAGGCTTACTACAAGACTTCTCAAAAGAGTACAGGGGCTTTTGAAGATTTGAAAATTGAAGAGTAAAGCCTAGAGCACCTAGAGGCTAGTGGGCTAGTGGGAGCTTGTGTTTGTAGACACAAATTGCTCAGGATGTCCAAAAGTTCTTTATTGAATAAGCTCCAAGCCCTTAAATACTCATTGGGGAGAGAACCAATCATTACTACCTATTCTCTACCATGTTTAGGCGTCTGGACCATAACATTCAGCCATCCAAAACATTCCAACAGTCAAAATCAACTAGACATTACAACTAATATCACAAGTTGGAATATCCGATCAATAAGTTCAAGCATCTGAGCAGGCAAGGTTTAGGCAACTAAAATATGTACTAGATGACTGAAGCCAAATACCTGAGAGACATGAAGTTTACTAGTTCTGATCTTCAGTCGCCTAAGCTAAAGATTCGGATGTCTAAAGCTATCCGCAATGTTAGGGTTGTTTCTACTATATTTAGGTATTTGAACTCTAAAGTTCGGATGTCTAACGTTGATCAAAAATATTAACTAATTCACTACAGTTTTAGGTGATTTTTCTCACAATGAAATTTGATTTAAATATGATTAAAATTGAAACTTATATACCACTAAATTATAGCTCAAGTGTGGGTCTCAATTAAATCTAAAATATGATTAAATTTGATTAAAAATTGAGCTCAATTTGGACTTGAATTCTTAAGAAATTAAGGCTCAAATTAAAATGGACTCAATGGGACAAATATGATGACCAAAATTGGACCCAAAAAATCATCTAAAATTAGGTTAAAATGAAAAAAATGTATTTTACAAATAGGTTCCTGTAATAAAAATTTTATAAAAAATTTACCAAAACCTTCTAATTATAAGTGAATCTCGCAAAATTTAGAATTTATGAATAAATCCCTTAAAATTTTATATTAGCAAATAAATTGCTAGAATTTTAATTTTTTGTAAATAAATTCCTCGAAAATTTTTATTCACAAAGCGGTTTAAATTTTATCAAAAAAGAACTCTGAAGGTTTCAAAATTTTATAAATAAGTTCCTTTTACAAAAAGTCTCTAGAAGTTATAAAATTATAATTTAGTCTAAATTTTTCGAATAAATTTGCAAATAGCCCCTATTATAAATTTAATATCCAAGATAAGTATAATTTTTAAAATCATTATTATCCGCAGTAAATAAACACTCATCAAGTCACATCCATATCCATCCATAACCAATTTAAACAACAAATCATTATCCATAGCCAAATCATTATCCAAATAAAATCCTCATCCAAACAAATTCTCATCTAAATAAATTCTTATCCAAATAAATCCTTATCCAAAAAATTCTCATCTAAATAAATGATTATCCAAATAAATTCTTATCCAAACAAATCCTCACCTAAACAAATTCTTATCCAAATGAATCCCTATCCAAATAAATTTTTATCTAAACAAATCCTCATCTAAACAAATCCTTATCCAAATAAATTCTTATGCAATAAATTCTTATCTAAATAACTCATCTAAATAAATCCTTATACAAATAAATTCATATCCAAATAAATCCTTATCCAAAGTAAAATAGAAATAAATCTAATCCACATCTATCTATCTATATTCAAAATTTAAACAAAAGATCATTATCTATGTTCGTAATTTAAAATTTTAAATGGAGATGACCCAATCCACTCACGAGTTATAAAAATCCTTAAAGTCCTGCAAAAGAAAAGAGAGAGGAGAGATCAAATTCAAGAGATGGGGATCAAAGAAGAGAGTTCCACAAATTGAAAAAAAGAATAAGCAATATGATAGTCTAGAGATGAAGGAGCCAAGAAAAGAGGAGTAAAAGAAGGTGATCTCTTACCTTATTTTCTCTATTTTTTTCTCTCTTCCTCCTCCCTGCTTTGTTTTTGTCTCTATTTTCGCAAGTTCTTCATCATCATCATAGCTTCGGTCTTCCATGTTTATCTCACTAAATGATGTTAGCCTGTAGTTCAAGTTATACTAAACTACACTCATAGAACCTCCAACCTGTACCTCGCCACAAGCCACTGTTAGACCCACCATGATCTTGTTCTGTGTTACCATTTTTCCTTCATAAGACATGCCACGTGGCTTCTCTTCACCAAAAAAGCCTCAACAATCAACCACATGCCCTCCTCTCATACCGTAACCTATCTCACCTCTACCTCTAACAAGCTTTGCCTGGCCTTCAACATCACGTAGCCCATCTATCCTCCACCTCCCCCACGCTCTTGCTTCCCATGTTAGCTTCTCCACCCCTAGCTCCACCTCTCTACACCAGTGCTTGCCTATGAAGAGGAGCCTATGCCAGTTGCACCTCCTACATAGCTCCTTCACATGCACGGCGCCCTTGTCTCGCTAATCAAAGCTGCCCACTATTGTTCATTGGCAAACGAGGCCAAATCTAGCCACCAAATTGAAGATGCAAGGGATGGTGAAAGTTGAGAAGAAGGGAAAAAGAGGCATGGGAGGTGGGTGAAAAAAGGAAAGAAAAAAAAGGAAAGAACTTTTAGCTAAAAAAAAGAAAAAAAATTGGCCAGTTAAAAAAGAAAAGAGAAAGAGAGGAGTTGAGATAGTAAAAAATAATAAAAATAAAAAAATTAAGGAAATATATAAAGGAGACATCGGAGGAGGATCAAAGAAGATTTAGAGGGAGGAGGAACTAGTTCACCCCATGGACGCGGCCAACCATAGTCTTGCTCATCTCCATCACGTCTATGTCTGCACGACTGTCATCTTCATACTTGTGACTACCCGCGGTCCCAATTGTGCATTGACGGATCCCATTACCATCATGGCTACTCATAGCTTTGCATGTCCACGGATCATAAAACTAGGCCAACCTTCGAGTCTGCCAAAACTAAGCCCATCTTCAGGTCTGCCAAAACCAGGCCAGCCTTCGAGCCCGTCAAAATCAGGCTAGTCTTCGAACTTGCTGAACTTAGGCCAACCTTTAGGCATGCAAAAATCAGATAAACTTTTGGACCTACCGAAACTAGGCTAGCCTTCAGTCCTGCCAAAACAAGACCAGCCTTTGGACTTACAAAAATTAGGTCAACCGTTGGGCCCGCTAAACATAGGCTAGCCTTTGAGCCGTACAAACTAGATCAACCTTTGAACTCGCTGAAACTATAGGTTAGTTTAACTATAGGACAATCTCCGAGCCCACCAAACTAGGCTAATCTTCGGGCCTATCAATACTAAGCTAACCTTTGGGCTCACTGAAACTATAGGCCTATCTTTAAGCCCGCTGAATCCAAGCTAGCCTTTAGGCTCACCAAAACCAAGCCAGTCTTTGGGTCCACCAAAACTCAGCCTGCCTTTGGGTCCACCAAAACCAAGCCAATCTTCAGGCCTACCAACTCCTAGCCAACCTTTGAGCCCACCAAACCTAGACCAGTTTTCGGTCTCGACAAAACTAGGCTAGCCTTAAGCTATTGGAAGTATTTTAGGCTTATTTTGACAAGTCACTGGCAATGCTATCTAATGAAGTTATCGTCAAAGCTCAAAGTTATTAGAAACACTTCAAACTCCTCTCATCGCCTTTCATATCCTACTTGATGACATCATTAAACCAAACCCTCGACATCCATCAATAATTGAATCAAGAATTGTCCAAGTTAGACTCCTATAAATATTGAGCTATTCCCATTCTCTTTCTTATTTCATATTCAAATTCATTAAAATGTAAACCGGGGGTATTCCTTTACTTAAATCATGTAATCTCTTTCTTAAAGTAATCAAATTATGTTTTCTTTTTTTTAGTATATCTATTTTATTAGTTAGGTTTCTTATTTTAGGAGGTTCCTAATGATTGTTAAGGTAATTAATAATAGAAGTTTACACCTATTAGAAGTTATATTTTCACAATACTTTATTATGCATTCAAACTACCATATTTTTAATTTATTATTTTGAGATTACTTCTCAAGATCTTTGTTATTCCGGATAGTCAATTTCAATCCCACAAATGCAACTTCAGTCCCTTTTTGACATTATCTCATAAGTGATCTAGGATGAAAATAATAAATTGGGAAAGACATTCAAAGGTACGTTTGAATGTTAATTAAAGCTCTAAATTAAGCAATTAAATTGCAAATCTTCCACTCAAATAATAAATAACAATTCTAAACCTAGTGAGCCGACTTGATCTCTTGAGCTTTTAAGTTATCTCCAATTCTTCAAGTTTCATTTATTGATCGACCATCATGTCTCATCTTCAATATTATTTTCATATCTATCTATACTCGGTACTTTTAATTGGGTTTGTGAGTTTAGCTTGACTATAGGCTATGCATGTTCAAGATATGATCAAATACAAAATTTAATCATCATCAAAAATACAAAGGACAACAAAAAATATATGTTCAGTTAGTTGTACTTAGCATACAAGAACTAAAAATCCATCTGTAAAAATTGGTCATCCGAACATTAAATTTAGTTGTCTGAACACTAAGATTTAGTTATCTAAATCATACTATTAAATTGTCTGAAGATATGAAGAGAGATACAATCTAGTTTTTCCAACCAAATTTATAGTTGTCATAAGACATTTGTTTCTTTCATGAACACATATGCATAGGTTTTCTCATTTTTAAAACACATAAATGCAAAACATGATAAAATTTTAATAAAGGTCATAAACATATAGAAAAGTATTTTATGCTATAACAACATATAGTTTTAATCTATCATTATCCATGTTATAATGCCACGTGTGATGAATTAGTCCCACATCGGATATTGGATAGATAGAGTCCAATAGATATAGTGAAAAAGACCCATATCCCATGAGCTTGAGCTTTTAGGATAGTTTGGTGTCCGGCTCATTATATGGATTTGGTGGTTCGAAGCTGTGCAAACTCTTAAGACCAAAACTACTGCGATAATGCGACTGAATTGAGTCACATGTTAGTTTCATGGCAAAGACCAGTGAGAGGACGCGGGCGCGAGGCCGGCTTGAGGCCGGAGAGAGGGCGCATGCGTTGGCGCCAGGATGGCGAGCGCACAAGTGTGGGTGCCAAAAGCCGATGCAAGGGCGCGAGCACTAGAGGGCGGTGCGAGGACATGGGTCACACAGTGGAAGTTGTCGAATAAAAGAGTTCTTAATTAAGAGTGTTAAATTGATGTGGTCAAATCACACCTGAAGAGGGAGATTGTTATAATGTCACGTGTGATGAATTAATCCCACATCGAATATTGGATAGATAGAGTCCAATAGATATAGTGAAAAAGAATCACATCCCATGAGCTTGAATTTTTAGGATAGTTTAGTATCTGGCTCACTATATGGATTTGGTTTGATACTCTTGTGACTCCCCAACATATCCAAATAGGCAAAATTTACAAAATTATTAGCTTATATTATTGAGGGTCGCTCATGTTTCTTACATGGAAAAAAGTCAGAATAAGTAGTGATGCACAGAGCTCTAAGACTTCTTACCAAACATAAAATATAAAAGTAAAAGATAACACATTTTGCTACCAAGATCACATGACTACATTATCTAAAAAATATTAAAATAATTTATAGTATAGTTTTCACCATTTTCATCTTATCCTAGCTTGTACTTGAAATTGAATATGAATTTGGGTCAAAAAAATATGTCTAACATAATTTACTATTTTAACACAATTTCAAGCTTGCACATCTCAAAATAAATATATAATGATCTTTATGTTAAAATATATAAAAAGGAGCACTTGAACTCTAAATCATAGACTTGAAATGCACTATACTTCATGAGGTGAAAACAAATTAAATGACAAATAAAATAGTAGAAAATCCTAATATTGACAGTAATATTATAATGCATGCTTCAGATTAAATCGGCTTCACAATGTTCACATCACTATAAAAATAAGTCCACCCTTGAGTGCCCAATTGATAAAAACTCACAAGGTACCCCATGACAGCAAAAAATTTAGTGTCGCCATAGTGCTCATGCAACATAATCATTAAATATAATTTAACACATTATATTAAATAAATAAATTAATAGCAATGTGCATCCGATAAATTAAAAAGTCCGAAATGTCATATCACCATTATGTATTAACACCTAGTTAATAATCACAATGGCCAAGAGTCACTAATAAAATAATTAAAAAGTTTAAAATAAATATAGAATTAATAGCGACAATTAAGTTTCACGAAAATAACCATAATTTCCACCTACTTTATAATGAAAATTAAGAAAAAAACTCTCAGATACTTAAAAGGACTCATAAAATTTTTTTATCTAATTTTTACTAATTAAATTATCATGAAAAAGCCCATAGTGGCCCACAATTCTTAAATAAAAATATTTTGAAGTCAAAAATGGGGGTGGCAATATTGGTTAGAGGTCAAAAAATAGTATTTAACACAAAAAATGTTTGCATGATCTAAGAGGGAGAAAAAATTTTGTTAAGACCTTAAAATAATTTAAGAATTTGAGATTAATTTGAATGTAGAAAATTATAGAAAAATTTATTTCTTTGGCACTTTGGAATTGTTATTTTTTATTAAAAGTATGTCACTTTTGACATTTGACGTAAATAAAATATAGTTGAAAAATCAAAATTTTAGAATTATAAAAAAATAATTATTAAAATATAATGTCACTGAGATCTTTAATAAGGAATGATACAAAATAAAAATTTCTCATATTCCTTAGAAATAATTTAACACCAAAAATAGAATTTATGTTAAGAATTATTTTGTTTTTAATAATTAAATATTTTATTACAAATAGTTTATATATAAATATTTTACTCTATTTTGTTATATTTATTTAAAAATAAAAGTAAGTAAGGAGTCATGGTGGGCTAATGTTTAAAAAACTTAATTACAGTTAAAATAGATCTCAGTAAAAAATCAGGGACATAATAAAAAATTATATGAAATTTGGTAATGAGAAATCCACAAATAAATAAATAAATAAATATAATTGGTAATTAATTGGTAAAGAAATTTAATTTCCAAATCGATAGACAAATTACTATATTAGGAAATCAATTATAATTAATTCATGTTTTTAAAAAAAATCCAATCACTCAATCTCACAAAATTTGATATAGTTAAATCCAAAAAATAACCCAAAATCATCCGCCGGTGAATAAATACACCAAGATATTTTAGGAAAAAAATTTATACATAAAAGCAAGAAAAAATCAGCAAGTTTCATTGGTCAAAATTTTTATCAAATCCAACACTACAAAATTATAATCAAATCCCACCCAATCATATTAGATTTATTATAATAAAATTCATAGAAAATTAATGAATATATTAAAACCTTATTTGAAAAATTAACCTATCAAATGATTGTAATAATATGCCACATAAAAATTAAACCAAAAGATTCAAGCACGATGAATACAAAAATAATAAAATCTAATCAAATTAATTTTAGTATGAGTTTATTGGTTTTATTATCATAACCACAACTATTTTACAATATATTGTCATTATTTTCTTACAAATATCTTAGATATTGGAAAAAAATTAAATCTATATTTCTTAAAGAATCCCAGGTTTAAACAATGTTAATAATTGATAATAGGATACATATAAGCCACTACAAAAATTAATTATCTTTTAAAGTCCCTCAATACTTTTTTTTCCTTTTCAAAATATAAAAGTTAGATATATAAGAATGAGGATGTTATAATGTCAGGTGTGATGAATTATTCTCACATCGGATATTAGATAGATAGAGTCCAATATATATAGTGAAAAAGTTTCATATCTCATGAGTTTAAGTTTTTGGGATGGTTGGTGTCCAACTCATTATATTATTCTGTTTCGACACTATTTTGACTCCCCCAATAAGTCGTATTAGAGCTTAAGGTTCGAACCTATATAAATTCTTATAACCGAAATTATCGTAATGATACGACTGAATTGAGTCACATGTTAATCTTTCTTAAAAAAATTAAAAGAATGAGACAAAAATCCATAGTATAGGTCACACGATGGAATTGATCGAGTAAAAGAGTTCTTGATTAAAATTGTTAAAATTAATTTGGTCAAATCACACTTGAAGAGAGAAATTATTATAATATTAGGTGTGATGAATTAATTTTACATCGGATATTGGATATATAGAGTCCAATATATATAGTGAAAAAGGCTCATATCCCATGAGTTTTAAGCTTTTTTGGATGGTTTAGTATTCGGTTCACATATTATTCTGTTTCGACACTCTTTCGACTCTCCTAACATGAGAAAACATAGGAAACAATAATAGCTCTCAATAGAATTTATTGATGAGTATATCTAGAATTTATCATAAATATAAAAAGAATATTCGAGTCCCAAATGTAATATTTGGGCATAAAATTAGAAAAATAATCTTAAATTAAATTTAGACTGAAAAGTAGGAAGAAAAACTTTCATAAACCACAAAATACTCTTAGGCACAGGCAATCAAATCCTAAAAATGTCTTATACTATTGTAGAAGAAGAGAATGAAGGGGATAAGGAAATAGGAGGTGATAGTTATGTTAAAATCTTTGATGATTTGGGTTTTGCACGGAGTGATATATAGTAGACTTAATAAAGGATAATCATACTAAAAAAAATAGAAAACAACCAAGTTTACAAAATATTCATTATAATGCTTATTTAATATTTTAACTTTTAAAATAACCATAAATAATAAAAAGAGCTTTTAGTTCATTAATACGTAAAAGGCAAGAAAAAATTTTTAAGTCCCAAAACACCTTTAAAGAAACATATTCCCATCTAAAAGAAGTATCATGTGTTCAATTTGAGATTTGGATATTATATAATTCATTCAAAAATTTTAAACCAAACCCATGCCTAATTCCCAAGTTCAAAATTACATACCAACCTAGAGATTATTCTCCTTCCACCTCTTGCCATGTATTGACCTCGATTATTGTATTGCTAGTCAAAACTTTGTTCTTTTCTTTTTTTCTCCTCTTTTTTTTTCCTCTCTTACATTCTTTTGCTAGCACCAACCACTACATATGGTCGAGGGCCTCTCCTTGCTTTTGTCTTTTTTAATCTTGTTTTATTTTATTGACTTTGGGTGCTAATTTACTATTTGTTGGTTGCAAGATATGAGTGCAAGTCTTGAAGGTCATATCATATGGAATGACCCCTCTATGGACGTGTATTTGAGGAGTGAATTATTTTTAGATTTGTACTTTATTGGCCAAAAATAACTCTCTTGTCAATGAATGGCATGACTTTTTCACTAAATTATTTTTATACTCTCTTTTTCCATTTAGTGGCTGTGTTTTTATTGGGTTTGATTTTCTATGAAAAATGTGATTAATATAAGTGGAATTGCTCTAGTGTTCTATTTGTAGTAAACCAATAAGTTTTCAAACCACGTAATGTTGCAAATGGAATGGCATATCATTAATAATGATAAAAATATAGATCTATTATACATTATTAGTATGTCATGATAGATGGAGATTTCTAGAATTAGGAATATTTTATTACATTGGTTTATTTTTCTTTTATATTTCATGCTTTGTAGCTTCAAATTCTTATCATTCAAGTGTTCATTTGGAATTAAAGCTATTTTCAAAATTCCATGCCTTCTGAAAGGAAGGAAAATACATATTAGGATACTAATTGTCTTCACAATACCTCAAAAATATGTTATGTAGTTAATATTTTAATATAAATATTTTTTCCAAAAGAGTGAAGTTGATTTGTAATCTTGTATTTCAATGAATAGTCAAAGTTGAAGATATCATATCAAGTACAAGAGTTTGCATTCTCTATGTTTGATACTTATCAATAAAAAGAAGTTAGAATTTGTAGACCACTTATTATTCTTTTGTAGTTGAGAAAGAAACTTGGTATTGGAGAGGATATGAAGTTGGTTGATTTGAATTTTGGATCAAGTTGATTATGTTAGTGTGCCAAAATTTTTCTTAATGATGAAATTTCTCCCATGCTTATGTTTGATTTTCTCAGAAAAAGAATTAGTTCATATGTATCATGTGTCACTCATGTCAACAAAATAGAATATAACCATACTTCACTAGTAAGACTCTCGTGAGTTATTCACAAAACATCTCAAGGATTTTGTGGGTATCCTTATCACAAGGATGATGTAAACTTTTCTTAATGGTCTGTGATTTGTTTTTATGTTCACCCATAAAAGAAAGAAAAATCTTTGTGAGATTTCATGTGTAGAATGAAGCTTAAAAACAAAACAAAAATACACCAATGATTGGTGAAGAACTCACCCTTCGCTTGTGGCAGGGAAGGATTATGAACCCTATGAAACACAAAAAAAAGGGGGGCATTTGGACCTAGTTGAACAATTTATCATTATGAAGCTTTTTTTTTTGCAAAATTTTCATTAAAACACTCAAATCTTGATCTTTATTTCCCTCCTGCAATACTTTTCTGTGAAACAAAGGGTGGCGGACCTAGGGCAGTAGGGATAATGGTGCAAAACCTAACGGCAACAGAGGAAGAGTATGGATTTCTTGTGAAATAGATCCATGAATTCAAGGTATTACATTCTCCTCTCTCCTTCTCCTCTTTGGTGAATTGTCCATTTGTTTGAGGACTAAAACTTGTTGGAATAGATCAAATTCTATTTTCAAAATGATCAATTTTGTTGGGTTTGTTGTATAAATTTTGGATTGTTACCCTGAAGTCATTATTCTCAAGAATGCTAATATTAGGAAGCTTTTATTCTCTATTTATACTTAATTTAATTTTATCCTAGAATTCTAAGAGACTCACATTTATGAGTTGAATTTCAGTTATACATATTAATTTTGAAATTAGACCCATTGTGATATGTATTATTAACTAAATCTCATGTAATTCTCATGGAATGTATTATATTAAGGCCAAAGGAGCTAGTTAGGCTAGATTAGAGAATAGAGTTAATATATTCGTAAAGGATTCTCGTGATTATTGTATTGGAGGAGTTAATTTTTATTTTTATACTTTAGATTTGAACGAGGATGCTTGAGTTAGTTCCTTGTGTTTATTATAACTCTCTATCAAGTAAACAAATGAGTGAGTCCCAATAATGTCAAGTTAGCAATCTACTTTGTGAATTTATATGTTCTAATAAGCATGAACTATGACTATATGCTACATATACTTTAAAATATTTTTTGATATATTAAAATCTTATGAGCAAATTATATTATGTCTTATATTTATGAAATATTTACTTATCTTACAAACGTGAAAATCATGCATCTAAATTTAATAAAGTATTATTTATTTTCTATTATCTATTAAAATTTATGTATTTTGAACTAGAAAAGCATGCATGTAATCCTAGGTAAAAAGTTTCATGATTTGTAAATATTCATTGAACTTTAGTAATATGATTAGTTTTTAACTATATCATCTCACATTTGTATTCTATTCTGCTTCAGCCATTGGGGTTAATAAAAATTATATTGACATATATCTATACTTCTTTTATAAATGGTTTCGTTGCTACCCATGATAATTAAAATAGCATCACATTTTTTATAAGGTCCAATTTATGAAAAAAATTTATTTTTGTTACAGCCAATGTCTTCAAATATGCCAACTTGTATATGATTTGGGTCACTAGATTTGTGTAAGCCTATTACTTTAGATAGGAAACACTGGTCATAATATTTTTATCTTGATTTGTAATTATCTGAAAAATTTCTTGCTTTATAAGTTTAACACCTTTGTCCTTATTAAGCTTCATAAAAGTCATATTTATGATAATTTTTTGAAATTTCAAAAAGATTTAATTATGCTTAGAATTGATTTCTAAAATTATATAATGTATATATATAAATATTGTCTTGACATGAGATTGCTCTTTTTTTTTATAGATTTGGTCAATAAAATTGTGTTCTAAACTATCAACTAAGTTTGTAGAGTAATGCGAGGGAGTTTAGTATGAGTTTTTTTATTTTTAAAATTATTAGATATGTAAGTTTATAGTAAGATAATTTGAGAATGTATAGTTATATTTATTGAGGATTATTTCTATGAGTTATAAGTCTAATTTTGTGAATTATTATCTGTCCAGGTTTAAGATTGTCACCTTACATACTTATGGAATTTCAACCTTATAAGTGTCTTATGGAATTTCAACCTCATAAGTATGTGACATTGTCAGGTACCCAAACTTTCAAAATTTAGGTATGGAGTGTGACAATACCTCTTTAACCCTTATTTAGGTTTTCTAATAGGGAACTATGAGTGTTCATCCAAGCTCAATAAGGATCGAGCCTCCAAATAAGTCTTATTGGATGATGAGGATGATGACTCAAATAAAATGAGTGATAATTTGAAAATGAAGCTTAAAGATCAAGATAAAAGCACAAAGACATTCAAAGTAAAAAAATCAACTCTAAGCTTATAGATTTAGCTTTTTTATTTTTGTTGAGTTGAGTATTTGGTTGCTAATTTATTTGAACTTTAGGGTTAATACTTCATTTAACATAGATATGCCTTCATCAGCTTATTTTACCTTTTTCTAGTTTAGATTGAAGTTATGTCAAATAGTCAAAGTTGAAGAAAACTTTCAGCAAAATTTTTTGTCAAGTTTGGGCACTCGAACTTGATAGTTTAGTGCCAGAATTTGATAGTTCGGGTGTCTAAAGTTAGGTTCAAATGTCCTAACTGGTATGTTTAGACACCGAAACTAGATAGATAGAAAAATAGCATTATGTTTTTATGAAACTATAGTTATCCAAATCAAGAGTTCGATTGTCCAAATATAATATTTGGTAGACCAAACATGTGGTTCAGATACTAGAACATATAAAAAAAACTTAAAAATTAGATTTTTCCAATCGTTGGAGTAATTTGAATGACCGAATATTAGTTTCAGGCATCTAAACATGACAGAAAAAGCTTGGGGTGGTTCTCAATGGTAGTTTTTGCTTCCAATGGTTACATATAGGTTTAGAATTTCTTTGCTCAATAAGAGAATAAACTTTTAATATCTTTAAAGGAAAATCTAAGTTCTCCAAGCAATCTAGTCTTAACAAGAGCTCAAATACATTTTTAACTTTTATATCCTTATTACCCTTGTATTTCAATTTTTGAGAGACTCATGTTATGTGACTTTCTTTTTTTTTTCATCTATATCCTTATAATTCTCCTCAATTGTTAGGAGAGTATTCAATGCTCTTCTAGGTGTTAGAAGAATGTGCGAGAGTTAGTTTTGTGTGGAGTCACACTTGCTCAATTAGAGCAAGGGTTTATAAAGCTTGGCTTCATCTCAAGTTGTGACATCACTAGTGGAGTGATTGAAGTTCTCAAAATTGACGAAAGGACTGTAGAATCAGAACGGTTGGTCACCAAATCATGTATATTAGTTTGCAATCTCTTTATCTTTAAATTTATATTTTAGACTCTTTCAAAATTGATTTTGATGAGAATTTAGATTAACAATTTTAATCTACATTAGACAAAATATAAAAGTAAAGGTTTGATGATGATGATGTTGATGAGAAGTAAAAAGATTGGCTCCCCTAATGCCTTTCAACCTTTCTCCTTGCCTAAAGGCATGTAGAATACCTACATAACATATTTTTGGAGGTTTTCTTTCTTGCCAAAGGATTTTTGAGTCTATCTTTTAGGGAATTAGGTGTCTGAAATTTAGTCACAAAAAGGAGAGAAAGGTTGTTAGAATTGTTTCTCGAAGTTAAGAAATTATAAGATAGAAATCCTCTAAATTCTCTACATAATTATTAGAAAATTTATATCTATCTATTTGACATTAATTGAAGTTTTTTATGGCTAGGGAGGGAGAGGAGAACTATTTATAAGGTAAGGAAAAGAGGGTTCCCCTAGATTCGAACAAACCCCATTGGTGCCAATAATGGATGGGTTCCCTCCAACAGGGATTTCTGCTCTAGACCCCAAATTTTGGGGCTTGAAAACCTAGTAGAATCTTAAGTACTAGTTTTAAAGTTTCAAGTAGGAAATTTTGGTTAAAGATGGAAAATTTAGCTCTCTTGAAAGATAATCCAACAAGTTTTTAGAATTATAAAAAGAACAACATATAATAAACAATCACAATAAAGTTAAAATCATATACTCTTTTCACAAAATCCAAGTTTCAAAAGAAAGGTTTCTGAAGTCAAACTAGCATAATTGCATCAATCATTGCATTTTTACAAATAAGCCTTGAAAATAAACAATTTTGTTAATAATTCCAAATAAAGGAATTTTTTCATAAAAATCTCAAAATATTTTAAAATCAAATTAATGGTGGGAACATACAAAAAATAGCTATTTTGTACAAAACCCTGAAATTATGGTTAAATACCTAAAAAATAGAAATTTAAAATTAAGTTATTAGAAACGAGATTTTGCAGATCAAACCATAGAAACATATTTGACTATGGGGAATGACATGGAAGACATCAATTTTGTAAAGATACCCACAAAAATATGAAATCCCAATTTATATTCAAAAATGGTAACTAATTACGATTAACTAAACCAGATATGAGGTGGTCTCAAGTGTACACTCAAGCTTGGTTCTAGGTGATGCAGAAACGTTCAAAGGAATGAAAAGAAAGGTATTTACAACTCAGTATTTGTTTGAGAAAAATAAGAAGATCAAATTTAGTCTCTGGTTTAAATAAGTTAATAATAATAAACAACACTTCTGAGTCAAAGCCTAGCTTGGTCAAAACAAAGGAAAATTGTCAATAAGATGTAGAACATCCTTCACATGTTGAACCTATCAAGTCCTAATTCTAGAATATAGTAATGCACTTGTTTTGAGATAAAAAAAGGATTGTAAAGCAAGAAGAATAATTCATTTTTTGAAAGTTTTGTTTGCATACAGAATATTTCAATAAAGAATTGAGAGGTCACTATTTTGCTTGGCTTTTTAAGGTGAAAACCATTTTTTTTAGTTCCTTATTAATTTTCTTCTCATACAAAAGCATATAATATTTGTCCACTAATAATAATTTTTATGTGTAGCATTAGCAAGGTTCTCATAGGATTCTGAGGGAAGAGCCTATTAGGAAATGGATATCTTATCTCAAATCAAAATCTTAATCCATGCATGCTAAAGAACCTTTAATGGTGTGGATGTTATCTTTTGTTGTCCACTTTGTAGGCATATTTTGTTTACCACAAATTTTATCATGTACATACTATTAAGTTTTCTTATATGTATTTGTTATTCTTTGTTGAATATGTTTCATTGAACATAAGTCATATAACATATTTTAATTTTAATTTTCTATTTGTTATGTTAGTCAGAAAGTAAGCAAAATAGTTAAGTTAATTTTACACATGGGTGGGTCTTATTCTAAATTAGGTAAGTGCATGGCTAATGATTTCCTTTTATGCTATACAAGTAACTTAGCATGTGGGTGTTAAATTGGTTCAACTGTAAGATGTAACTATTCAATACTTTCTATACAATAATTTTCCTTGTAAGTAGAATCCTTTAATTTGAAAAACTCTTTTTCATGTACAAGTTTTTGTGGATTGGTTAAAGACTTGATTGAATTTACATGCTTTATAGAAATGGATAGGATAAGCTAAGGTTGCTAGTGATTCTCTCTAATCAAAAATCCAAAGAAGTCAACTAACAATAAATAAAAAGCTATTAGTGATACATCAGATCTTAGTGGGGTCAACTGACATAAGCCGAGGTAGTTAGTCATAACATGAAATCTAGCATAATTATCAGCATTCACTAAAGGTCAAACAAAGACCCATCTAAGTCAAATTTCACTCAATCAAGTGCATGAGAGCGAGGCAACAGTGAGCATGAAGTCTTTTCGGACTTCTTTTATTATTTTATATTCTTTTTAAGATTATGAATTTAAACTCATTAAATTGTAAAGTGGGAGTATGCTCTTACTTAAGCCATGTATCCAGAATAGTCAATCAAATCATACTTTTCTCTATGTTTCTATCTTATTAGCTAGGTTTTTCACTTTCTTAAGTTCTTGACAATTATCAAGATAATTAATAATAAGAGCTTATGTCTGTTGAAAATATATTCTCACAATTCCTAATTATGCAATCAAAATCACACTTAATTTTCATTTTTTGTTTCGAGATTACTCATCGGGATCTCCAACTATCCCAAATGGTTAGTTTTGGCTCCACAATAGAAAAATTTTTTGACATTATTGTACCCGACTTTTTCTTATTATTGAAAAAATATGTCAAAAATATTTTTGGCATTTTTTTCACTATTGGCGGCAATCAAACTCTTGTATGGTAGCTCTGATGACTAGGGGGTGACATAGGCTACAGAGCCTCTTTGGTGGTGTGTAATGGCTAGTGGCAATGCGAAGCAACCACGAGTGTGGTTTCTAGCATTTGCAAGTAGGGCCCACAATGGTCACAGATAAGCTGAAACAAACTTGCAAAGAAGCAAGGGAGGAGATGAGGGAAGAGAATGGGAGAACACAGAAGCAAAAGAAATCAAAATAAGGACTCACTCTTTCTCTTGGTTGTTTTTCTCTACCTTCCTCACATTTGATCTCCTTCATCATTTTTGCCACTTTTCCCTTGTTTTTTCCTCTTCTTGTCTTTAGTCCCTCTTTTGAGTTTTTTGTAGGTTTTATAGGGCCAAGGAGATTTGAAATCAAATTACTAATTAATTCAATTTCAAGATTGGAATCATTAATTGAATTGTGTTATTAAGATTTGTTCTTCGTTTTGAAAAATTCTATGGATGCGAATGAGATTTGTTTCTTGTTTGATAAGGAGATTTGAATCTTTTATTGATTCATGATATCATAATTTTTGTAGGATTTGCAAATTAATTTTTGCAAATTTAGACTAATTTATAATTATTATTATGATTTCTTTGTTTGTTTCATTTTGGAAAGATTTTATGAATCAAAATTTTGATTTTTGAATTTTTTGAAAAAGAAAAAGCCATGTAAATAGTTTGGTGGAGGCATAGTCTAGTAGTTTCATGGAAGGTCTTAAGGTTGGCTTAGTGAAGCTTGTCATGGTGAAGGTTGGTAGGGTATTGTATTTCTAAGAAGTTGGGGAGGCATTGTATTCTAGGAGGTTGAGGTGGCAAAGGTATGGTTGCAGCTGTGGATATTCAAGGTTAGGTTTCAATATTGAAACTTAGGTGATTTGAGCATTGTCTCCCCAAATAACTCCTTCAGCTAGTCCTTGTCCCATCTCCTTTAAAGATTTTGTTAGCCTAGGCACCTTGCTCCTGCAAGAACTTCTCCTATACATGTGCCTTTTGATACAAGACATCAAATGAATAGATATTAAAAGATAATAAACCAAATTTAAAAGTAGGAAGAGATTTCAAAAAATAAACTAATTTGTTAGTTCTCTCTGAGAGAAATTTGGGATCACATTGCTTTTTCCCTCCATTGGTTGGGATATTCAACAAAGTTTTCTCATTTCACATGTTTTCCAATTCTAACTCAATAATGTCTAGGACCTGTGCTACTCGGTGGGCATACTACTATCTAAATGTTGTGAAAATCATCTTGAAGGATTGCAACTTTTCTTAAAAGAGGCTGATGGAGCAACTAAGTATATCTAGGCTCAAGGATTTTTGGAAGAAATGGATCATTAAATATTTGTTCCTCCTATAGGCATGTGCATCAAATAGAAGTACTATAATATAGTGGTTAGGGTCTCCCATCCCATCATAATTTTAGTGCCTTAAAACCAATAAGAAAGTTAATAGTGAGAAGTCACATATTAGTCACTATTGGTGCAACAATGTGCAAAAATTTTTGCATGAGCCATTTTGTGAAAAGTTATGATATTTGATCCTCAGTTATTTCCAACGGTGAAGGTTGCATATTGGAAAAGGTTTTTGTATCCATGAAATTTATAGGACCATCATAAGATGGGGGTGAAAATGCCTCCTTGCTAGCAATTTGTTATTTCTTGGCAACAAACTCAGTTAGTTTATCTAATATCCACTTTTAACTAACAAAACTCATAAGTTTAGGAAAAAAGAGAGTAGGTAAATAAAAACTTTTATGTCATGGATGTCACACATTTTGCACTACTTTTAAAGTTTATATTGAAATTATTGATATCTTGTAGGATGTGCATACTTTTCTATTTCTAATGTTGTATGTAGTAGGCCAAAATGTCCCCAAAGCTTTGGATTTACATGTTATTTGCTTCAAAAAAGATGATACAACTAGCATGTGGGTTGTACTTATGAATCAATATTGGGTTTGTATGGGAATGCAAAAGATTAATCCCTTAGCCTATTAATAAGATCCAGCAAGGGACAATCCCTCAGTCTCTTTAAAAAGAATCAAGACACAACTCCTCCACTTTTGAGGTGAGAATTATGAAGGTCCAGCCAAGCATCATAATCACCCTAGGTCACACTCTAGGTCCAATCCTAATGGTCTTAATACTCAGACATAGAGGAACTACAAGGTCTATAGTTGACCAAAACTGGCTTGAACCTAGTTTTTCTCACCAACAACATTGAGGTTTAGAAGACCAAAATTAGCTAGTCAGAGTTTTGTTCTAATTTAGGGTATGCTAAGACTTGTTGGATGAGTAAAAGCCAATAGAAATCAATAGTGGAGATTAGGTTTCAAAGGTAGAAGTCAGTGAGCAATTTGGAACAATTGCAATTTGTTTGGAAAAAGGTGATGGGCCCACCCTAAAAGTTGAACGACAGCTTCCTAGCATGCTTTTTGGATTGCATGCCATCTAGTTGAGACTGGCTAGCTTGCAAAGTCAGTTGTTTGCCAACTTGCTGGCATGCAATAGAATTGGGGTTCATTTAAAAAAGGTTGGGATCAATATTTTTGAATGAGAAAGATGGTTTTTCAACCCAAATGAGAATAACTTTTTAGCCCACAAATGATAAGGAATTTTAGGCCAAAGTTTAGGAGGACTTCAATTATGTGATGAAGAATTTTCTAGTCTATGCTATGAGACTAGTATAAATGGGTTGGTTGGGGATTGTGTGATGAAGTTGGCTATGAAAATGCAAGCATTTACATCGCTATGACACAAGTTCTTCTCTTTGTATTTTTGTATGGGAAATTAATAAAGAAATATCATTTATTACTTTAGGTAATGTACCATCCAATGACTCTATGTAGTCTAAAGTGAAACTAATTTTGTAGAGAGATCTTGGTTGATTAGAGAAGAGATTTTTCATATGAGATATTGAAGGCATATTTTGAATTTGGTAGTATAAGATGAACTATAAAATAACAAATCTTCTATTCAAAAGATTTGTGAAAGTGTTAAATATATTGGCATAAAAAATTTAACAAAGTGGTTTCACACTTTGGTTTATTTAGGACAAAAATTGTCTTATGATGTTGTGACATATTGAAATTTCATATATCTCAAGTTAGAAAAAAGAGTTTTTGGTAAAAAATCACTTGTCTTATTACGAATTTACAAAAAATCACCTATCTTATTACTATTAACAAAAAATCACTTACCTTATACTATAAATTCACAAAAAAACACATCGATTAAAATACTCAAAAGAATATAATATAATTTAATTTTTAAACTAAAGTTAATTCAAAAAAATCAATTTATTCTCATTTAAATTTAATTTGAATAACTATTAAATTAATATAAAAAATAACTTTATCTTATTTTAGTTTTTCTGAAAAATTGATTTTCAATTTTATAAAATAGGAATTTAAAATCCAATTTTGTTATACTGGTTGGCCGATAATTATGAGATAATTATTTGAAATAAAACCAAATGAGAATAATTTTATTTTTTATATTTAATTAAATATTAAAGTCAAAATAAAATATTTTTAAAATTTTTTTAATTAAAGTGGTTTTTTATAAATTTATAGCATAAGACAAATGGTTTTTTTTTGCAAATAGTGATGAGCTAGGTGGTTTTTTATAAGGGCTACTTACGTACACCCCCCTATAATTAGCCCTAATTACGTACAATCTCTCATAATTTCCGGAATTACCCACACCACCTCCCCTTTTCAAAATATTTACCTACATCCCCCAAATTGTTATTTAATCAAAATTTTTTCAAAAAATTTTGATTTTACCCTCCGTTATTTTTACAATTAAACCTCTAAAAACATATTTTCTCACTTCCATTCTTTCTCCCAAAATATTTATAAATAAGCCCTTGAAATATTTTTATTTATAAAAAAGTCCAAATGTTAATATTTTTTATATAAAAATTTATAAAAAGGATCTTAAATATTTTAAATATTTTACAAATAAACCCTACATAAGAAATTTAATTACAAATCTTATATTTGTTAATTTACAAATAAGTCCATTGAATTTTTTTTATTGATAAATAAGTCAAAAATTTATAAGTTTAGAAAAAATTTAACAAAAAAGAGTTGAAAGTATTAAAACTTAAAATTTTAAAATACAAGTTCAATATTTTCTATATTTACAAATAGATCCCTCAAATATTTTTATTTATAAATAAGCCCAACTTTTATCAATTTTTTAATAAAATTTTACAATATTGAAGTTCTAAAAATTAAAATTTTTAATTACAAATTTAGTATTTGTACATTTACAAATAGACCTCGTGAATATTTTTATTTATAAATAAGTTCAAAATTTTATCATCTTTTAAATAAAATTTTACAAAAAAGATATTGAAGGTTTTAAAACTTAAATTTTCAAATTACAAGTTTAATATTTATATATTTATAAATAGACCCCTAAAACATATTATTTTATTATTTTTTAAATAAATTTTACAAAGAAGATATTAAAGATTTTAAAACTTCAACTTTGAAATTACAAGTTTCATATTTATACATTTACAAATAGACTCCCTGAATTTTTTTTATTTATAAATAAGTCTAAATTTAATCATTTTTAAAATTAAATTTTACAAAAAAGATATTAAATATTTTAAAACTTAAAATTTAAAATTACAAGTTTAATATTTGTACATTTAAAAATAGACCCTTGAATATTTTTATTTATAAATAAGTCTAAATTTTATTTATTTTAAAACTAAATTTTACAAATAAATCATTGAAGGTTTAAAAATTTAAAATTTAAAATTGCAAGTTTCATGTTTGTACATTTTTAAATAAATCCCTTGAATATTTTTATTTATAAATAAGTCTAAATTTTTTATCATATTTTAAATAAAATTTTACAAAAAAGACATTGAAGTTTTTCAAACTTAAAATTTAAAATTATAAGTTTAATATTTATACATTTAAAATTAGACCCCCTGAATATTTTTTTTATAACTAAGTCCAAATTTTATTTATTTTAAAACTAAATTTTACGAATAAGTCATATTTGAAAACTTAAAATTTAAAATTACAACTTTCATGTTTTACATTTACAAATAGACCCTCAAATATTTTTATTTATAAATAAGTCTAAATTTTTTATCATGTTTTATATAAAATTTTACAAAAAAGACATTGAAGATTTTAAAACTTAAAATTTAAAATTACAAGTTTAACATTTGCATATTTAAAAATAGACTCTTTGAATATTTTTCTTTATAAATAAGTCCAAATTTTATTTATTTTAAAACTAAATTTGACAAATAGACCCCTCGTCGGCCATGCCCGCACCCTCGCCCTCATCGTCGTCCGTGTCCTCGCCCTCATCGGCCCTTGTCGCCCGCGTCCGCGCCGTTGCCCTCGTCGGCCCTAGCCCTCGCCCGCGCCCGCCCTAGCCCTTGTCGGCGCTGGTGCCCGCACGCTCGCCGCCCTCGCTCGCACGCCGGCCTCGTCCGCGCCCGCGCACCACCCCTGCACACCACCACCCTCGCCACCATCGCCGCCGTTGCTCACCGTTGTTTACAATTATTTGGACTTTTTTGTAATTAACAATATTTCATGGGTTTATTTGTAAATGGTTTGGGAAAAAGACTTTTCTGTAAATCGAAATAATTTCAGGCAGTTATTTGCAAATATTCGAAAGTTAAATAATAAATAATAAATTTTTAGGGGTTTAATTGTAAAAACAACGGAGGGTAAAATCAAAATTTTTTGAAAAAAATTTGATTAAATAACAATCATAGGGGTGTAGGTAAATATTTTGAAAAGAGAGGTAGTGTGGGTAATTCTGGAAATTACGGGAGGTTGTATGTAATTATGGCTAATTATAGGGGGATGTACGTAATTACCCCTTTTTATAAATTCACAATAAAATAAGTGATTTATTATTACAAACTCTAGAAAATATATTATATTTTTAACAAGCATTTAATGCATTAAGAACATAAGATAAGGATTTTCAAAGTGCAAAAAAAAATTGAAGATTGGAGACAGTTGAATTTATATACAAATTTTTTTTCTGGTACTAAAGACTTTATAATACATTTTGTATTTGCATTTTCAATGTTAGATGATACTAAAAGATGAATGTGTTAGTTCAAATATCCTTTTTAGAACCACAAAATAAAATATGCAAATAAAATTTAATAAATATTAGATTTAAAACAATGATAGTTTAAGTTCACATTCACAAATTAGCTCTAATAAGAGTACTCCATTACTTGTCATCATTGTTTTTCTTCATCCAAGATATAAAAAAGGTATTTGTCAAGCATGTTCTGAGAATAATATATGGTCCTAATAGCAAACAAAGCTTAGAAATAGTAGATGAATATTTTCATATTCTTTATGATGAGTGGGTATATCAAAACGGGCCTTCAATCTATGGGCGGTCCAGCACAGCTCGAAATCTACAGTGTTTTAGGTTGTGCTTGAAATAGTCCATATGTGGAGTTGTATTTGGTGCCCCCTCTCGCAAGCCGTTGGTCAGGTATATCTCGTGGCATGATTGGGTCAGACATGATATGACACGTGATTAGCATAGCTCGACTTGCCAATATTTTTCTCTTTTTTAATTTGGAATCTTGCTCTTGAAATCTAAATCCCTCCCTCTCTATGTTCAATTAAAGGGAGCAACGGCTCCCTACTTTCACATAGAGCTCTTTATTTTTTTCATTTATTTAAATTGAATATTATATTAAAAAATATATAAATTAAAATTTTGTAATCATTAAATTACTTTTTTATTTACATATAATTTATAAAATAACAAAATAAATTTGAAAAATAAAAAAATCAAGTAGTCACAAGTATTTATTTTTATAATTTTACAAAAAATACCCTTCCAAAAAATTTTTATAAGGGTATTTTGCACATTTTACACTCAAAATTTATATAAATATCCTCTGATACCACTTATTTTTCTATACAACTCATAATTTTCTTCATCTTTCATACTCTCTCAATTCTCAAATCTTTAATCTTCAATTCAAACTATAAGTTCTGTTTTTCACTCTTTAATTCTTCGGCTTTTCAAGTTGACATACTTGAAATTAAATTTATTTTATTTTTTTCTCATAATTTCTTGATAATGGCATATTCCTCTTTCAATTTCAATTTTTCTTTTGAGGATAAATCTCATTTTTAGATTTTCAATTGAAAGTTGAGGTCAATATTGACCAAACTTCTTCAAGCCAACATAACAAAAAATCTAGAAGGAAAAGAACTAATGATGTTTGGACATACTATGATATAATAGTGATATTAGGTAAGAAAAAAATCATTTATAAAAATATAAAAATCATCTAGATGCTAGAAGTGCACATAAAATTGATCATCTTCAAATGCACATCTATCTTATTTAAAAAAAAGAGCATGACTTACCTCAAATACAACTTTTTTTTTGTAACTGCTTCTTTTTCTACTTCACTTGGGTTAATATATTTTCAAAAGAAAAAATAAGAGAAAAAATGATTAAATATATTACTTGGAATGAGCAGCCATTTTTTTGTAGAAAATATTAAAATTGATAAGCTACTCTAAAAATTGAATTTGCTCTTCTAAAAGTACCCAAGAACACTGTTAGGAACGATACAATGAAAATATTCACTACCATAAAAAATAAACTAATTTCTATTTTATAGGTTGTAATTAGAAAATTGCTTTCATATCTAATTGTTGGATGTTGATTATGGTGCTTCTTATATTACATTACTACTCATTATATTGATGATACATGAATATTACAAAACTGTATTATTAGTTTCAAAATTTTAAAGTATCTTCATGATACAGCTGACATTACCAATACTATTTTTCAAACTATTTTGAGTACAATATTCAAGATAAAATATGTAGAATTACTTTAGATAATGTTAGTAATAATTATATTTTTGTTGATTTGCTTAAATATTAATTGTTAATTTTATTATATAGTAGATTATTTTATATTTGTTGCATATGCCATATATTTAATTTAGTTATTTAAAATAGATTTTTAAACTTAAAAATATAGAATTTGGAATTAAAAAACTTAAAAATATATGTAAATATATTATATTTACTCCTAATTATACTAAAAATTTTAAAAATTTATGTAGGCAAGTTCAAAAGTCACATAAAAAAATTTTTATTTATATTGAAAATAGGTAGAATACTACTTATAAATTACTAAAATTTTGTTATAATTATAAAATGGTCTTACTCTTTTTTGTGCACAGTATATAGGTGATTGAATATTGACTGATACAAGCTTGTATGGTATGTAAATTATGTATATTGTTATTAAATTTTTTTATGTTACAAACTCTTTCAAGTATTTATTATCCTAGAACTTGTTTGGTATTTAATAAACTTATATTATTTTTTCTACTTTCACCAAATATAAATTACTTTTTGAATTTATACAAGTTGTTCCTCCAATGCAAGTGTCGTTTGGAAAATATTTTAAAACTATCTATCCTATATTTTTCTTGCTATCATATTATATCCACGAGTTAATATTTCAAGTTTTGAAACATTAGTTGATGAGTATTATGATAATATATTTTTTTCATAGATGTAGTAGAATATAAATAATATATTAAAAAATTATTATATGATATATGTAATATTTATCAAACATTGGTAGCTCATCTCATTCTGGTCCATTAGAACACATCATAGACCATTTCAAATCAAAATCTTACATATTTTCTATTTTATAGAGGAAAAATAAATCAATTTCAACATCTTTTTCATGCAATGAAGTGGCTTTATTTGAAAAACAAATTGTGTACTTTTTGACTAATGAAAATACTGAAAATTTTGACATATTATCATGTTGAAAAGCCATGTAAGTAGATATCTAGTGTTTTCTACTATAGCTTGTGATTTACTAATTGTTACATTATTTATAATTTCATCAAAATCTTATTTTAGTGTAAAAAAAAGAGTATTAAATGATAAGAGAACTTAATTAATACCTAAAACTTTAGAGGTATGTATTTGCATGACAAATCGGTATAATGCTAAAAAAAGAATCCAAGAATTTAGTGAATGTTCAACTAACGAGAAGATTCAAGAAGTTAAAAAAACCAAGTATACTAATATCGGAGATTGAGCTTGATTTTTAAAGAATTATAATAATAAGTTAGGAGTATACAAGTACATATTTTTGTATTCCAAATTAATTTTCATATTTTGGTTGAATTATTTTACTGACCTGTGTAATGGAGCAGGATCACCCAGTGCAACTTCTCACCTTAGCAATATTTTTTTTGCAGGCTTTAAATGATGATATAGATTTCTCATATCTCATTTTATGCATACTCATATAAATAAAAATATAAATATTTTTTTTTTATTTATTTTTTTAAAATATTTTTTATTTGTAAATAATTTTTGATTTTTTCGAACATTATTTTCTATTTTTTAAAATTTTTCGGATTTTTTAGATATTAGTACATTTTTTTCTTTTTTTAAAGTAAAATTTTCATTGCCAAGATTTGAATCCAAGTCTTTTAAAATTTTCATATGCAAAGTAATATGATTTAGTTGTAAGTTTCATAGAAGAAAATTTAAAGAGTCAATCGATTGTTGCTTAAGAAAATAAAATTGAAGGATTAAATTAGAATTCTTGCATATTAGACGGATTTGATAAATATGTGTAAGATCATGTTGTTATAGAAACTAAATCTGATATTGATTAGTACTTGGAAGAGAAGATTATATTAAGATCAGAAAAATATTGTTATTTTAGGCTGGTGAAAGACAAATGAGCCTAAGACGCTACCCTCTTAGACAAGCATTCTTTTGTAAGCTCTTTGAACTGCTTGCTCTGATCGTCCTAGATTGCTAGTGGATCTAGCTTTTATCTCGATTTGGCCTTGTTCGATTTTCACTTGCTCCAGTAGCACCAATAAGAAGTAAAATACAAATCAAAGTTATGGCATTCAATCCCATATTGCGATAAATCCATGAATTTCTGGGGGCTAGCACAAGAAAAAATGGTTGAAAAGTCTACTATTTGAAAAAGAGTAAAACGACCCAAAATCCTAGGAGCTAATCCAAAATCACCTACTCGATTGATAGACATAGCTTTCTAAGATGCCAAATATGTCTTAACTATTCTAACATCTAATGTGGCATCAGAGTTTGCATTTAGTACAACTGAAAGAATTGTTAATGATGAATGTAATTCTCTCAATCCAGAGACAATAGAAGTATCGATATATGCATAAAATTTGTTGAATTGTGAAGGCATTTAAATATAAAATTTTTTTAAAATCTTTCTTGTATGTTATTTTTTAAAAAGATCTTATGTTTTATTTCAGATTTAGCCAATAAAACACAATAACTTATGGTGAGCTTATTTACCTTTTGAGAATTGGTAAATAATTTCAATTTACTTATTAGTTTGTCTAATTTTGATCATAATTATCAGTTTGATTATATTTAATTGGTTTGAAAATTGATCAAGAAAATGAAAATCAAAATTGGTTTATGAAAATGAAGTATATGTTGATTTATTTGGGCTTTTATTTTGTTCGGTGATGGATTATTTATTATTGTTGATTTTTTTCTTTAATATTAGTTGAATTGTATTTCATTTATAGATTTGTAAGTTTAGACCATATTAGTTGGATTGTATTTCATTCATGGATATGAAATATTGGTGATGGTTGTGTGAATACATAATTTTCATTATGTTTGAGCAATTATGGTATTCATTGTACATGATTTTTAATAATCATATGGCTTTTAAATAAATTTTATATTGGTTGTATGTTTTATATTTTATTTTTATAATTGTTTAAAAAAGAAAATTTGTATGGCTAATAAAATTGATATAATTATAGTCATTTTAAGGGTTAGCTTTAAAAAAATACAAGCTATAAAATTTGTGAGAATAAAATTGTTTAAAAAATTTTGCTACTAATGTTTTATTTTAAATAGAGTTAAATGGTAGGCTAAATTCTTAATGGATTTAGTTCAAATTTAATGGATCGAGCTCCTAACGAACTTAGTATAAAAATTGGATATAGGTTTTTAATAAAGACTTGTTTGTTTCGTGAGATTTTAGAGTTCTAAGATTTTCAAATTCCGATATCAATAAAACTCAGTGTTTGTTATTTAGAACTTTAAAATTTCAAAATTTCCAAATTTCAGTAACTGTAGAATTTACTAGTTCTCCAAAATTGATCGGACTTCAAAATTTCAAATTTGAGAATCCACCACATGAGATCACATGCTGAATTGTAAAATTTGTGTTTAGATATTACGTTACCTCAAATATCTTTTTCGCTATCATCCGACTTTTTATATTCATTTTTTCTTCGGTTGGTCTTCACAAGATTAGTTTCTTTTTTTTGAATTTTTGAAACAAATATTTTTGTGATTTTTTATTAGAATTTTTGCTAATTTTTTAATTTTTTCAACTGTTGGCACCAACACCTGATAGTTAATATTGAATAAATTTTTGAAACAAAATGTCTTGGATCTGTAATTTTTTAAATTTTGTTGGTTTTTTTTATGAATGCGAAGTCAAAATTTTTTGATTGCAAATTTAGTTTAATATTATAAGCGAGAATTTCTTGAAATAAAATTTACCTTTAATTTTTTTTATCTACACTTAGGTTTGACTTCTTTATTAGTGATATTTATTAGTGGTATATATTTAGACTTCTATTTATCAATATGGAGTAATTCTTGGTTTAGGCTAAATACATAGAGGGCTATTTTTGAACCATCCATAATTTAAATAGGAAAAAACAAACATAATTTTCACATATGAACTTGACAGAGAAGAAATTATTGATATAATTTTATTTTCTTAAAAAAGTCATGTTTTTCTTTCTGACAGAAATTATAATGAGAAAAAACTTCTAATAAATGCCAAAACTATGTATTAATTTTTGTAGTATTAGATTATATGTGGTTATTTAAACTATGATACTTATTTATTATATATATATATTTATGAATTCTATAATTTATACACAATGAAGATATTATATAGTTTTTAAATTGATATATATGGTTATAGATGATAATAAAAATAACTCATATATTTTTTTATATTTGCATATATAATTTATTATATCATTATTTAAATTTATTCTTTTAATTTATTAACTAGAAGTTCAATCTATTATTAAGATATCAAAGTATGATATTATTTAGAACAATATTTTATTTATTAATATCATATAAAATAAAATATTAAATAAATTTGAAGTGAGATAATCTTGCCACACAAATTTTATAATGACTATATCATAAAACCCTAATCAAACAAATACAAAACTTATAAATCTAAAATTTATAAACTTAACAAAATAAATTATAGGATTTCAAAATTCTGAATTTATATGTTTTACAAAACAAACACATTATTAGAATTTTCAAATTCAGGATCTTATAATTTTAAAATATTAAATTTTTGAATATTTTAATATCAAAAATTTAATATTTCACAAAATAAAAGGGCTTTAAATCATTAGGGGCCATTTGGTTGGGGGTCAAACTCAAGGTCAATGTTAAAAGGAGGGGTAAAATGTAAAAAGATAATATGGGCGAGTAAATCTTGTTTGGTTACTAATCTGACTAGTGAGTGGTTCAAATTTTTTTTGGACTATTTTACCCTCAATTTTTCCTTTAATTACATTCCCGTCCTCGCCGTCGACTCCGTCGTCTTAGACGAGGTACGGGGTGCGGGGCGACCTTGGGTGGCGAGCTCGCATGGGGAGCTCACCGGTCGAGCTTGCACTGGCAGCTTGGGCGGCGAGCTCGCTCGAGCAGCTTGGATGGCAAGCTCATTGGGCGAGCTCGCGCGGGTAGCTCACCAGGCAAGCTTGCTCAGACAACTTCAACGGTGAGCTCGCGCGGTCAGTCCGGAATGCAGAGGACATTTTAATCATTTTTTAATTATAATTTAATTAAACTAAATATTATTAGTTTGGTCAAATTTTTAGTGTTTGGATGATAATTGGGTCAGTCGGAGATAATCCTGAGCTTGACCTCAAACCAAATGAGTCCTTAATGTGTTGCGTGCAATTCACTGCACTGTGTTGTAAGGAATTATTTACTTGATTATCGAGTGATGATTACATAATTAATTATGAATTGTCCAAATGTTGTTTACATTTATACTACCAAACTTACCTCCAAAGTCAAAGTTTGTATAATTAAAGTCTCATTACGATTCTATACTAACTAATCATAATTTTCTGATCTCAAATACAGACTACCTACAAATGGTATTCTACATAAGTAAATCCAGGGTAAACGAAAAAAATTAGGAAGTAATATACCCGAGAATCTTTACCAGTGGTCATCGTACCAGGAAATCGCCTCGAGATCTGCGTGTACCACGAATCTGAAGGCGATCTCGATGGTCGTGTTGGCCGGAATCGAAACAAAAGCATCAGCCCTTTTCAACCAACTGCGGAGGAGATCAACAGCGCATCTCGTTCTTACGAAAAAAGCAGATGTCTCTCTTTCCCTCAGCCTCTCCGCTTCGTCGTTCACCTTCGATCAGTCGGCTGTAATCCCTCTATCCCTGTTTTTCTCTCGTAGATCTGCAAATCTGGGGCTGGGTCTGAGTTTTTGATCTCGTTTTCGTGGATTTTGAGCCGGATCTGGAGGTTTTGGTTGCAGGGATTGTGAGAGATGGGGCTCACGTTCGCGAAGCTCTTCAGCCGGCTGTTCGCAAAGATGGAGATGAGGATCTTGATGGTGGGTCTTGATGCCGCTGGTAAGACCACGATATTGTACAAGCTCAAGCTTGGAGAGATCGTCACCATAATCCCCACAATTCCGGCAATCGGTGAGCCTCGTCCTCCGCCTTGGTTCTTTTTGAACAGGCATTTGTTTTCTTAATATTTTGAGATCTCTGGAAATTTTTGTGGGGATGTGTCAAATTTTACTCGGAAAATTTGCAGAAATGTGTTTTGGATTTTAGGATTCGGGTTCTTTGTTCTTCCTGTTAAATGAGATCTTAATTAATACGTAGTATAACATATTTTTGGAAATGAAAATTTTGACATGTTAGTTTTCTTTCAGTTCGATCGCTTATCTTTGTAAACATAATTTGAATGTTTTATTTGTTGAGGTAATTTCAGTTTGAATATTCTCGCTGTTATTTGTAGACCTCAGATCAAAGTTAATTGACTCTTGTTCCTACAAGCAAAAATTGCTTTTATTTATTTGTTTAACTTCTTAGGGTTGATTATATGGGTTTATATGAATGCTTGTCGAATTATGGCATTTGTTTGTTTGAAAAAATAATTTGTTGGTCATTAAAGGAACTCTTATGGTTTTGGAGAAAACTTTCAGGTTTTGACATTCAGTTATGGCTTTATTTCTTTTTTTCAATTTCACGATAGAATTTTCAAATTATATTTTTGTGTCAGCTAATAGTATAAGGAAATAGTTGATTGCTTTTCATTCAAAAAATCTTCACATTTCAGTTCAATGCCCTCCTTATAGGCTTTATTGCTGGCGTGGCATCTTATTTATACTTGATCATTTTATTTTATATATAGATTTTCTTGTCAACATCCTTATGCTCTTTCTATTTGACTATTCTCCTAAATTTTTTGTGTCAACATCCTTGAGCTGTAACTTCAGTGAGTTGAATTTGATTCACGAACATATTTGAGTATTTTAGATTTGTATCCTTCAGGTTTAGCATTGTGAACTCACATTAAGCAGCACATCTTTTCTAGCATTTAATGTGGAAATGGTGGAGTATAAGAATATTAGCTTTATTGTTTGGGATGCCGGTGGTCAAGATAAGGTGCTTCATTGCTTGGCTTGCTTGCAATTTTGAACCTAGAGATAAATTGGTACATAACTTATAATTGGTTGTCAAACTCTGTTTATGCATTGTGAAGGAGCAATCTTGTTGGGGGAGCTGAAAGAGTGTCGAAACGGAATAATATAGTGGGACGGACACCAAACAATTACAAAATCTTAAACTCATGGAATATAAGTCTTTTTCACTATATATATTGGATCTTATCTATTCAATATTCGATATGAGACTAATTTATTACACCTGATATTATAACAATCTCCTCCTTTATGTGTGATTTGACTACATCAATTAATACTTTTAATTAAGAACTCTTTTACTTAACCAGTTCCACCGTATGACCCATACCAACGGATGTTTGTCGCACCATCACGGTAATTTCGGTCTTAATAGTTTGCATAGGTTCGAATCTGAAATTCTGATACCATTTGTTGGGGGAGTCGAAAGAATGTCGAAACGGATTAATATAGTGGGTCGGATATCAAACCATCACAAAAGCTTAAACTCATGGGATATTGACATTTTTCGCTATATATATTAGATTCTATCTATCTAATATTCGATGTGTGATTAATTTATTACACATGATATTATAACACAATCTTTCTTCATTTCAACCTCAAAGCTTTCTAGATGTTCAACTTGAACAAATTTTTTTTGGGTCTTTTCAAGCAAATAATCGTCATTAGTGTTTAGGTTTTTATTGAAGGAAACCTTCAGTTTCTAGATTCAGCTTGATGTGTTAATTGTTCACGTTGCTTGTTGCTTTTCCCATAGTTAGTTTTGCTGATGAGGGATATGCTAATAATGTAATTATTATCCGACCTTTCTTGTCATTGAATGTGTGACATAACAGATTAGACTGCTGTGGTTGCATTATTTCCAGAACACACAGGGCCTTATTTTTGTTGTGGACAGCAATGATAAGGATCGTGTTGTTGGAGCAAGAGATGAGCTTCATAGGATGCTTAATGAGGTGATACCATTTTTGGTGTTTTCCTTTTAATAGATCATGATCCGTGCTTGAACTGCCTTTTCGCAGCATTAAAAACTTGAAATGAGGGAACTTGTCTTCAAGTGTGTGTACATGCTAGGTTGTTTAGTTCGTACAAAGACGCAAAATCTTAAACCCTTGTAATGAAATCAAGAAGAATCTCTAATTATCTTGGCAAATGAATTATAACTGGACATTGGACATCAAAAGATGCAAGTTATCTAATTGTGTTCAGCAATGTCTGGCTCAATGACTGGATTTTTCTTTGAATTGGTGGGCACGATGGATTGAGAGATGCTGTGCTACTTGTCTTTGCGAACAAGCAAGATCTGCCGAATGCTATGAATGCTGCGGAAATTACTGATAAGCTTGGTCTGCATTCACTTCGCCAGCGTCATTGGTATGACTAAATTATTCTGTTGAATTTTCTGGTTCTATTGCTAAAGTAACTAGACCTATTTATATAGTTGCTTTTGCTACTTTGATGTCAACCTATTTTTGGGAATTTGGAATAGAATCATAGAGCAAGGGCCATTGATGCTCTTGATGCAGGCTGTTGGTTTTGTTAAAAAATGAATAGGCAAATAAAAATGAAAAACAAGTTGTGCCTGGGTTTTGTTTGTTCTTAGCTCTGGTGAACTCAAGCGTAGTTTGGGTTGTGCTCCAAGCTCCGAAGAATGTGGGCTCTCCCATTTTAAGCCTGGACTAGCCTGGCCTGTTTACAGCCCCCTACATGGATCCTGAATTCAAAATTTGTAAAACACTGGCCCTGTTTCCTGATTTCAAGTTGTGTCCTGGGTTAGATCTATAAATCGTATGTCGTCCGCATAGTCTGCTTTCCCTCAACTGCATTCATTCTAACATTCTGAGCTCTTTCGTCTGCATGTATTAGCTGAAAGTTTTAGCAATTTTAGGTATTCTTTCATTTTATTTTTAGTAAACTTATTTGTTTCCTCATAGATCATTGGATGATTATGGTGTATTTAATGTATGTATCTTCGAATTTTCAAGTTTTACTTGCAGTCTTACCTGGTTTCATCTATCTGAGATTTTTTCCCATACCAATTAATTTTTAAGGTTGGATGCTTTTGATATGCTGAATATGTCATGAGTGATATGTTTGGTTCTTCTGTTTCACATGTGAGGGCATCTCATTCAAGAAAAAAGCAATAGAAGCCATGTTTGCAATTTGTAGACTTTAGTCCTTGTCTCAGTGGGCATCTGTAGCTCATATTTGTTTGTTTTGATTTGTTTCTCAATTCACAAGCTACTATGTTGCATTCATGCGATTTTGATTGTTTTCTGTATGAGAAAAGATATTTGGATATTCTTATGGTGCTTGTCATAATTTTGTACAAAATGGAAGTTACTATTGCATTTTATATCTTTGGTGCTGATAAATACATGACTACAACCTTATGCATTTAGAGTGCCCAACTTACAGTTATGCAGCCATAGTGGATGAACCGTCATTTCAAAAGTGGATCAATAAGGATATCACAGGTTTTTTCACGAAGTCACAATGTTGAAATGCTAGCAAAGGATGACCTCTGTTGGCATTGGCTTTTTGCTTTTTCTAAAAAATATTCTTGCTAACAAGTCTTATATCTAGCTTAATCATTAATAACCTACCTGCCAAATTTATTTCTGTGTTTGCTGCCAAACTTATTTCTGTAATTATTAGTCCTCTGTGGTTAGGGGTGTAATTGGGCTGGGCTGGGCTGGCCTTGGGCCCTGACAAGCCTGAATCTGAAGCACAATATTCAAACTGAACCCGACCCAAACCCAACATTGTTTACTAGTTTTTCTCAGGCTGTACTTGGGATTTGGGTTGGGCCTATTCATTTTTGAAAAAATTTTTTGGCCTGAACCTGACCTGAACCCCGAAAACCAAACCCGGGCTTTCAGGCTCTGTTGATTCTGATAGTCATTTAGCTCACAAGTTGCTCTGTAGAGGTCCTCAAGTTGCTTGGACAAAGCTAATGATCTATAACCATTCTGTTGGATCACACCTTTTATTTTTTACCATAATAATGTTTGGCTGCTAGAAAATGAGGTTGATACTGCCTACCTTTGTGTTTATGATTTTCTTTCAGGTACATACAGAGCACCTGTGCTACAAGTGGGGAGAGGCTGTACGAAGGGCTGGACTGGCTCTCCAGCAACATAGCTAACAAGGTAAACAAGTGATTCTAGTTTATATTCATTCAAAGTCCAGTACCTTTGTGACTTCGACAATCACCAAGTTGGGATGAGCCTGTGCATGCCTTAAATTGATACTGAGCCTGGATTTTTGATTAGGCCAAGGTCTATACCAAGGCTAAACCTTGAATGCGAGTTTGTCCATCTGCCTGCCTGTTTCAAATTTTTTGTTCTCAACAATCAGATAGACTCCAGCATGACCCACAGCTCTTGATCACCGCTTTCTTTAACTTTCTAATTACTACTGATTCTCAATCTAGCATGTATGAAAAAAATAGCCCATTATGAGTTATTATGCCAGTATGGGTGTGAGACCAATTTGCTTTCCGGTGGTTTCACTTACAAGCAATTTTATAATTTTGTTTACATGAATTTTTCTCTTTTCAGGCTTAAAAATTTTCTTGATGTGCCGAACCAGTGAAGCCAAACTGGATGATGCTTATATAGCAAAGTTTGATAGGGCTTGTGATACTGCATAACTGTTATAGCTATTACTAGCTGTTAAAGCTCTTTTTTTTGCTTGCAACTGCTGCATGAAAACTCTGAACCAGTTTCTACATACCTTTCTAGAAATATTCTTGTTGCATTTGGTGTATATAGGTTGGCAGGATAGTCGTTTTGTTCCAGGATATCAAGCCGCAATGCCAATTGCAGGTTGATGATTGACCTATATTTGATATGGCGTGATCTACTACCAATCGTGGTTTATGCAACCTTCTGTATTTCCTTGAGAAATCAAAATAGGTATATCAAAATTCATTTGGATTTCTTTTTCAACAAAATAGAAAAAGTGTAAACAAAATAAAGAAAAAAATTCTTTCCTAGAGCATGATCTTGTTGGGAGTAATAGTGAAATCAATGCAAATACAATACACAAAAACAAGAATAGCACAAATCTTGTTGAGCACAGATACATCTATTGTCAATAGTGAACAAACCAACAATTTTGGCCCTTAGAACTTATAAACTGAGCTGAACTGAAAAGCTGTAAAAATTGACAAAAATTGAATTGAATTTTCGGTTCAGCTTTAAGACCAAAAGTCAAAATTGCTTGAAATCCTAGATCCAGCTGCAATCTTGGCAAGGCGGTGTCATCCACTTTCCTTCTTGGCAACTATGGCATGCACAATGGTAGGATACTTGTCATGGGGGCAAATTAAGGTTCACCCACCTTAGTCCGCCAAACTCGCAGACCAGCCCACAAGGAAGTAGAATAGGGAGAAAGCAAGATTACAGCAACTTTTGGCAACTTTTATTACTCAGTACAAAAGGAATATACTCATAAATAGAGGAACACTTACAAAACTCCTTAGTCTTGCAGTCTCGTCGTCCTCTCTTTCCTTCTGCTGCTGCTGCTGCTCTCTTCTTTTCTCACCCAGCCCATAGACACCGAGTCTATTTATAATACACAAGAGTGGGTGAGAGTAAATCGTGGAGAACCTGCCCACAATATTCTCCCTGCAGTCCATGTGTCTGCTTGACTGATTCCAGCTTCCACAATGTTCAGCCACCTGTCCAAGGACTGGTTCTTCAGCCCACAAGGTCCTCCTTGCTGGCCACATGTCTTTTGACAAGTTCAGCTGTTTACAGACTGCAGCCACCTGTTCATGACTGGTTCTTGAGCCCACAATGGCCTCTTTGCTGGCCACATGTCCTGTGCCCAAGTTCAGCCATGTGTTTCCACTCTGCGGCGCCAAGTGTGCAGGTTGGTCTCATGCTCCTGCAGTCCACCATAGCTCAAGCTGTCCAGCTTGAGTTCTTCCCTGCAGGACTTGTTCGCAGCTGGGTTCTCATGTGTGCTGCTCGTGCACACATATGTTGGAGACGCTCCGCTGTCTCCTGTGATCATGGGATCCGTCCTATGATCCTCCCTGTGGTGGCACCGACCACTCACAGCTGGGGTAACAGTAGGATACCTGCGAGGCATTGAGGCAGAGATTTTTGGGAGAAAAGTGAAGGAGATTGGAGTGAAGGTCCAAATGACAGAATTTATCATGTACTTTAACATTTTAGCAAGTCAACAATTCAATTTAATAGTAAAAAAATGAAAACAAATTGATATATAATTTTCTAAATTACAATCCATACAATTGTAATAATAAAAGAGGTAAGTAAAGCATACACGGCCATTTATGTGATTTATTGCCTCACTCTTGAGGATTTGAGTAGCATTTGAAAATCCAAAATGGTAAGTTTTGAGGAAATGAGACAAATTTCTAAATAGTATGACAAGTTTTCATTAAAAATACAATGAACTCAAGTATTTCAAATCAAGTAGATGATTAAAACTCAATTAAAATTACTAAGAAAATTAGGAACTGTTTGTTTTGTGAAACTTCAAAATTCTAGGAACTTTGATATTTTAAAACTTTAAAATCCTAGATTAAAAAATTTTGATAATATGTTTATTTTTGTAGCACATGTAAATTCAGAATTTTAAAATTTTATGTTTGTTTTATTAGATTTGTAAATTTCATATTTATAAATTCTATGTTTGTTTAATTAGAATTTTATAATATGATCATCACAGAATATGGGTGGTGAGATTATTTTACTTCAAATTTATTTTACTTTTTATTTTAATAATATTTAAATATTTAATTTCTTTATTTTCTATGATATTAAAAAAATTATAGAGGATGATGAAAGAGGTAAAATAAAAAAAATAAAATCCAAATCCTCCAATTTATGGTACAAAGACATAGATCTATGACTCTAATTCTAGATAAGTCATATAGAAATAGATAAAAGAAATAGCCACAAACATGAAAACTACTAATTTTTAATTTTTTTTTCTTAATTTGTTATGTATTTTGGTGGATTAGAAAGTTGAACAAGATGGGAAGTGTTGCATTAATTATTTGTGGCTTTCTATTTTGTTTATCATAATAAAAAAATGTTAAAGGCTTTCTAGAATTTTCCAGTTCTGGATAATAAATACTGGATTCTATTATTATTAGAATTTGAAGATCGCAGAATTTTCAAATCCCATAAAACAAATAGGCCCTTAAAGCATAAGCGAATGATCAATCTACAATCAAATATAAAATGATTTTCAATCAATATCAAATTAAGTGCATAAGGCAAAACAAAAGTAGAAAGAATGTGAACCGATATACATGATTCGACGATCAATCGTACCTACTCTATAGTCATTTTCTTAATCCTAAGGACTTAAACTCATCACTAGAGTTGTCACTTTGTTAGAGTGAATCCACGCCCTTACAAACTCTTAAACCATGAGTGTTGCTTATTACTGGAGTCAATTGGTCATGCCTCATGACCTGAAGAGTGACCATTCTCACCACTATATTGGTTTGGATTGGGAACCACGATTATAAAGAAGATCAAGCCCCAAAATAATTCACCAAGAAAATTATATTCAAATTCCAATCAAATTGAATCAAACCACATGCTAAAAACATAAAGCAAGATAATAACAAGTGCATCATGATTTTTATGTGGTTAATGATCAACTATGCCTACTTCATGGCCCCCGCCTCGCTCTTGAGAACTTCAATCACTACACTAGTGATGCTATTTCTTGAGGTGAAACAAGGCCTTTATATTATATTTCAAACTAGAGTGTCACTTCTTTTGGGTGAAACCAAGCTCATTGCTTCTTTAGGGCGAAGTCATGTTCGTACAACTAATCTCTCTAACCAAAACGATTTACTTCACACTGGAGCTATTGTACTATCACACTACTAACACATAAGATTGTTTACAAGTGAAAAAAAGAAAAAGATATTACATTTGAAGCTCACTGTAAGTTCTCTCAAGATAGAGCTCACGGGCATCGAAGATTTGCTTGAGATTATACGCTTTAGAGCATTCTTGGGCTAGTAAGCTTATAAAGCTTTGATTTCTTCTGTAAAATAAATATTAAGCTATAAAACTTGTTAAGAAAAGCCCAACCATGCCTATTATACATTATGGGTCAAAACTAGCCGTTGGGGGTGAAAACCCATAATTGGTTTTGCTCCAAAGGTAAAAAATTAGTTGTTAGTTGTGTCGATTTTGCGAACCGCCCATCTGAACATATATTTCTATTAGAGCTAGAATCCCAGCCGGATGTCCGGTTATCAATTAGGCATCCAGTTCTGTATAGGATTGAAGGTTGAATGAATCCTTAGTCTAACCCAACTGGTCATCCGGTTCAGTCCGAAAAGCTTTGTTAAGAGCTTCCTACAGAATTCTATATAATAAAGAACTCTAGACAATTAATCTCAACACATATCTTTCACTCAACTAACTTAAGTGAAAGTTCTAAACCTAATTGTTGTGATTTCTGAAGCCACAAAAATCACCTAAGAAAAGGAGGGAATGGTGGTAAATTATATTTTGAGAACAAATAGAACTTTTTCAATAAAACAAAATCAATTTAATCCACTAATCATGATTCAAAATTAATTCACAAACAATCACAAGTGCAAGCAATTAAATTAAGTATGAGAGGAATAGAGTGTACCACAATTTTTATTTGCTTCAGAGACTAACTATTCCCACTCCACGGCCCTTGTCTGGATCTTGAGAACTTCAACACTCTACCAGTATGTCGCTTCATTGATGAAGCTAACCTTGTATAAACTCGTTTTTCTCCAACAATAAGATGTAACTCCAATCCAGAGTAGAGTAACTTAACCACTCTAAATATTCTTGGAGTAGATTATAGGTGAAAAATCAAAATGAATGGTACAACTTTAGCTCACACAAAGTTCTCTCAAGATTGAAGGAAAGAGGCAATGAAAACTTTCTTGAGATTGGAAAGTTTGGATCTCAACAATGGCTAGAGAGTTGAAAGAGTTTTGTTCACTTTTTCCAAATATTAGAAGATACAAAAGTTATTTATAGAAGCCCCTTCAACTTTATTTATACCTTTGGGATTGAATTTAGCCATTAAGGGTGAGATCCCTTAGCTTGGTTCGCTCCAACGGTAAAAAATTTAGTTGTTTGTTGTGCAAAAAATCCAAACCAGACATCCATTTTAAATAATTGCTCGTCTAGTTTTAGTTTATCAGTACTGACTTATAGTCCAACTAGACATCCGATTCCATCAAAACTTGAATCCCAGTCAGGCATTCGGTTCCTAACCCAGTGTTCAATTTTGCATAGGACTAAAATTTGAATTTTCAGTCTAACTTGACCAAACATTTGGTTTAGAGGTGGATGTCTAGTTTAATTAGAAAAGCTTTGTTAAGAACTTCTAGTAGAACTCTACGTGACATTGAACGCTAAACAATTTTTCTCAAACAAATTTTTGACTCGATTAAAAAATAAAAGAAATCTAAACCTAGTCGAAGTGGATTTCTTGAGTTGTCTTGGCTTGTTCATGTCACCCATGAATCTTCAGTTTATCTCATCAAGCTTCACTCGCCAATCTACTAATGTGCTTCTTCTTTTCCTTGAAGCTTTCAAATATTTTTTTGAGAGGTTTAAGTATTTTGGCTAGACACAACTCAAGTAAATCATCAAATACTATTTATTCATCATCAAAACTAAGGGGGGACAATAATATCCCCCTTTTTAATGATCACAACCTCCCAAAATAAAATACTTAAAATTTAAAGTGGAAGTGATTGTCCACTAGGCATAGATAAACATATAAGCATAAAGCATAAAACACATATATGTTCATAAGCATGTATATCTATATAGTAGTATATCAATAAAGCACATATATAATTATGAGTATGTATATCCATATGGTATATCAATAAAGTACATCAATATAGTTCTAGCTTTCTTTCTCTTTTGACATCAATAAAATGGGTCCTACACAAAATTAAAATCTAATAGAGTCTTTCATATAGAGTAGAAAACCCAACTTGCATACAAGCTAAATCATCATCATAACTAATAATGTACAAAAAGATAAAACCAATATCATCACAGCCTGTATATAAATGATACAAAGCTGCCCTTGGCTTGATGCATTTATAGGTTGGGATATCCAAGAGACAAGATAAAAATTAAAAATATCTATAAAATAGCCATAATATCAAGTCACAATGCACCAAACCATAAACCATAATCCATAGTCTAAAACATTAAACCTATCCATACAAAGATAAAATGATCATAATCCATGAACTAAATCAAGATCCACAAGACTCAGAGATAATCCATAAAACTAAAAAGAGTAACATAGTCTGACTCTAAGGGATTGGTCTAGGAGTTTGTTTGAGAGTTGTGTGGTCCAACAAGGAGTGTATAATGTTTGACATCCCATCCAATGAGGTGCACATTGTCTTTGATAGTCATCCATCAAAGTCCAAAGTTAAGGCACCTGCTCGGTTGTGCATTGAGTGAGATCCTAGAGATGCGCGAGCTTCGTAGCAGAGTCAGCCTCGGAGCCTATGAATGTGGCATGTGAACATCCAGCTCATGTAGGTCCTCTCTCTAGCCATGCTTGACATCATTAGACTCTGCCTCCTCATCCTCCCTGGTGTCTCTGATATGACCTCGAGTCCAAACTCCATCCCTCTCATTGAAGCCCATCTGGAACAAGGAAAATAAAAGAAGGTATCAGTAAGAGTGAAGGCATGATAAAGAGGAGATTGTGAGTAGGAATGGGAGTCCCAAAGTTCTTCAAGATATGTGATATGATTTTGGATAGCCAAGGGTAGCATGTCCGTGTCAAATGTAATGACCTGTATGGTGAAGGATAAGGTGAGGTAGGTGAACCCTACGTTGAGTCAATGAGTAAATAATATAGAGCTCAATATAGGAAATCTCATCCTGATGCCCACCCTTTGAAAGAAAGGTGTAGGTGAGGATCTAATAAAGGACTTTAGAATGAGGTGGGAGGATGTTTCAACTGAAGCCTGTGCATAGCATTCCTTAGTTTCCTTCAAATACCGCATCAACAATTGAGGAATATGAAGGAAGGTGGCTAGGCCATCTGCAAGCTAGGTTTAGTCGGGTCCCCTCTAATAGTACCTCAAGGATAGCATCTACTACTATGAGTGTTAGAATTATGTCTCTATCCCTATAGGATGTCTCAAGTACGGTAGAGTTTTCATCAAAGCAGACATTAGCATAGAATACTCATATGTCATGACCATGTTATGTCTCATGGTTAGTGAGCAATGAAAGCCATCCTTGAAATTCAAAATGTGGTCTAAGATTTAGAGAGGCAAGATCATCAAAATAAACCATTCGAGGGACTACTATTTTAGAACTAACAAATTGCTTTTGAAAGAGGGTAAAGGGATCAATGGAAGCAAATTCTGGGGGATAATATTCATTACTAGGTGTAGAGGAAGATCTCTTGACCTTTCTCTTCTTGGAGATGAGGTGCTTGAATCTATTGGCCATTGAAGATGAAGGACTCAAAATTGAGAAGGAGAAGGTGAAGGATTGAAGGAGGATAGGCCAAATCGAGGTAGGAGCATTGAATCACCAGAGATGGACATTAGATTGCTTAGGGAAGTTGCCAGAGAGGAGTCGGGCATGAGAGATAGGGGAAAAGGACCTGATAGCTAGGGTTTTAAAGTTTAAAATTGGGCTCTACTTGCGTGTATTGGATGTCTATTTAGTAAAATGAGCATCTAACAGAGAATTTTGATAGTTCATTACTATATCGGATGTCCGTTTGTGAAGTGGGAATCTAATAGAGAATTTGTGACTATAGAAATTTACTGTACTAGACATCCATTTCAAAAATAGGAGTTTGACAGAGAATTTCTGGCTTTCCAAAAAGTCTTGTAATAGATGTCTATTTTAGAGATAGGCATCTGATTCAAACAAGAATATAGACCCCCTGCAAAGTCTAGAAATAAAACTGAAAACTCAATTCCAAAAACTTAGGAAATCATGTAAGCTTTACAATACTAATAGCATTCCAAATGAAACAAAACCACTTTCATCTAGAGGTGTTGTGAAAATATTTGTAAGTTGATGATCAGTTTCAATAAAAATTAATGAAACATCTTTTTGCAAAACATAATCTCGAAGAAAATAATAGTGAATATTAATATGCTTTGAGCAAGAATGTTATACTGGATTTTTGAATAAACTAATATCATTAGTATTGTCATAGTAAACTGGTAAATTTGAAAAATCATAACCAAAATCTTGAAGTATTTATCTCATCCAAAGTATTTGAGAATAACAACATGCCACAACTACATATTCGGTTTTGGTGGTAGAAAGGGCCACTGAATTTTGTTTCTTAGAACTTCATGATACTGAGATTTTCCAAGAAACTAGCCACTAGTACTCTTTCTATTCATCTAACATATGGCATAGTCCGCATCACAAAAAATTGATTAAATTAAAATAATCATCCCTTGGATACCACAATCCTAAATCTAGTGTGCCCTTAAGGTATCTAAGTATGTATTGTAGATGTAATTTCCTACGGGATGCTTAAAATTTAGTGCATAAGTAAATACTAAATATAATATTGAGTCTACCTATGGTAAGATATAATAAACTATTAATCATACCTTTATACCAGTTTTCATTAAGCTTTTCATCATCTTCATCCTTGTCCAACTTGGTTAAAGAACTTATCGGAGTTCCTATTGCCTTAACTTCATCCATGTTGGACTTCTTGAGTAGTTGCTTCGTGTACTTGGCTTGATTAATGAAGATCCCATTTTTTATTTGTCACACTTGGAGTCCAAGAAAGAAATTTAATTCCCCTATCATGCTCATCTCAAACTCCTCCTTCATAGTTCTTGCAAACATCTCACAAAAATTTCATTAGTAGCATAAAAAATGATATTGTCAACATAAATTTATACTGCTAATAGATCATTATGCACTTTTAAAAGAAATAGTATGGTGTCTATGCAAGTTTTTTAAAAATTATTTGAAATCAAGAAGGAACTTAGTCTCTCATACCAAACTCTTGGTGCTTGCTTGAGACAATATAGTACTTTCTTCAATTTTAAAACATGGTTTGGGAGATTCAAATCTTCAAAATTGGGATGTTCTTCAACATAAAATTCTTTAGATAAACGGCCATTTAAGAAAGCACTTTTGACATTCATTTAAAATAGTTGAAACCTTTAAAATAAGGGAATGCAAGTAAAATCCGAATAGACTCCAAATGTGCAATAGGTGCAAAAGTTTCTTTAAAATTAATGCCTTCAATTTAGTTGAAATTCTTGGCTACTAATTTAGTCTTGTTTCTAACCATGACACCATTTTTATTTAGCTTGCTCCTATAGAGCTATTTGGTGCTTAATAATTAGGCAGTAATCTTTAAATAAGCTCTCAAACTTGATTCTACTCAAATTGATTTAGTTTTTCTTATAGAGCAAGAATCTAACTCTTATCTCTTTGAGCTTCCTCAAAGTTCTTGGGCTCAATATATGAAAGAAATGCAATATGATTGAGATTAAACATAATAGCATATGGAGTTTTTACCCCTTGATCAACATCACCTATGATTTGATCTATTGGATGTTTTTTCTTGAATCTCCATTTGCTCTTTGTCATGATCTTGCTCCTTTGGCTTATCATCTCTATTATCAACATTCTTCTCATTTGATTTCTTACTAGTTTTGCCCTCCTTTCTCTCTAAAATTTGCATTTCATTCATCCTCTTGGGAGATTTTTGCATCATCATCAAAAGCCTTTTTTTCCAAGCGAGGGTTTGATTCATCAAATTCAATATTTATAGACTCTTCAACAATCAAAGAGGACTTGTTGAAGACTTCAAATACTCTTGAGGTAGAAGAATAACCGAGAAATTTGCCTTTAAAAGTTTTGGAATCAAATTTTGATAAATGATCTTTTGTATTCAAAGTAAAACATTTGCATCCAAAAATATAAAAATATGCAATGTTTGGCTTTTTTTATTCTATAACTCAAATGGGGTTTTGTCAAACATTGGTTGAATAGAAACTCTATTTAAGATGTAGCAAGCTATGTTAATTGCCTCCACCTAAAAATACTTAGGTAAGAAGTACTCGTTACGAACCCTTGCCATCTCTTAAAAAGACCTATTCTTCCTTTCAATAACACTCCATTTTGTTGTCAAGTGCGAGGAGCCAAAAAGCTATACTCAATGCCATTTTCAATGTAAAACTCTTCAAATGAATGATTTTTAAATTCTCCTCCACGATCACTTCTAATTTTGGAAATCAAATAATCCTTTCTAGTTTGATTGCATTTTGCAAAACCAATAAAAGCATCAAAGGCATTACTTTTATTTGTAAGGAATATAACCCATGTAAACATAATTTTTACCTCCTAGACTTGTAGCCCTAATGGGTCTAAATAATAAGTTTAGGTGTAGAAGTTGAAGCAGCCTTGTGGTTGACACCACTTTTTTAGTGTTTAAGGTAATTTTTGGCATATTTAAATTTGATCAAAGTATGATTAAAATTGAAACTTATATGTCACTAAATTATGGCTCAAGTGTAGGTCTCAATTGAATCTAAATTATGGTCAAATTTAACTAAAAATTGAGCTCAATTCAGACCCTAATTCTTAAGTATTTTGGGCTCAAATTAAAGTGGACTGAGTGGGCTGAATGTTTCGACCAAAATTTGGCCCAAAATTCATCTCACACCTGGGCTAAAATAAAAAAAATACATGAATTTTACAAATAGATCCTTATACATAATAAATTCCTACATATAGGCCCATAGCCATATTTTCCTTATAAATAGGTTCCTCAGATTGAAATTTTATAAAAAAATTCATGAAAGCTCTGAAATTTCAAATCAGTCCTCACGAAATATAAGGTTTGCAAATGATTCCCTCAAAAATTCACCTAAAATTTTAATTTTCACAAATAAATCCCTCAAAAATTTTTATTTACAAATAAGTCTAAATTTTATTCAAAAAAGCCCTAAAAGATTCAAAACTTTATAGATTTCTTTTGCAATAAAGCCCTTGAAATTCAGAAAATCAGCATTTTAGTACAAATTATTCTAGAAAATTTTGAAATAACTACAAATTCCATCTAATGTAAGTACATTTTTTTAAGTTTTCTTATCTACAACAAATAAACTTATCCATATCCATCTACAGACTTATCTAATTTCAAACAAATACATTCTCATCTAATCCAAACATATCTAGAATAAACCTTATCCACAGCCAAATAAACAGGTCTTCAATTCAAATTTTGAATAGAGAATTTGACCATTTTTGTGATTTGGACCATGATTTTGTTATCTTCTCAATTCCTATATAAACTTCATAATCTTGGAAAAAAAAAAGAGAAGGGAGATGAGGACTGATGGAGATCAATCAAAGAATAGGAAAGGAAATCATCCGGAGATGATCGTAATGCATGGAAATAGAGGATTGGTAAGTCCTCATCTTTAGGTCTCCTTCTTCCATGTTGTCCTTCTCCTCTCTTCGCTTCTTTTTCCCTTGTAGGACCTTCTCCACTCCCCATTCCCCATGTTGACTTGCTATCAACTCACCCTTACCCTCACCACTGGAGCTTCCAACTCGAGGACCATTGCCAAAGCTCCTCTTCCCTGCAACCTCCATCTCTGAAACTCTTCCTTTGTTGGTCACTCACCCATGAAGACAACCTACTTTGCATCTTCTCCTCACCAAAAAAGCCTCAACAACCCATGACTATGGGCTTTTCCAAGCCTTGTGCCACCTTCCTTTGTGCTCTACACTAGGCATCGGCCCCAAGCTTCGCTTGTGTAGCCACCATCTGTCAGAATCTTTCTGAAATACTACTTTGCCCCCACAGGGCCTCCGCCTCTCCCAACTAGCATGAGCTATTGGTGCCCTGTGTAGCCCTACCATGTGCATCACTATGCTCGAGCTCTATCTCCATGACCTGTGACCTTCCTCCTTGCCTTCACTCAATCCATCTCCTGCTAGCACCAACACTGTCAGCTTGCCATCTTCCTTGCACCCTAGCTCACTGTTGAGCTCTTTGGTTTGCCTGGCCTGGTTGCTCTCCATCCACATCCATGTGCCACTCATCAATGGCCAAATCCAGCCAAGATCTGGTCAGATTTGGCCATGTACTCAAAGAGAAGGGGAGTAAGGGCCTCTAGCTGAGAAACAAAGAAAAGAAGAGGGTTGGGCCCGAGAGGAAAGAAAAAATAAAAGCAAAATAAAAAAGTTGTTGGTAAAAAAAGGAAAGAAAATCCACCAAAAAAAGAGAGAGAAAGTTGAGTTGATAAAAAAATAAAAAAATTTAAGAAGTGAAGAAAGGAGGCAAATCAAAGGAGAAAATTCAAGGGGAGGAGGAACTGGCACGCCCCCATGCTTGCAGCCACTCATGGCTTCATTCATCTCTGCCCTGTGCATGCTTGATCGATCATCATCCTCATGCTCATGGACACTTGTGGCCCTTATGCATTGATGAACCCCATCACCATCGTGGCCACTTGCAACCTTGCACGTCGACAGATCATTGGACTTTAGGTCAGCCTTTAGACTCACAAAATCAAGCCAACCTTCGGGCCCATCGAATTTAGGCCAGCCTTCAAACCTGCCAAAATCAGGCCAGTCTTCTAGCTTATTGTGGGATTAAAATTAACCAATTGAGCTAGCAAAAGACCCCGAGGAGTAATTTCAAAATAACAAATAAAAAATATGGGTGGTTTGAATGTATAATTAGGTATTGTGAGAACATGACTTCTAACAAGCATAAATTCTTATTGTCAATTACCTAGAAATTGTCAAAAATATACTAAAGGGAAAAACCTATCTAATAAAATAAAGACACAAAGAAGCAGATGCATAAATTAATTGATTTAAGAAAGGGATTATATGACTTAAGTTAGGGCATACCCTCAGCTTCTAATTTAAAGAATTTGAATGCATGAATGACATGAAAAAAGAAAGGACGTGGGAGAACTCGATGTTTGTTGTTGCCCCATCCCCATATGCTGGATTGAGTAGAATTTGACTCAGATGGGTCTTGACATGATCCTTGGTAGATGCTAATAACTTAGCCTGATAGTGTCATCCGGTGGTGACATGGAAGAAGATGAAAAGAAGGAGAGTCTTGAAGTGTGACCAATAACTTTGAGCATACTGACAGTTAACTTCTTTGATAACATCATGGATAGTGTGTCAAGTTTAGCTTGAAGTATTGCCGATAGCTTTAAGCATTGGCAATTAACTTCTTTTTGTTTGAAGTATTTCTAATAGTCTTGGGTGTTGATGATAACTTCTCTTGGTTTGAAGCATTTTTGTTAGCCAATAAGGCATTGGTGATAACTTTCTTTATCGTGAAGTATTTCTATTAGTCAATGAGGCATTGGTGATAGCTTCATTTGATTTGAAGTGTTTTCGTTAGTTGATAAGGTGTTGGTGATAACTCCGTTTGATCTGAAATGTTTCTGTTAGCTGATGAGGCGTTGGTGATAACTTCATTTAGTTTAAAGTATTTTTATTAGCCAATAGGGTATTAGAGATAACTTCATTGGGTTTGAAGTATTTTTATTAGCTAATAAGCTGTTGGCGATAACTTTCTTTCAACAAGATGCTTGGTTGATTGACTAAGTGAGTTCAAGACTGCCTTTAGTTCTATTTGCATAATTTGAAGTGTTTCCATTAGCTAATGAGGCATTGGCGAAAACTTTATGATTTGAAGAGTTTTTATTAACCAATAAGGCATTGACAATAACTTTATTAGTTTTTTAAAGTGCTTCCATAGCTAATAAGGCATAGATGATAACTTTGTTTGAATAAGATATTGTGATTTACTGATTAAGTGAGTTCAAGTCTATCTTAGTTTGATTTGATACGATAATTGATGGCCACTTAGATATGTTGTTGATTGAAAGTTGGAGCATTGTTAATGTTTTTTGGTTGGCTTAGCTTGAAAGGTGTGTCGTTAATGACTCTTGGAGTAAACTAGCTTCGAAATGTGACTAAGGACTTTAAGTATATTATTGGATAACTTTGATCAAACAAGATATTTGGTTGATTGAATAAGCTAGTTCAAGCCTTCCTTTAGTTTGGTTTGAAATGGTAATTGATAACCTTTAAGGCATATTGTGAATTGAATTTGAGGTGTTATTGACAACTTTGAGCTTGTTGTTGACTAATCTTGACTTGATTCTGATTGAGTTCAATTCAGTTTGGTTTTGAAGTTCAAACTTGGTTTCAGTTTAAGTTTGATTCAATTTAATTCAATGTTTAGAATTTGACTAAATTATGATTGACTAACCCCTTCTTGAGGGATAATGACATGTTCCAGTTTTTCTCTTGGCAAAACCTTTGGTGATTGGGTTCACACTAATACTTTATAGTATAACTAAGGGACCAATGTGAAATATTCATTCCCAAGATCACTGTTGGCATACAGTGGATGTTTTATTTGTAACAGAAAATTTGATTCAGCACGCTTGGCATTGATTTTTAGAAGAACATTTGTCAAATACATATTAGTGTCTCTAAAGGGAGCAACATTGATTTTGATCTAAGTCTAATTGAGTTCAATGTTCAAAATTTAATTTTGGCTCAAGTCTGATTCATTCAATTCAGATTGAGTTTGACCTTGTGTTGGGCTCTTATCAGGCTTAGGCTTGCATCTTAATGGACTTTAGTTGAAGTTCAAATCGATTTAGGTTTAACTTGATTTTGGTTTAGGCTCACCCTAGTTTTGGTTCAGGTTTGACTTGTTTTGATTCAAGGATGACCTGGCTTTGGTTTGAATTTGACTTGAATTTGATTTATCCAACTAGTGTTCCATTTGAACTTGATTTGACCCAATTGGCGTTTAGCTTGAACTTAAATTCAACCCAATCAGGGTTTGGTTTTGAACTTGATTTGACCCACTCAGGGTTTGATTCTAGCTAGTTCAACCAAACTAGGATTTGATTCTAATTTGGTTTGATTGAATGATGGTTTAGTTTGAATTTGGTTTGACTCAATTAGGATGTGATTTAAGCTTGATTTGCTTTTGGATTGACTCAATTTGACCCATTTGGGATAAATTCTAAATCAATTTATTCTAGATTAACTCAATTTGGATTTATTTCTAGTTTGATTTGAGTTTTAGTCCATTAACTAAATTAACATAGGTCCATTCAGTGATTCATTAAAGTCAATATGGCTTTATTTGTTTAGTGTGATTAAATCACATTAATTTAGTTAATTCATATTGATTGATTTGATTTGAGGGCCCTATAGCTGTCACAATGACATTACGGTGAGCCCTCTAGCTGATCATAAGTCAATTGATTGTGGGGTGAGACCACAGGCTAGCCTTAAAACATTGACTTTTGAGCAAGACCGCATGCTAAAACTAAGTCAATTGGTTGTCGAATGAGTCATAGGTGGACCCTAAATCAATTTGACTTTTAGAAGAGACTGTAGGCCGGCCCTAAGTTAATTAGTTGTTGGGTGAGATCGTAGATTGGTTCTAAACCTTTTGACTTTTGAGTGAGACTGCAGACTGGATATAAATTGATTAGTTATTGGGTAATACTGCAAGCTATCTCTAAATTATTTGACTTTTGGATGAGACTACATGCTGGTGCTAAGTTGATTGGTTGTCAGGTGTAACTATAGTTTGACCTTAAACCATTTTGATTTTTGGATGGGACCATAGGCTGGCCCTAAGTCTATTGGTTATCATATGAGACTGTAGGCTAACCCTAAACCATTTAATTTTTAGGCAAGACTGTAGGCTAGCCCTAAGTTGATTGGTTATTGGGAGAGATTGTAAGCTAGCCCTAAATCATTTGACTTTTGGCAAGATCACAGGCTAGCCCTAAGTTAATTCGTTGTTGGGTGAGACCGTAGGCTGACCCTAAGTCTATTGGTTGTCATTTGAATTTCAAATAAAATTGCAGATTGGCCCTAAGTTAGAAATTGATTTTCAGACAAAACTCATGGGCTGGCCTTAGACCTTGGAGTAGACATGCAAATTGAGACCAATTTTGCTTTTTGCTACAAGTTTTTCTCTTTTTATTATTTTCCTTTTTCACCCATCTCCTTCTTCAACCCCATGGCCTCCTTCCCCTTCTTATAATCAAGTGGTGATAGGCTAAGCTTCTCCCTAGCTAGATCCAACTAGATCCAGCCATAGTCAATGATGGGAGGTGGTGGAGATTGCTTGGAGGTAGCGGTAGCGGTAGGGCAGCTAGGAATTGATTATTTGAGTATTGGGGCTCCAGCAAGGCCAGCGATTAGGACTAGTGAGAAGACCAGTGTCTAGGAAGTGACCATGGGCTAGAGTTGAGGAGCCATGGGAGTGGACCGTCCACCTGTGGAGGCCAAAGCCAATGATGAACCTAGTGATGAAGAGCTTGAGGTGGTTGTGCGGCATGAGATTATGGTGCAATGGGTTGGAGTGGTTTGTCAATGACTTGGGGATGGCATGAGGTACAAGTAGATAGGCTGAGGTTTCGAAAGGAGGAGGGTGCAGTAGGTGATGCAGGAGTAGAAGTGTGTTGGAGTGCAGCTGAGCGACGACGGGTTGTAGCACAAGGAAGGGGCGGACCGTCTGGAGTAGCAAAGAGTGGTGCTCACAGTAAGGCCACTCTAGCTTGCAGGGATTACTGAAGAGGATCTAAGAGAGAGAGAAGGTGTGGGAGATTAATAATCCTGTAGCATGGGAGAGCAAGAAAGCAAAGGAACATGGTAGAGAGCAAAAAAGAAAATAAAACCCAAGATAAGTTTCGACAACCCTTCTTCCTTGTTTTCAATCTCTTTCTTATTTTATCTTCATAATCTTTGAGCTTTTCTCTTGCTTCTCTTCTAGTTCTGATTCTTCCCCCATTTTGCAGGTCTTCAGAAGCATTTATAGGCATTGAGGAGATTAGGTTGGATTGAAAACAACCTCTTTTTGTTTGAAATTTTGAATGATAGATATGGTTGTAGATAGATATGGCTATGGATGAATATGAATGTGATTAGATTAGATAAGTTTGTGAAGAGATATGGATGATAAAATTTTAAAAAATATACTCACTTTCGATATTAGATTTATAAAGGGACTATTTGCTATTTTTTTCAAAAAATTTACACTAAATTATAATTTTATGAATTGAGGGGCCTTTTTGCAAAAACAATTATTTCTAAGGTTTTGAAACTTTTGGGATTTTTTCAATAAAATTTAAACTTATTTACAAATAACAACTTTTGTGGGACTTATTTGTGAAAATTGAGATTTTTGGGGTTTATTTGCAAATATAAAATCTTTAAGGAATTTATTCACAAATCTAGATTTCATAAGGATCAAATTATAATTACCAATCTCTTGATAGGTTCATTTACAAACTCTAAATTTTATAGAGATCAATTTATAATTTTAGGGTTTTTATCAAATTTTCTCGCAAACTTCTTATCTCAGGGACCTATTTGTAAGAAAAATTTGGCAGAAACTTTTTTGTAAGAATTTATTTGATTTAGGAACTTATCTATAAAAGACTTATATTTATTATTTTAACCCAAATTTGGATGAATTTTGGGTCAATTTTGGTCCAATTTTGGTCCTCTCAATCCACTTTAACTTGAACCAAAATTCCTAAAACAATTATGTTCAAATTAAGCTCAATTTTTGGTCAAATTTGACCATAATTTAGTGGTATACATTTCAATTTTGATCGTATTTTAATTAAATTTGATTGTAGCAAAAATTATCTCAAACAAATTACTCACTTTGCATCCTCTTCTTTAGTTTTGACAAGAGGATAGGGTGCGAACAGTTTTCAGGCCCTTGACCCATATGTCAATATTCTAGGAATTGACTCTATAGGTTAGAATTGCCATGTGAAAATAGACTTGACTTGCTGTATGGTAATGGATTTCATTTGCCATGTGAAAGTGGACCTATAGAGGTGAATTTGGTTTCCATATAAATCAAGGTTTAAATGATCATGAAGATGGACTTAATTTACTATATAAAAGTGGAATTGGTTTGCCATATATATGCAGGCTTGACCATCATGCAATATAGATTTTGTTTGCAATGTGCAAGTGGACTCAATTTACTACGTGGAAGTGAACTTAAGTTACCATATGAAAGTGAGCTTGATTTATTATGTGGAAGGGGACTTAATTTGCCACATGAAAGTGGGCTTGATTTACTACTTGAAAGTGGACTTAATTTGGCACATGGAAGTGAACTTAATTTGTCACATGGAAGTAGACTTGGGTTGCCATATGAAAGTGAGCTTACTTTACTATGTGAAAGTAGACTTAATTTATCACATGAATGTGAACTTAGTTTGACATATAGAAGTGGACTAAATTTACCATGTGGAAGTGGATTTAATTTACCACATGAAAGTGGACTTGAATTACCATATAAAAGTGGACTTAATTTACTATGCGAAAGTGGACTTAATTTATCATGTAGAAGTGGGGTTGATTTTTCACATGAAAGTGGACTTAAGTTATCACATGAATGTGGACTTGGTTTGCTATGTGAAAGTGAATTTGATGTTGGCACATGGGAGTGAACTTAGTGTATGATGGGAATATGGATTCGACTGTCACACCAAATGAAGTGGGGTTTTGTGTCCATGTTTTACCTCAAGAAACATGGAGCACATGTTTGACCGAGTGTTCCTTTTTAAGAAAGTTAGATGCTCCGTTATAGACAAACATAAACCATGGTTCGCGGTTTCGGTTTCGGCCGGTCCCGAACCGAAACCTAATTTTTCGTTTCGGTTAGGGTTTACTGTTCATAGTTACTGTTCATCTTCGCCGGAGCGCGGGCGGGAACGCGTGCTGACGAGCGCGCGGGAGCGGGAGCTCGCCGGGCTCGAGTCCGGGCGGGCGGGCGGGAGCTCGCCGGGCTCGAGCCCGGGCGGGGGCTCGAGCTCGGGCGGGGGAGCTCGCCGGGCTCGAGCCGGGCGGGCGGGCGGGGGCTCGGGCTCGAGCACGAGTTCAGACGGGCGGGATCGCCGGGCTCGAGCGCGGGCGGGCGGGAGCTCACGGGCTCGAGCCCGGGCAGGGGGAGCTCGCGGGCTCGAGCCCGGGAGGGGGGCTCGAGCCCCGGGCGGGCGGGGGCGGGCGCCGCCGCCGGGGGGAGGGGGAGGGGGAGGGGGAGGGGGCGGGGGGCGGAGAGAGGAACTCGCGCTGGTTTCGTGTCCGAGCCCAAGGGCCATGCGCACTCGCTGGTTTATCGGCACTCTATCGCCTATTTCGCGCCCTCACCGACCTGACACGTACTTCCGCAAGATGAAGCCGGCCTTACACTGAGGCCAACACTATCGCTAATTTGATTTCGGCGTCAGTATCGATTTCTGTCAGATACTGTTCACGTACATAATATTTTTTACGTAATTATTCATTATTTTTTTAAATTTTTAAACATATTATAATTTTTTAATTTGAAGTTAAAAAATAATTGAAATAAAGTTAAATTTTAGTCAAAATATGATTTTCATTTTAGACATTCGATATATGATTATACTTCAGAACCGCTGCCACGAGACCGTGCAGAACTAGTTGTTCTGGCTCATATGTCTACAAATGCTCGTCCGAATCATCCAGGTACTGAATTTGTAGTTCCACACCCAGATGTTCCAAACTCAACTGATGATGATTATGATGATTAGTTGTATTATCTTAAAATTTATAAAATTATGTATGTGTGAAGTACATTTTAATGAAAAGTTAAATGTGCTTATGCTAATTTTAACTTTTAATCATATTCATGTTATTTCTTATATGTTTTTTTAATATACTAATATATATTAAAAGTAGACAATATCAGTGACTAACTATCAAAATTAATATTAATTAACTAAAATAATATTTAATATTATGGTAATATTAAGTATAAATTCATTCCTAATTTTTCAAATTTTTCCAAATTTTTTTTAATATTTTATCATATTTTTAATTTGAAGTCAAAGTACAGTCAAAATATAGTCAAACTCTGGTCAACACCCAATTAATAATTTTAAAAAATCTTTCGACCGAAACCGAAACGGCCGAAACTGAAACCAAAACGGCCGAAACGGCCGAAACGTATCGGTTTCGCTGGGTCCCGAAACCGAAACCGAAACCGAAACGGAAACGGTAAACCTTGACATAAACACTTATTTTATTGTTGTTGCCCCTAGAGGCTCATGCATAGCACTTCTTTAGGAATTGGGCATTGATCAGTGTAGTTGCTTCATTCTCCTTTGTCATCAATTAGTTGATAGGATCTTCCTTCAAATATCCTTTCAACAATATAAGGGTCTTCCCAATTATGCTCACATTTATTTTTCTTGTTTCGGTTTGTGATTATAGGTCTTCTCAATACCAAGACCATCTCTCCTTTTTGGAGAGATCTAAATCGAGTCATCTTGTTGTAAGTCTTAGACATTTGTGCTCGATATATTTTCAAATTTATTGAGCTATAAGCCTTGTTCATCCAAGGAGTCTAGCTCATCTAGGTGAAGATGAACATTGTCTTCTTTTGTAATTTTCTCATATAAAGCAATCTTTAGAGAAGAAATTTGTACCTCCAATGGCAAGAGTACCTTAGTCCTAAACACCAACATATATGGTGTTAATTGGGTAGGAGCTCAATATGTAGTGCAATAAGCCCATAATTGTTCCAACAACAAATTTCTTTAATATCTTGGAGATGGTCTTATTGAATGCCTTAGTGAGGCTATTCGTCCTTGCAATGTAAATAGATGAATATCTCCAATCTATCTTATGATGATATGTGAATTGTCCCACCTTGAAACTTTTGAAGGATGGTCCATTATCAGAAATAATCCTTCAAGGAACACCAAATCAGTACAGGATGTTTTCTTGAAGGAAATAGATAATGGTATCCACTTTTACTTCCCTTAGTAGAATCACTTCTACCTATCAAGAGAAGTCATCAGTTGCTGCTAATATAAAGCACTGACCTTCAGAAGAGGATAGCTCAATTGGGCTAATTATGTTCGTACTCCATACCTCAAATGACCATGAGGATATTGTTGGGTGTAAAAGATTTGGGTGTTGATTGATGTAGTCACCATGAACTTGGCATAAGTGACCCTTTCTTGCATATTCAATACAATCTCTCAACATCGTGGGCAAATAGTAGCCCATGCACTTAATTTTTATCATCATTTTTGGACCTAATTGATGAGCTCCACAAACCCTATTGTACTTCATATATGACTTCTTTAGCTATTTCATTTGAAAGACAGCATAGAAGTAGTCAATCAAAAGACTTCCTATAAAGGGTACTATTTATGTGTGACTCTCTTTCTAAGCTACATTCACACATATTAATTCTTTGAAAGTTCCCCATTTTTAAGGTAGTTGGTGAATGATATTCTCCAATATATTACTTTCTCTATTTATTAAGATTTAGTCCTCTCATATTTGATGTTAAAGACTAAGCTCATCACCTTCTGCTATAGACTACGACTAGAATTTTTTCTCGATTAGAATTTGCCAATGTCTTAGCTACCTTGGCCGAGGAATCAGTTTTTGCATTGATAGACTAGGAAACTTTAATTATTTGGACATGTGGGATTTGCCCCATGAGTTCTCGAGTCTTTTCATGGTGTTTTAGTAATTCAAACTTATGGATTTTATATCCACATCTCACTTTATCGATGACCAATTGCAAATCATCAAAAATTCATAGGTGTGATATTCCCATATTAAGGGTCATTTCTGGCCATGCAATTAGGACCTTGTACTTAGCCTTGTTGTTGGTACATAGTTTTGAGAGGGAATAAGAGTATTGTAAAATGCCCCTATTTGGGTGACAAAAACAAGCCTGATTCCTGCTTTGATTTGTGCAAACTTCAGTGTGACTCCTAGTCTAATAGATGATGCTCCATCAAAATATAGTTTTCAGTATGGTTTCCTTTCCTCGACAAGAAGGATCTCTTCATCAAGGAGTTCACAACTCAATGGAGAGTCATCTGATTGTGAGTGAGCTATGGGAAAATGAACAAGGGCTTGTCCCTTAGCTGCCTTTTGGGGAGTGAACTTGATATCTACTCCATGAGGATTAAGGCCCACTTTGCTAGCCTTCCAATTAGTATAGGATTGGTTATAATTATTTTATGAGGTCAACCTTTGATATTAAAATAGCCTAATGAGAGAGTAGATAATATTGGAGTTTTTTGACTATAAATGTGAGTGCCTAACAATATTGCTCAATCAGAGAATAATTACTCTCTGCCCCCACTAACATTTTACTTAAATAGTATAATGCATTTTTTTTTCATTATTTTAGGCAAGAAGTACCCCCAAGAACCCTTCCATTGTGACTGTATAGAGAATTAAGAATCTACTAGGCATTGATGTTAGCAAGACTAGTGGCTTTAACCTATATTACTTAATTTCTTCAAATACTTAATAACATTCTTGATTCCAAATGAATGGAGTGTCCTTCTTTATCTATTTGGAGAAAGACTTGTATCTTTGGGAGAAGTTGAAATGAATCTTCTTATGTATGTGAGTCAATCTTAGACTAACCTTAACTATTTCAAGTTATTGGGCAGTGACATATTCAAGATGGCTTTGATTTTAGAAAGATTGATTTTAATTCCTCGATATTTGACAATGAATCCAAGAAACTTCCCTGATAATACCCCTAAGACATATTCCATAGGATTCATCTTTAGGTTATATTTTCTAAGGTGGTCAAAAATCACTCTTAGATCTTGGATGTGCTTGTCTTTGGACTTAGTTTTGATTGCCGAGTCATCCACATAACACTTGACCAACTGATGAATGAGGTCATCAAAAATTTAGGTCATGGCCCTTTGATAGGCTGTGCTCACATTCTTAAGCTCAAAGGGCATCACCTTGTAGTAGTAAATGCTAATTGAAATTTAAAAAGTTGCATGGTTTTCATTATCAGGATCCATCTTGACTTTGTTTACCCTAAAAAACCATACATAAAAGAGAATAATTCAAAATCAGCTATATTGTTGATCTTGATTTCTATTATAGGTATTGGAAAATCATGTTTGGGACATGCTTTATTCAAGTCCCTATAGTATACATAAATGTGAATTTTGCCATTCTCCTTCTTGACTGACACAATACTTACTACCCAATCTAGGTATTTCTCTTCCTTGATGAAGCCTATTTTTATCAGTTTCTTTGTTTCTTCTATCACCTTTTGTTATAGGTCAAGTTTTATCTTCTTAGGTTTCTGTTTGATAATAGAAGTTTAAGATTAATAGCCAGCTTATAGACTGTGACTTCAGGGTCAAGTCCAGACATCTCCCTATAACTCCGTGCAAAGCAATCAATGTACTCTTTCATCATTGCTTCGAGTTGGGTTTGGCTCTCTTTTAAGAGTTGTGTGTTAATAAAGATTGGGCTGGGTTCTTCTTCTGAACCTAAGTTGATTTTTATCAATTCATCGATTGTGGCTTCCCCCCATCCTTAAGTTCTGGTGGGGCTTCTTTTGGTCTAAGGATCATGTCTCCACCAAGTGATTTGTCATACTAATTGGGACCTGGAAAGAGTTCCTCTCTTGGTTTTGAGGGAATTTTGGCTACATCATCCCCCTTTCTTTGGGTTTTGATGAAGTTTTGTTAAGGACTACATCTTTATGTGATGTTTGGAGAACTGTAGCTAGCTTGATGCATGTGATTTGTGAGTCAGAAGGCATTGAGGCTGTTTGATCAGTCTCATTAATGAACAGAGGTACAATGGTGATTGTAAGACATGTATGGATATTTGGAGTGATATAGCATAGTCCTTTGGAATTCTTATTCCCTTTTATAGGAATATAAACATGCCCTTGAGGTGGATCCTATAGATTTTTGAAGAAACAACTTTCTTCCTTTATTTGTTGAAGCTTACAATTGGATTTCTTGACTATTTGACAAAGAGTATTTAGAAAATATTTAGGTAAGACCACTTGCTAATAGTTGCCACCATCCTCTAGATCCTCAATTTCTAGGATCACATACGTCCTTGGGACATAGAGGATCACCTTATAAAATAATATCTTCTTTTCTCTCTTATATCATAGGAAAATATAGAAGGTTATTAATTCCTCCATAACATTGGTACTTAGTTCATCTAATACTTCAGTAAGCCCTTCGGACTTTGGTAATAAGGAGAGTACTTTTTGTTTGACCTCCATTATCATCTTCATCAAAAGAATAGCCACCTAGGTAGATTTATGGTATTTCTTTGTTTGAAAAGTCTATGACACTCCCTAGATAAGGATGAGCAAAGATTAGACTAGCAATCTTCTTCTTTACTTGACTGATGGAAGTAGATCCTCTATTACCATGGGATCTTTGGTACTATTTTGCATTATTGTAATATATCTCATGAATATTAAATGGATGTACATCTCCATCGACTTGGTGTTCTTCACCATCCTCAAAGTATTTGAGACATTGATGCATGGTTAATGGCACCACTTTATTTTCATGTAACCATGGTCTTCCTAATAGTGCTTTGTATGATGCATTAGTGTTAATGAAATAGAACTTAGCATCACTCACCAAGAGCCCTTTGGCTTTTTTGCTTAAACCCTTAGATGGTTATAATTTCATATGATTGGTGGCACACATCCAAAGCTAGAGCCCTTAACATATGAGGAGAGTCATCAAATTGACTAAAGAGCCTGGATCATTGAGGATGTAATTGATTTTGATCCCATCACTATTCCTAGTGACATATAATGGTCTTTTATGGTCTGTTATACTTTGTAGTAGGTTGTCATTTTGTGAAATTGATCATAGGAGTCTGATGAGTATCTCTTCAGTGAAGTATCCTTGATAATCAGTTAAATTTTGCAAGATATGCACCAACGTGTCCCTAAGTTCTTGTGACATCATTAGGGCATTAAAGACAAAGTATGAAAGAGATCTTCTTGAGATGAACTGCTATGTTCTATTCCACTTTTTTGGTTATAGGTTCAGCTTGCCAAGGCTTAGCATCCTCGTTCATCTAAATTTCATTGTCCTTATCTCTAAGGATGTTCTTATCACTATGCACTAGAGCTGGTATTAGAGGTAGCAATTTACCACCTTTGTGTTGTACTTGGTTTGCATTCTTTTATTTAATCATAGCATCATGAGACCAATAAGGCTCTTCTTTAGAGTCACTACTAAGGTTGATCATGCAGCGTGAGGTGGTGGATCCTTGCCCCCATTTGGTAGCTTTTAGGATATCTTTGGAAGATGTAACTAGATGATAATCATCTCATTCAATATCAGAGTTGGGCATATGAGGCTTCCTTATAGAGAGATCTTTAGAGACTGTTCGGATGAACCCTTCTATTTCATTAGCTGGCATGACCTTCTTTAGGAGTTTGTATTTAGGGTATTTCTTTTGTGGATGTTTGGATTGGCTTGACGCAAGAGTTGAGTGGGCCCCAATATTAGCTTGCTTAATCCTTTTATGTAATGATTACTTTTTTTGGGTGCTTACAAATGCAGGACATTTCTAAGCGGTCATAGAGTTTTTCTGATTCAGACATAAAATCATAGACTATAAATATGTCCTGTATATATAATTTCTCTAAAGTTGGTAGAATGCATCCTTCCATAGACACTAGGATAAGAACCTCACCAAATCTAACAAGTTGACCACCTGCTACTAGATCACTTGATGGCAATTGAGATAGCTACTTATTATGTTTACTTCAAATCAAGGTTTTAAATCTTGGTTTCGGTCGGTTGTTTCGGTTTCAATTTCAGCCATTTTAGTTTCGGCCGAAAGATTTATTACTATTATTAATTGTGTGTTGACCAAAATTTGACTATATTTTGACTGTACTTTAACTTCAAATTAAAAATACGATAAAATATTGGAAATTTTTTTAAAAAATCTAAAAATTAGGAAAGAATTTATAATTAATTTTACCGTAATATTAAATATTATTTTATTAATTAAAATTAATTTTGATAGTTAATTACTGATATAGTCTATTTTTAATATATATTACTATATTAAAAAAACATACAAGAAATAGTATGAATATCATTAAAAGTTAAAAATTAACGTAAGCAAATTTAACTTTTCATTAAAATGTACTTCACACGTATATAATTTATTAATTATAACATAATACAACTAATCATTATCATCATAATCATCATCAATTGAGTTTGGAACATTTGGGTGTGGAATTACAAATTCAGTACCTGAACGATTCAGACGAGCATTTGTAGGGATACGAGGCAGAACAACTAGCTTTGCGCGATCTCGTGGTAGCAGTTTACATGGGGGTGGGACTGATACAATTTTTTTTTATTTTACTTCCGGTAAAATATTCATACACGCATATACATGAATAGTATCATATATTTAAAATTCATGCATGTGAACAGTCTCATGAACGTGAAGAGTATCTACAAGGGTGCAAGTACGCCGGCGCGGGTGTGAGGCCGGTGCCAGCTTGTGGGAGTAGGGGTCAGGCTGGCGAGGGCGCGGCCGCGAGGCCGGCAACCGTGCGGGCACTAGGCTGGCGAGCCCGTTCATGCAAGCACGCAGGTGCGGGCACTAGAGGCCGGCTTGATGGTGAGGGCTCGAGCACGAAGCCGCCGCGAGGGCGTAGGTGCAGCGATGGCTGAGCGAGCTCCTGGCAAGAGCTCGCCCCGTGAGAGCTCGCCGGGCGAGCTCCCCACGCAAGCTCACCCCGCCTGAGCTCTCCCTGTGAGAGCTTGCCGTGCAAGCTCCCCCCGCACGAGCTCCCCACGCGAGCTCTCCCCATGAGAGCTCACTGAGCGAGCTTGACCCGCGTGAGCTCCCCACGCGAGCTCGCCGTGTGAGCTCACCCCACACGATCTTTCCGCGCGAGCTTTTAGTGTGAGCTCCCCGCACAAGCTCACCCCGTAAGAGTTCACCGGGCGAGCTCCCTGCATGAGTTCGCCCCGCTTGAGCTCACTGCGTGAGCTTGCCCCACGAGAGCTCACTGGGCGAGCTCCCTATGTGAGCTTGCCTTGTGAGAGCTCGACGCAAGATCTCCCCGTATGAGCTCGCCCCATGTGAGCTCGCTGGGCAAGCTCCCCATGTGAGCTGGCCTTGCATGAGCTTGCCGTGCGAGCTCCCCGCTCAAGCTCTACGCATGAGCTCGCCCCGCGCGAGCTCCCCGTGCAAGCTCGCCATGCAAGCTCACCATGTGAACTCCCCGCGCTAGCTCCCCACACGAGATCGCTGTGCTCACTCCACGCATGAGCTCATTGTGCTCGCTCCACAAGAGAGCTTGCTGTGCTTGCTCCACGCGCGAGCTCGCCTCGCTCGCTCCATGCGCAAGCTAGCCACGCTCACCGGCCACTGCAAAACCCTAACCCTAAACTGAAACCAAATTATTGATTTGGTTTCGCCACCAGCAGAAACTGAACCATTTCGACTGAAACATTTCAGTTTTGTCTGAGATTTAAAATCCTGCTTCAAATATGTGAGTTACTATATGATAAGAGGTAGTGAACTCAGATAATTATCTTTGATAGTGCCTAACTTTCTTAACCCATCTCTGGAAAAGGTTGCAAGAGTGACCATTTTGATCTTGGGGAGGGTTGGTAGGTGATTTTTCACCACCCCTATAGGTCTTTTGTGTGTCTTTACCTTTTCTACAAGCACCTTTTCCATCCTCTAATTTTTTTCACCGAGAATGGTAGTTGTATTTGATAGCTCTCTATGTGGGCGGCCATAGCCTGTATGTGTTCATTCAACATTAGCATTTGTCCCTTGACAAATTTCATATTCATAATGGCTAGCTCTTTTCCAGTATCTAGTTATACCTTGAACATGCCATAATCACATTCACTAGTGAACCACTCTCTAAGATAATCACTTTGAAGGTAGCCCTTAGGGGGACTTGTGTGATCTTTCATTTCATCAACAACAGCCTCCATGAATCTATTTGCTTCTTTCTACCTTGCATTTTGAATTTTGTCATCACTGAAATGATGGGATGACTCTGATGCCTATCTTGATTGTCAATTCCCTATAGTGTTGCTACTGGGAGTTCATCCTTTGCATTCTATGTGTCAGAGCCTTCAAGCAAAGCTATGAGTTTATTAGAGAGGAACTCATCAAGAGTAATTTGATTCCTTTCTCCTTGGATGTATTCCTCTAGGGCATCAATGTATTCTTGGATTGCTGATTTTTGATGTTGTATTCATCTAATTGAACCAATTTTTTTTTCTTATTTTTGTTCTTTTTATTTTTTATATTTTGTGTTGGTGGAGAAGCTTGTTTTGATAAAGCTTTTCTTATCACCATCCTAGGATTTTCAAGATTTTTAGCTACCCTTTTTATCGGTTTCTTCGGCCTTTTAAGACTTAGATCTTCCACAAGTGCTCCTATTCAGGTGTATGCTATGCTTCTTCTCTGAAGAGGAGTTCAACAAGCAGTTCATATGTCTCAAACATAGTGATGTTATTGATATATTTGGTGGCTGTTTCAAGTAATGTTGACTTTGAGGGAGTCAATTTGCCCTCTTTTATGGCCTCTCAATCTAATCCTTGAACACATAGCAGTCATTAATAGCATGACCCAAGATTTTATGGCAAGGATAGGGTGATCTTTTTTGTTGGTTTCATTTGCCCTTTTGCATCTTGGCAATTGGAGGCCAAGCTTTAGAGTATCCTAAAAGATCTTACCTATATTTTCTCTTTTAAAAGAGTATTTCTTCCTGAGCTTCTATTAGAAATCATTGGATATTTCTACTTCCTCATCTCCTCTAAGAGTTGGTAGTTTCTGAGGGTTACTTGTAATCATAGTGGGGTTTGTAGGTTGCTTCTGTTCATTTCACTGTGAATGTTGCTCTCACATTATTGGAGGGCTCCCCTTTCTTTGTCTTATCTTTTTCTAGTTTGGAGTTTTGTGAATTAGCTAATGCTGGAGGACCAACCCTCTCGGTTGGTACAATGAGGTCTGGAAAAGTATAGATAGAAGAAGCACTTAGGTATGTGCCATTTAGTTCTTCCTTATGTTCCCAAGGACCACATTTATAGCTCCGAATTGGCTTATAGATTATTCACATCTAATGCTGAGATGTAATCTAAGACCACTTTGTTGTCACACTTTGATGTCAAAATGAGGTCCACAATGGTCAGCTTGTCACTAATTCCTCTAAACCAGATTTGAAAGGCTTTTTTTCATTTGTAATCAAGTTTATATAGATTTTGGTTATAGATTGACATACCACTCAAATGCTACCCTAAGCTTATTGAAAATTGGCAGAGTAACAATGAAGGGTTATTACTTGAGTTCCCATATAGAGTCATGAAATGAGCTATGTATTGTTGAGGATTACCAATGCCATTAAATTGATTGAACTTAGGCATTGTATAGCCTTTAGGATATGGTACTTGGGCATGATGACTAGGGTATGTTTTATCTGCATCATTTATCATACCCATGTCACTTCCTTGTCTTAGTTGTATAGTCACCATTCATTGCACTTACTATTATATATATGAGGTCAGTTCCATGTTATTGGGAATCCCTAAAATTGGAAATTGGGTATCTCTTACTAGTGGAGGAAGCACTTGTGAAGGGCCTGTATTTTCATGGATCTCAACTTCACGGGTGTGTCTTCTGCTGCCTCTATAGCTTCCCGAGATGATTGTTAAGATCGCTCCAACTTATTGAGCTTTTGTCTCATTTGTATTATCATCTCCATCAACTCCAAGACCTTCTTCTGAGCTTCATCCTTCTCTTTCCCTATCTCAATTGTTCCTACAATGCTTCTACTATCATTTTCTTAGTAAAACCTTTAGTTATAACTAAGGCTTCTGTTAGAACATGACGGTCCATGTCTTGAGAGTTAGGTCTTGGCTTGGTGTGTTTTGGGTCAAGGTTAACTTTCCCCATTAGTTAGATTACCTCATTGAGGAGTTTGCTCATGGAACAAGTAGTCACACCATTAGCAAGGATTAACTCACAAAGGCCCATTCTTCTTGAACCTCCTTATTTGTAAGCCTTGTTCATGCAGTCTTATTTTGACATTTGGCTTGTTGAGCATGGGCTTGTGGTCTTTTTCAGAGTCATGATGAGAAATGACTCTGATAGTGTGAGTGGTCTCTCTTTTAGGAGTCTCATGCTAGATTGTAGCCTTATAATGGCCCTTATTGTTTGGCTTAGTTATTCACCCCTTAGCTATAGTCTTGAGATGAGATTGTGAAAATTTCAAGGGGTGGGCTTTCAAAGCTAGCTAAAAATTTCAACAGCTTTTTCTTTGCTTGTGATAGTCAGGATGAGTTCTTCTTCATTCTTGCACATATTCGAACTTGCTTTTGGTTGCCCTCTATCAAGAGTCAAGTGAAGGCAATCGACGATTGAGCTTCATTTTTAGCCTAGTCTCTAGAAGACTGACATCCTTATTAGTTAAGGCATGGCTTCTATCTCTTCATTCGAATGGCCCTTCTCATTTGGAATGATGACATTGGGTCTTTTTTTCCTTTGATGGAAGGCAAGTAGTGGGTTGGTCTTGCATGACTGCAACATCACTTGGCATGGCTATTGGTGCTCTCTTGAACTAAACAACCTCGAAAATGGTTCTAAACTTGATTTAAACTTCAATTACTTTTGTAGTGACCATTAATTGAGGTTGATGCATAGTTGTTCTTGCCCATAGGATGATGGTGTACATTGGGTAGAGAAGTTCTTCATTGATCCCATTAGATGCCTTCTTCTACAAGAAGAAGCATAGTTGGTTAGTTTTCAATTGTAATTCTATCTCATTAATGTCTCTATCATATTAGCTATGTTTCTAGACTTGGAGGAGAAGTCATGTCCTACTGGGTGTGCCTGGATTTATGGGATTGAAATTGACCAACTAGGATAGTAAAAAACCCCGAGAAGTAATCACAAAACAACAAATAAAAAATGTGGGTGGTTTGAATGTGTAATCAGTTGTTGTGGGAATATGACTTCCAATAGGTATAAGTCCCCTATTTTTAATTACCCTAACAATTGTTAGGTTCCTCCTAAAGTGAGAAATTTAGCTAATAAAATAGAAATGCGAAGAAGATAAAGCATAATTTGATTGATTTAAGAAAGGGATTACATGGCTTAAGTATGGGCATACTCTCAATTTATAATTTAAAAAAATTGATTGCATGAATGGCATGAATGGCATGAAATAAGAGAGGGAATGAGAAGAGCTCGATGTTTGCTGCTCTTCATGCTCATATGCTGGACTGAGTAGAATTTAACTCAGATAGGTCTTGACTTGATCCTTGGTGGATACTAATAACTTGGCTCGATGGCGTCATCTAGTGGGGATATGGAAGGAGATGAGAAGTAGGATAGTCTTGAAGTATGGCCGATAGCTTTGAGTGTGCTGGTGATTAACTTCATTTGATAGTGTCACAATGACATGTCAAGTTTAGCTTGATGTATTGCTGATAGCTTTAAGCATTGGCAATTAACTTCTTTTAGTTTGAAGTATTTCTGATAGCCTTGGGCGTTGGTGATATCTTCTCTTAGTTTGAAGTGTTTTCATTAGACAATAGGATGTTAGCGATAACTTTCTTTGTCTTGAAGTATTTTCATTAGTTGATGAGGCATTAGAGATAACTTTATTTAGTTTGAAGTGTTTCCATTAGCTTGGTGGTCTTGGTGATAACTTTATTTGGTTTGAAGTATTTTTGTTAGCCGATAAGATATTGACGATAACTTCATTTGGCCTGAAGTGTTTTCATTAGCTAATGAGTCATTGGTGATAACTTCATTTGGTTTGAAGTATTTCTATTAGCCAATAAGGCTTTGGTGATAACTTCATTTGGTTTGAAGTGTTTTCATTATAAGACATTGATAATAACTTCCTTTGAACAAGGTGCTTGGCTGACTGACTAAACGAGTTCAAGTCTACTTTTAGTTCAATTTACATGGTTTGAAGCGTTTCTGTTAGCCAATGAGGCAATGGTGATAATTTCACAGTTTAAAGCATTTCCATTCCAATGAGGTGTTGGGATAACTTCATTGATTTTTTGAAGTAATTCCATATTCAATAAGATGTGAGCATTGTGGCTGACTAACTAAATAAGTTCAGGCCTACCTTAGTTTAGTTTGAACTAATAATTGATGGCCCCTTAGACATGTTGTTGATTGAATTTAGATGCTTTTGGGTTAGCTTAGTTTGAAAGGTGTGTTGTTAATGGCTCCTGGGGTTGATTAGCTTGGAAGTGTGACACATGACTTTAAGTGTATTATTGGTTTACTTTGATCGAACAAGACATTTGGCTAACTGAATAAGCGAGTTCAAGCCTTCCTTTATTTCAGTTTGACCTAGTAATTGACAACCTCTAAGGCATGTTGCCAATTGAATTTGAGGTGTCCTTGATAAAATTTAGCTTGTTGTCAACTAACCCTAACTTGATTCTGATTGAGTCTGACTCAGTTTGGTTTTGAAGTTTAGACTTGGTTTTAGTTTAAGTTTGATTTGATTCAGTTCAATGTTAAGAACTTGACTGAATTGCAATTTACTAACACCTTCTTAAGCGATAATGAGATGTTCAGGTTCCCTCTTCCCGAAACCTTTTGTGATAGGGTTCACACTAACACTTTATAGCATAACTAGGGGAACCATGTGAATGTTGGCATTGACAACAAATGTTTAGTTTGTAAAAGCGAATTCAATTCACAAGCTTGGCATTGATTTTCAAAAAAAGTTTGTGAAATACTGAAATTGACTCTAATGGGAGCAACATTGATTTTGATTTGAGTTTGATTTAGTTCAATGTTCAAAACTCAATTTTGGCTCAAATTTGATTCATTCAATTCAGATAGAGTTTAACATTGTGTTGGGCTCTTATCAAGTACGAGCTTGCATCTTACTAACTTTGGTTCAAGTTCAAATTGATTTAGGTTCAACATGGTTTTGGTTCAAGTATGACTTGGCTTTGATTTGAATTGAACTTGAGTTTGATTTATCCAATAGGACTCAGTTTGAACTTGATTTAACTCAATTGGGGTTTGGCTTGAACTCAATTCAACCCAATTAGGGTTTGGTTTGAAGTTGATTTAACCTACTTAGGGTTTGATTCTAGCTAGTTCAATCAAACTAGGGTTTGATTCAAATTTGGTTTGAATTTGGTTTAACCCAATTAGGGTTTGATTTATACTTGATTCATTTTTGGATTGATTCAATTTGACATGTTTGGGGTAAAGTTTGAACTAATGTAGTCTAGATTAACTCAATTTGAATTTGGATTGAATTCAATTTGAGTTTTAGTCCATTAACTTGATTGGCATAGGTCCATTTAGTGATTTATTTAAGTCAATATGACTTTATTTGTTCGATGTGATTGAATTACTTTAATTCAATCAATTTGTGTTGATTGATTTGGTTCAAGAGCCCTTGGGCTATAATAATGACATTATGGTGAGTCTACAAGCTGGTCATAAATCTATTAGTTATCGAGTGAAATCGTATATTGATCATAAATCATTTGAATTTCGGGCGAGATCGCAGGATGACACTAAAATTATTTGACTTTCGAGTAAGACCCTAGGCTTGCTCTAAGTCAAATGGCTATCGAACAAGACATAAGGTTGGCCCTAAATTTTTTGACTTTTGAACAAGACCGCAGGCTGATCCTAAGTAAGGAATTAGTTTTGGAGGAGCCCATGGGCTAGCTCTAGACCATTGGTGTAGACACACAAATTGAGACCATTTTTTTGTTGCAAGCTTTCCTCTTTTTTTTAGTTTTTTTCTCCTTTTTCACCCATTTCGTCTTCAACCTTGTGGCCTTCTTCCTCTTTTCATAATCAGACAGTGGTAGTAAAAGCTTCTCCCCAACTAGATCTAACTAGATTCGGCCATAAACAACGGTGGGAGGCTGTGGAGACTTCCTGGAGATGGCGACAGTTGTGGGATGGCTAGGACTCTACTACTAGATTGTTGTAGCTCTTGTTGCAAGCTGGCTGAGTGCAAGCCTGAAGGTTGGTTAAGTGTGAGCCTGAAGGCTGGCTGAGATGCAAACCCAAAGGCTGGCTGAGGTGCGAGCCCAAAGGCTAGTTGTTGTGTGAGCCTAAAGGCTAGCTGATGTGCAAGCTCAAAGGCTAGTTGAGGTGCGAGCCCAAAGGCTAGCTTCAATGCGAGCCCAAAGGCTGACTAAGTGTAAGTCCAAAGGCTTGCTGAGTATAAGCCCTAAAGCTGGTTGAAGTGCAAGCCCTAAGGCTGGCTTGAATGTGAGCTCGAAGGCTAGCTAAGTGTGAGCTTGGAGGTTGGTTGAGTATGAGCCTGAAGGCTAGCTGAGTGCAAGCCTGAAGGCTAGATAAGGTGAAAGCTTGAATATTGGTTGAGTAGAAACCTAAAGGATGGCTTGGATGTAAGCCTGAGTGCTAGCTACGTGTGAGCCTAAAGTTTGGTTAAATGCGAGCTTGAAGGCTAGCTGAGTGCAAGCCTGATGGCTGGCTTGGATGCGAGCTTAAAGACTTTCTTCTATGGGATCTTGAAGGCTGGCTGAGGTGTAAAGTCAAAGGTTGGTTGTGTGCAAGCCCAAGGCTAGCCGAGTGAGAGTCCAAAGGCTAACTAAGTGCGAACCAAAATTCTAGTTGAATACTAGCCCAAAGGCTAGTTGACATGTGAGCCCAAAGGCTAACTGAGTGCAAGCCCGAAGGCTAGTTGAGATGCTAGCCCGAAGATTGGCTAAGTGCAAGCCCGAAGGCTAGCTATGTGGAAGCCCAAAGGATGGCTGAGTGCAAGCCCGAAGTCTAACTAAGTGCTAGCCTGAGGGCCGACTAAGGTGTGAGCCCGAAGGCTGATTGAGTATGAGCATGAAGGGTTTGAGGTGCCCGCCCAAAGGCTGGCTAAGTGTGAATCTGGAGGCTAGCTTAGCATGGCAAGGGTTCACCATCTTCGAGGGAAAGGCCACGGGTTGTTATAGCAGTATCAAGAGTTTGCCATCTTTGAGTGGACGCAGCAGTGTTAAAGATTTGCCATCTTCAAGGGTCACGAGTGGCCATAGTATTGGTAGAGTTCTGTCATCATATGAGGAGCTGGGAATGTCTATGATTTTCAAGAAGTTTCATCAACATGCCAAAGACCGCGGATGACTACGGCAATGATGGCATGAAAAATGAGATGAGGGAATTCTTGCTACAAGATTTTTTTTACACAATAAATTTTTTAGTTTTATTTTTTCTATTTCCTTCCTCTTCTTACTCACCTATACCCTATTCTTCTTCCTTTGTGCTTGAGCCCTATCAGGCCAAGGTGTCCTGGTCACCTCTCCAACTAAATCTAGCTTGTCTTCCGGGCAGCAAGGAGGGGGCAGCTCCGCCCCACCATCTCACAGTCGAATCTGGTCCTAGTAGCAGTGAATGACAAGGATGAAGAGAAGGCAGTTGTGGAAGCAGCGAACAGTGGCTCAAGGAAGTGGAGGAGCTAGCCATGGTGCCAACACAGGGCTAGGTGGGAGCATGTCCAATGTGGCAGTTTGAGGCATGTCCTACATGGTGGTGCAAGTGAGTTGGTTGGGTGGAGGCATTCACGTGATCAAACAGAGGCAGAGGCTGATAGACAGTAAGCCCGATGGGGACAAAGGCCGATAGGTGGCAGGTCTAGAGGCGAGGCGGGATCGACAGGTAGGCTAGGCAACCCAGGTTCTAGCAATTGGAGGCAAGGTTCGAGAGATCATCTAAGAGAAACTGAAACACTATGGAGGCCGTTTGAGGGCAGTGGCCTTTATGTGGAGACATATGAGAGCAAGAGCAGGGAGGGAGCAGGAAGAGAAAAAGCAAGTTTACTAGAGAAAGAAAAAGGAAGATATAAAATAAACCTTCTTCTTCTTTTCTCTATTCATTCACTAATTTGCTATGCTCTCCTCTTCGATATGGCCTCCTAATCCTTTTGCTTCCTCTTCATCCTAGCAAGTTTTCAATCAATTTATAGGTTGAGGAATATTTGAATCAAATCTTCGATTGGATAGATTTTAGAATGTTGTATAGTGTAATTGGATCTTGATATCTTTGATTGATTTTATTTTGGAAACAATAGGATTGGATTGGTGAAGAAATTGTATTTCAAAATCTTGTGATTGGCATATAATTGATTCATATTTGTTTTCTTGATGAGAAAATTTAAATTTTATATAATTTTTGGATGCTAAATTTTTCGGAGGTTATTTGCGAATTTTCCAAAAAATTAGACCAAAATATGATTTTATAAACTTCGGAGGTCTTTTTGTAAAAAAATATATTTGTAAAATTTTACAACTTTTAGTGTCCTTTTTTGAATAAAAGCTTGGATTTATTCACAAATAAAAATATTTGGGTGATTATTTATAAATTTTTCAAAAAAAGAGACCAAAATTGTGATTTTATAAATTTCAGAGGGCTTTTTAAAAAAAGAATATATTTGTAAAATTTTGAAACTCTCAGGGTTCTTTTTAAGAAAAGCTTAGACTTATTCATAAATAAAAATTTTCAGAGGTTTATTTGCAAATTTTTCAAAAAATTTGATCAAAATATAATTTGATAAAATTCAGAGGGTTTTTTTTTTAAAAAAGAACATATTTATAAAATTTTGAAACTTTCAGGGTTCTTTTTGAATAAAAGCTCGAACTTATCCATAAATAAAAAACTTTGAGCGTTTATTTGTAAATTTCAATTTAGTCCAAATCTTATTTTAGCTTTTGATCCAAATTTGGGACCAAATCCAATGTCTAAATTTGGCTCATCACTAGTCCAACTCAAATTCAAACTAGAACTTCAAATTCTACTTAAACACACCTAAATTCAATCGAAAAGATTTCCACATTTTCTTTTCAATGGGATAGAGCCATATATCCACAATGGGAAAGACTGCCACTTGACAATGGTTGAATGAAGAGATCCTGATCCATGTAGTAATTTTAAAATTAGGGGTTGAAGGGAGAGATTTACCCCAAGTCTTACTTCATTCATATGGTGGTTGTTCAGCATGACCAATTTGTCAAAGTGGTTCAACCTTAATTAGTTAGAGAGTTAGCCTAAGGGAAACCCTAAATCATTACCTTGTCATCCATATCACACCATCGTGTCTTTGGTTATAGAATGAGAGGTAGAGCAAATAATGAAGCAAAAAGTTGATGCTTTCATGGGGCTGATATTCTAAAATGCCACACTAGTGCATCAACGTAGGACAAGCTATAGCAGTCAGTTGCATTACTGAGCAAATGAGTAGATCAATGCTTACGAAATTATCGTAATTTAGGTTGATGGTTCATCTTTTAGTTTTCTTCTTGAGTTCTTAGAGAAATAATCTATGAAGTATTTTTTTTTAATATTCTCTGATTGTGATGCAAAGCATATGTGTTTGTCTTTATTTTTTTAATCATTTTTTGTTAGTTTATTTTTTTATTTTATTTTTTCAGTTGCTTTATTTCTTTCTAGAAAATTTTTAGAGATCTTTGCCTTTTATTATTTTGAAAACATTTTAGTAGATAAGTGGTATATTCTTTTTATCTTTGATTAAGGTCTCTCACTTGATTCAGCTTGTTAAAATTTGAGGATGATTTTGTCTCAAAATATGGTTAGTCATCAATCAACTGCCCCTCTTGACCATTTTTTCATTGTAATATTTTTCTCGGGATTCTATTTATTTGATGACTTTGCTACTTTCACCAAATTCCTATTAGTTTGTTATTTTCTTTTGACTTTGACTTTGATCTCCAGATTCCTCACAACCTCAATTTCCAAGGTTTCTACATCCACAAATACAATGCAGTACTTACTCTTTAGGTGGTCTTTCCTAGTCAATAATATTCTGAGATGAACTAGTTAGTCCTCCTAGTTCTAGCATGCAATCCAATTTTGTCACCCTTTTTTTTTTCTTTTCTTTCTTTCTTTCTTATTTCTTTTTTTTGACTTAGCAATCTCATTTCTATTTTGTGGATCGAAGGTTTGTGAGCTTGTAAATACCAACTAGTTCTTACTCTGTGAATATGTCTTTTTTGACTTGGCTTTCCATATGAGATTTGTTCATTTGGGACTATACTTTTCATTATTTATTTGGTGTTGATCTATTGCCTATAGGAGGAGGTTCCAAAGAAGTTATCATTCAATTATTGCACTTATGACTTTGAAGTAACCTTCCAATAGACTTCTAGTTACTTGTAAATTAGTTGCCATATTTCCAAGCTTGCATTCCCAAAATTAACATAGGGCATTGGTGGTTGGGGGAGGTGTATGGACCTTAGCTTTTCCATATTTCATTATTGGTCATCCTTACCTTCAATCAATATTCTTTTATTTTTAGAGATATTATCTCTAATATAAAAGGCAATTCACCTGAATACTAAAGGAAATTTATTAAATTTTATATATTATTTATTATGTTTAATAGATTATTTTAGTGAATTTTTTATTTTATGTTTTGCCTCAGAAAGTATGAAACACATACTTGACTAGTGAATTTTAATGTGAGTAGACGTTCTATCATAAGCTAACATAATTTTTATTTATTTTAAATTTTTTTCAAAGTTTATGAAACTATTTGGCTCTTCTATACTATAGTTTTGGCATAAGTATCTTTTTTCTTTGGTTTAGTTATCCATTCCTTAATCACTCTTGCATTCGAAATAGTGTTGCCCCTTTCTTAGTTGAAGAAGATTGAACACGTACTCTTTCTTTATTCTTCTTTAGCTTTTGTGGTGCTATCAAGGAGTCAGAGGTGGGGATTGCAACAACTGGTCTTGGCTTTGAATTGATATCTCATCATCAACCAAACACCCCTTTGATACTTCTTTTGCTTGTATTTCTTGCATTAGTTTTCTTAACTTGTAAGGCAGATTGTAAGCGGTCAAAAATTAACTTTTACCCATTATCCAATCTCTTGAAGACTAATATCCTAGCTTGTGCAAATAGACCTTTCATTTCATCATCGAGGTTTGACACATTGATATTTGGCTTTTACTCCTAGATGGACTTGGTCTTTGCCCCCTAGATGAACTTGGCCTTTGTCTCCTAGATGGGAGGTGAGAAGTTGATCCATGTTGGGTAGATAGAGCAGTAATTAGATCAGCGGTGGTAGTACAAACACCAATAATGCTAGGTTCAAATAATGTTGTTGGCGAAAGTAGGAGCAACACGCAAAAATTGGATGGAGTTGGATACAACCCCTAGCTTATATGTATCCTAGATTCCCCCATGGTAATTGTTGATTGAGAAAAATGTACTATAGAACACAGAGGATGATGGTGTAGGTTAGGGTAGGAAGATTATTTGATGATGCCATCTTCCCTTTCTATAATAAAAAATAGTGAATCAGCCATTAGTTTCTATCTTTTCTTCTTTTGATGTGTCTTATAGTGTCATGTCCCATCGAGCATCCCATAAATATTTTAATTATTCTCTATTTGATAAGCAATAGATTTTGAGTTTGTTGTCGATTAGATTTAAAGTATTACCATTGACTTAGTGCTTGTGTCGGTGAAGTTTGAGGTATTGCTAACTGTTTTACGCTTATATCAGTTGAGCTTGTAATGTTACTGATGACTTTCTACTTGATCAATTAACTTTCTATGAACATGACCTTTGGCTGATTAACTAAACGAGTTCAATCCTATCTTACTTCGGTTTGATTTGAGAGAATAATTAGTGGCTTTGGTTTATACTAATCATTTTTGATTTGATAATTGATGGTCTTTCCGACTTATGTCAATTAAATTTAAAGCCATCAATCATTTTTTATTTGATAATTGATGGTCTTTCCGACTTATGTCAATTAAATTTAAAGCATCACTGATGGCTTTATGCTTATGCTCTATCTTTTCTTCTTTTGATGTGTCTTATAGTGTCATGTCCCATCGAGCATCCCATAAATATTTTAATTATTCTCTATTTGATAAGCAATAGATTTTGAGTTTGTTGTCGATTAGATTTAAAGTATTACCATTGACTTAGTGCTTGTGTCGGTGAAGTTTGAGGTATTGCTAACTGTTTTATGCTTATATCAGTTGAGCTTGTAATGTTACTGTTGACTTTCTACTTGATCAGTTAACTTTCTATGAACATGACCTTTGGCTGATTAACTAAAGGAGTTCAATCCTATCTTACTTCGGTTTGATTTGAGAGAATAATTAGTGGCTTTGGTTTATGCTAATCATTTTTTATTTGATAATTGATGGTCTTTCCGACTTATGACAATTAAATTTAAAGCATCATTGATGGCTATATGCTTATGCTCTATCTTTTCTTCTTTTGATGTGTCTTATAGTGTCATGTCCCATCGAGCATCCCATAAATATTTTAATTATTCTCTATTTGATAAGCAATAGCTTTTGAGTTTGTTGTCGATTAGATTTAAAGTATTACCATTGACTTAGTGCTTGTGTCGGTGAAGTTTGAGGTATTGCTAATTGTTTTACGCTTATATCAGTTGAGCTTGTAATGTTACTGATGACTTTCTACTTGATCAGTTAACTTTCTATGAACATGACCTTTGGCTGATTAACTAAAGGAGTTCAATCCTATCTTACTTCGGTTTGATTTGAGAGAATAATTAGTGGCTTTGGTTTATGCTAATCATTTTTTATTTGATAATTGATGGTCTTTCCGACTTATGTCAATTAAATTTAAAGCATCACTGATGGCTTTATGCTTATGCCAGTGAACTTTTTCCAAACACAGCGTACGCCTGATTGACTAAATGAGTTCAAACATGCCTTAGTTTGGTTTGATTTTAGAGAATGATGAGAGGTTTTAGCTTAGAGTAATTATTCTTCTTGGATCTAACTCTTATTTGGTTCTTTTAGATTCTTAATGGATCTTGGACCCAATCCTTGATAGTTTCTTATTGATTTCTTAATGGAATCTTAGATTCAACCTTTATTGGATCTGAGTTTGAATCATGTTGGACACTCATTGGGTTTGGATTCAACCCATATTGAACTCTTAATGAGTTTAGGTTTGACCCAATCCTAGCTAGGTTCAACTTAGTCCAAATTTTATTTTGGTTTAGGCTTGAGTTTGATTTGATTTTGGTTCATATTTGGACCTAAATTGGGTTTAGTTCAAACTTAGTTTGATTTAAATAGGATTTGGTTCGGATTTGGTTTAACCTAATTGATGTTTGAATTCGTTTTAACTTCATTGGGATTTGGTTCAAACTTAATTTGTCATATTAAGGTTTAGTTCAAATTTGGTTTAACTCAGGTTGACCCAATTTGAACTCGATTAAGGTTGGGTTTAAACTGATTTAATTTTGGTTGACCTGATTTAGATTTTGGTTAGCCCAATTTCCATTTATAACCATTTGAATTTGAATTTAGTATGTTAATTTATTTAATCAATTTAGGTATGTTTAATGGTTCGTTCAAATCAAGTCGTTTAACTTGATCAGTTATTTAATTTGTTCAAATCGACTTAATTTTATTTTGATTGACTCAATTATTTTAATTGATTAAAGAGCTCCAAAGTTATCTATTAATTGAATGAGTTTTGTACAAACTTGTGGGCTAGTCTTTAGTTAATTTAACTTTTAAACAAGTCTGACAAACCTTGAATTGATTTAACTTTTAGATGAGTCTGCGAATTAGCCATAAGTCAAAATGACTTTGGGGGACAAGTTTGCAAATTAGCTCTAAGTCGAAAGGGCAAAGCTCATACCAAGGTGTGGAAAATGTTTTTTCTCTCTTTTTTTTTGGCTTCGCTTTTTTCCTTTTATTTTTCTCCTCCCTCACCAACGGGGAACGACCAATAATAAACCCTTTTTTTTTTCCCTCTTTCCTGTTTTTTTTTCTCCCTCCTTTCTTTTCTCCTTCGCCTCCACCATCTCTTCCCCCACTTTGTATATCCAGCCTGATCTAACTGAATTCAGAGCCCTATCGGCTGCAAGTGATGATGACAGGCCCACGATAGGGCAACCGTTTAGCACGACGTTACAGGAGTGCAAGCTGGGGAACTTGAAACACGGCCGAACAACAACCAGCCAAGGATGCACAAGATGGGGGCGAGGACAATGAGGCCACCTTTAGGCGGCTGCAGGCGGCAGTGCAGTAGAAGACAGCGCAGGGCGGTAGCATAGGGTAGGCAATCCGGACATGCACTGGCGAACAATATAGCCACAGATGCAACGCACAGTGCAAGCTAGCAACTCCGGCTAGGATCTGGCCAAGGTTGAGTTATAGTGTTCGCGCAATGACAGGTCATGGATGCAGCAGGAGAACAGGACACAGTAGTAGCTTGGCCTCAGGCAACGCGGTGGTTAGAAGGCAGGAAGCATTAAGGTTGCCCTCCCTGTGCGTAGCCAATCTTGTAGATCTGGAATCACCTTCATATGGTTGCAAGGCCAATAAGAAGGTGCGAGGTAGTTCAGAATGGTTGCTTAGTCATGGTCCGCAACGGCACGGCTGCAAGGACTTAATGGGATCAAGGTCAGCCAGACGACCACAGGCGAGGGCAGTGATCCAACGATTTGTTCCTGGCAATGATCGTCATATTTGTGCACCTTCTTCCTTCGGTGTTTCTTTGTTGTCATCCATGTTCACTGTGTCTTTTTTTGTCCAGATGACCAGAGACGAGGGCAGTGATCCAATGATTTGTTCCTTGCACTGATCCTCGTCTCTGTGCACCTTCTTCCTTTCATTATTTCTCTCTTGTCATCCTTGTTCAGTGTGTTTTCTTTTGTCCCCCATTTCTAATTTTGCCAACTCCTTTTATAGGTGTTGGTGGGATGAGATTAATTTTGACTGCAAATTGATGGAGATAATCTTATTTGTTATGTGAATGTCGTATCATTTTGATTTCTGCTTTGACTCTAGATCTGTGTATGAGTGAATATATGTGGATGTGGTTGTGTTTGTTGCTCTTTTTATAGATATCATGTAGATCGGAGAAGATCATATCAATAAGGTATCTTCTGAATTTTGAATCACATCTTTACCTATTCTACATAAGTTTTTGGATACTGTGGATGATTGAAAAGTTTGTACTTATTTGTAAATTTACAATTTAAAGGGGCTATTTACAAAATTCGTAACATGATGGACTAATTTATAATTTTTAATAATTCAGGGTGATTTTGTAAAATCAATAATAAGGACATATTTGTAAAAAAATTAAAACTTTCAGGATCCCCTTTGTAAAATTTGTTTACAAAATAATAAAATTTAGATTTATTTATGAATAAAAATTTATGAGGGGTTTATTTGTAAATTTATAAGTATTAAGTTTGCAAATTAATGTTTCATGGAGGGTTCATTTATAAAAGATGAAAACTCTAGGAATATATTTATAGATATTAATCTTTGAGGGGTTTAGTCACAAATCTTAGATCAATATACAAATTTTTATCCTGAGCGATTATCTATATAGAATAATTTGGCTGGAGACCTATTTATAAATATTTATTTGGTCTGGAGATTTATTTATAAAAATTTTATTATTTTTTATTTTGGCCCAAATTTTTAATTAGTTTTGGGTTAAACTTTGATCCAGATTCGTAGTCTACTCGGCACATTTGGGCTAAATCCAATTTGAGTTTGGATTTTAGGGCAATTTTGGTCCGAATCAAGCTTAATTTTTAATTAAATTTGATCATAATTTAGGTCAAACTAAGACTCATATTTGGGTTATAGTTTAGTGGCATCCAAGTTCTAATTTTGGTCAAACTTCTATTGAATATAACTTTGACAAAAACCATACCAAACCAGATTCGAAACACACAAACGAGAGACCTAATTTTGGAGATATGAATTATCTTGTTATGATAGAAGACTTAGTTATAACCAAAAGTATCAACAGGGAAGTGACCACAAAGGCTCTTCAAGAATGGTTGAAAGAATAAGAAAAAGAGAAGCATGAAGCTCAAAATAAGTCCATGGACCTAACGGAGATGATGTTACAGATGAGGTACAAGCTTGACAAATTGAAATGATTAAAGCAATCATCCCAAGAGGTTGCAAGAGGAACAAGAAACATGTCTTCTACAAATGAAAAACCCATGAAGGTTTAGGTCCTTCACAAGTACCATTCTCATTAGTAAGGGTGCCAAATTACCAATTTCAAGGATCCCTGGTAACATGGAGCTACTAGTATACATGCAATAACAAGTACAACAAATAGTTGCAGCCTAGCTAAGATAGAGAAGTGACACGAATAGGATGAATGAGGCAAACAAGTCACCCCCAAGTCATCAAGATTATGTGCCCTATTTCAATCAGTACTTAGTTCCCAAGTTTAAATAATTTAATGGCATTGGTAACCCTAAGCAACATATATCCCACCTTGTAAGCTCGTGTCGGATTTAAGCAATAACCCCTCAAAATGTTTAATCAGAGTGGCATTTAACTGATATGGTAGATTGCAACTAGAATCAATTTAGATCTAGTGACAAATGAAGAAAGCATTTCAAGTCAACTTTCGGGGAGTTAGCGATAAGGTAACCATTGTATATCTTGTCTCAACACCAAAGCATGACAATGAATCATTGTTGGATTACGTCACTAGATGGAAAAATCTCAACAGCCAGTGCAAAATGCCTATAAGTTAATTTGAAGCCTTAAACTTAGTCCTCATCAATGTGAAGAGAGACTAGATAGTACCCTACTTGAGTGCTTCCTCCATCTATATTTTCTAAGATCTTACCACTCATATCAAGAAATTGGAAAGATTTGGCCCACCTACATTGATTAGTAAGCAGAACAAACGGAAAAAGATAGAGCAAAATATGGAGGTCCCTCTAAAAATACCAGAACAACATTCATAATAATTGAACAATAGATGAATCCTACAAACCCACTACAAATGGCAATCCTTATCAAAAGCTACCAATCCGTGGAGGAGATGGAGAAGTGAATCCATTGAGCACCCTCCAAGAGAGGCTCAAAAGAAAACACTCTTTTAAAAGAAAAAAGTGGATAAAATCTTCCAAATCACCTTGAAAATAGGCCTTCAATTGTAGGAATGTAAAAAAACCAAATGAAGAACATTAAAAAGAACATCCAAACTATTGCTCAAACCATAAAGTCCTAGCCCACACCATTGAGGACTACTATGTGCTCAAGGGCTGGATCAAGAAGTAGTACTAAGAAGGTAACCCTCGTGAAGACTCGTTAGGCAAAACGCCTATTGAACATATCAACCACTATTTAGCTATCTTTTATTAACCTAAATTTGATTAAAATCTAACAATATTTGTATACAAATTGCACCCAGATTTGAGCTTAAATATGAGTTCCAGTTCGACCCAAATCATGGCTAAATTTAGCACAAACTAAACCAAAATTATTATAGAATTTGAGCTGCAATTGAGCAAATAAAATCCTTACAAATATATCCCTGAATCGAAATATCATTATAAATAGATCCCTAGTTTAAATAAACATTTACAATTAGGTCCTTGATTGGGTAAAATTTTTATAAAAAGTCCCTAGACTGAAAATTCTTATAAATAATTTCTTGTAAGATTTCTAAAGTACAAGTTGGTCTCTAAAAAATCTAAGATTCACAAAAAAACCCCTCGAGATTTTATATTTATCAATAGGTCCTTGTGGAGTTTTCTAAACTTTGCAAATTTAACCTTATAAAATATAAAATTGTAAATTCAACATTTTGCAAATTTATAAATGAGCTCTTCAAAGGTTTTAATTTGCAAAAAATCAAAATTTTATGAATTCACAATTAAAAATTTACATAAATGGACTTGAAAGTTTTAAAACTTTACATAAGTCTTTATGAGCCACTTTTACAAAAGGGTCCTTGAATTCTTAAAAATTATAAATCCATCCTTGAAATAAAAGTTTTTGTAAATAACCCCCATATTTTATGATTTCACAGAATGATACAACCATAAAATCTCTACAATTTCATATGAAATATATGCATTAATTCAAACAAAAAGATCATCATCCGCATCCAATTTAAACAACAAAAAAGTCATCATCTGCATCCACAATTCAAAATTTGAATGGCGGTTGATGAGATCAAAAATTTTATAAAATATTCTGGCCATGTTCTAGGCATATTCCATCGTATTTCAACCATGTTCCGTCATGTTCGGCCATGTGTTGCCATGTTTCAGCTACATCCTAGCCATGTTCTATTATGATCTATCACATCACAACCATGTCCTATTATGTTCTACATCATTCCAGCTATGTTCGATGATGCTTTGTTGTATTTCAGATATGTTTTGCGGTATTTTGTTGCATCCTAATCATTTTTTGTAGTATTCCAGCTATGCCCACTTATGTTGCACCATATTCCAGCCATGTTCCACTATATTCGATTGTGCTCTCCTATGTTCTAGCCAAGTCATGTCATGTTCTGCTATATTCTTGCCATGCCCTCCCGTGCCCGACCATCTTCTATCATATCTTGCCAAGTACTATTGTATCATGACCATGATTTGTCATATCTTTTTTTGTTTTGTTGTATCCTGGCTTTGATCTATTATATCCTCAACCATATTTTGCTATATTTTGGTAATATTCTGCCTTCTTCTATCGAATTTTGTTGTATCTCGGCCATGATCGGTCATATCTTGTTAGGTTCTACTATATCCAAGCCATGTCATATTGTGTTTTGCTGTATTCGAGCTATGTCTTGTTGTGTTCTATTGTATCCTAGCCATATTCCACCATGTTCTGCCATATTCCAATAGTATTCTACCATGTTCTGGCCGCATCCCAACCACCACTCAATATAAGGGAGTCTCTCAGGATCTTGGATCACTGAAAGTCAATTAATCAATTATAGTAAACCAAATTGGGCTATCCTAGCTTAATTAAATCAAATGAAATAAGTTTAACTAAAATAAGTCACCAAACAACTTGGGCTTCGACCACGTTTAATTAAGCTCGGTTAAATTGACAATGGAATGGAACCAGATTAAAATAGACTCAAAGAAAGTTTGAACCAAACCCAAATCTAGATCCTAATTAGTTCAAACCTGGTGCCTAATTAGGTCCATTTAGCTGAACTAAAACCAAATTGGTTCAAGCATAAACCCTAGTTGGGTCTAACCAAATCAAGCTTTAACCAAAACTAGGTCGAACCTAAGCCAAAACTAGGTTGAACTTGAACCAAAACTAAGTTGAACTTGAACCAAGACTAAGTTGAATCTAAACCAAAACCTTGTCGAACTTGATCCAAAACTAGGTCAAATCAACCGAAACCAGAACCAATTTGAACCTAAACCTAAACCAAGTTGAACCAATTTAGACCATAACCAAGTCAAAACTAGGTTAAACTTGATCAAACACGAACCAAAATCAAGATGAGGTCCAAACCAAAATTGGATCAGTTCAAGCCCAAACCCAATAAGGGTTCAATAAAGATCAATTCCCAAATTGATTAATGATCTATTGAGAATCAAAAAACCAAATCCATTAAGGATCTATTAAGGGTTAGATTCAAAATCCATTAAGAACCTATTGAGGATCAAATCAAAAAACCTTTAAGGAGCAAAATCAAATCTATCAAGGATTTATTAAGGATCAAATCCAAGATCCATTAATGATCTAAGTTGGGTCGAATCCAAAGTCCATCAAGGATCTATCAAAGATCGAGCCCAAAATTATTAAGAATCCATTAAGGATCAAACTCGAATCCATTAAGGATCAAAAAAAGTATTGAACCTAAACCTAATATGGATCAACTCCAAAATCCATTAAGGATCCAATAAGAGTCAAAACTAAAACCTAATATGGGTTAAACTCAAACCCAATAAGGGTCCAACTGAAATCGTAAGTGAATTGAATCATAGTTTGATTCCAATTCCCAAAATGCGATGAAATCATCTTCAAATTGAACCAAGTTCTAACCAAACCAGACTTAAACCAAAACCAAACCTCAATTAAGTAAAGTTCAAACCAAACCATACCAAAACCAAAACCAATGACTTAAACAAGGTTCAAATGAAGTCCAAAAAAGGATGATTGGTACAAGCAAAAGTTGTTAACCATCCCTTTAAGCAAGCTGAGCTAAGGCACGTTTGCACATAGTCAAATAGTTAACAAAACACCAAGCTCAAATCAAAGTAAAAAAAAAAAGCCAATTAACAATAAGTAAAAAGTCATCAGTGATATTTCAAGTTCAAATAGGGATAATTGACACAAGCCAAAGTAGTCATTAACATTCTAAAATTAATTGAAGTTATCAACATCCTTTAGGAATCAAAATAAGCACCCAATCTAGTCAAACTAGTTTCAATGAGTCCATCTACTACATTGTACTCAGTCAAGTGCATGAGAAAGGAGTAATGGTGAGAACAAAGCCTTCTCAATCCTTGTCCATATGTTATTTTCTTATGTTGCAAATTTAAATACTTTAAATTGTAAAGTTAGCTATGCTCTCATTTGCCTTGTAATCCAAAACCCATATAATAAATCATATTTTAAATATGTTCTCTCCATCTTATATTCACTAGTTTTCTCATTTTAGAAGGTTCCTAATAATTGTTAGGGTAATTGACAATAGAGAGTTGTGCCCATTGGAAGTCATGAATTCACAATAACCTCAAAAGACACCAAAATTAAACATTACCCAATTTGTTATTTTGATATTGCTTCTCAGAATCCCTTAGCTATCCCTAGTGGTTGATTGTGACTCTACAAATTCTAACTTGCCCAATGGAACACAACTTCTCTTCCAAGTACAAAAACCTAGCTATTACATCAAGACACTAATAATGATAGAATTACAATCAAATACTTATCAATTGTGGTTTCCTTTTGCAAGAAGTATCAATAACACCAACAAAGTAGATCCTCACACCAACACACACCATTTTTTGGGAGAAGGATCAGTAGTTTGCCTACCTTAGGTGATGATCACCACTGAAGTGCTAGGTCCTATCTTATGTTTGGAACTATTTCTGAGGTTATCCAATTTAAGAGGGCACCTATTAGCCTGTAAGCTGATGTTGTGGTTGCACAAGAAAAATATATTCCTCACATTCCATCTAGGGAAAGAGCCTTGATGTCATCATTTCAAAGATGAAGGATAGGCCTGAGACACAATTGGAGGCTACACCACAAGCCATAAAAATATCGACCTTTCAAAGATTAGGCGCAAAGAGGAGGTCGGCTTTTGATCATGTTCACCCAACTCCTAAGCAAGAGTAATTACAAGTAACTCCAAAATCTCAAAGGGAAGAAAGAAAAGCCCATCCTAACCACCATAAGTGAATAAAGAGCTACTAGGATTTTCAGTCAGCTTAGGAAATTGGCCTACTATAAAATCAGTTATTATCATCCCTATCTATAATTCCTTCACTCCTTTAAGGGTTTTAGAGAAGGGTAAAAACAAATTAAAAGGTTAAGTGAAGGGAACACAAACTCACCTTAAGTTCATCACTAAAGGAAGAATAATTAAGAAAAAGAAGAAGAATCATAGTTAGATAATGACCTAACATGAAATCCAAAAATAATAAATGATCCATACTATTAGTCATTTCCCATCATGAGTTCAATTAAAGACTATGAGCCAATTCCACAACTAGCTAAATGCCAAAAAAAGGCTATGAGGAAAAAACTTGTAGGTAAGGAGGCTCAAGACGAGGAGATCCTTAATTATTAGCTAGCCCCTATTGTTGCATGAACCACATCAAACAAAAGGCATAGTTACTCGATCTATGAGTAGGCTTCTTGCCATGTGGTGACTTGCAATCAGCCAGCTCAACCATTGTCAAATAACTAGCCTATTTGATTCAGTGTAGACCTAATACTAAGTCGGTGGAAGGATGTATCTTACCCACATTAGAGGAAATGCATATACTAGATATGGATGATTTTGAAAGGCCTTACACTACTAAGTGCTAAAGGAAGAAGCAAGCATTTCATGAAAGGATCAAGCAAGTCAGCAGAGGTATTTACCAAGCTCCTGCATCAAGCTAAACCAAATATATGCAAAAGAAATACCCTAAGTACAAAATCTTGAAGAAGGTCATGCCTTTTAGTGAAGTAGAAAGGTCCATGAACAGGGTTTCTAAAGACCCTATAATTAGGAAGCCTCATGTACCTAACTTTGATGGATAATGGGATGACTACCAACTAGCTATGTCATCAAGGGCATCTTCCAAAGACACCTAGAGCATCACCAGCCAGGGGCAAGGACCTATTGACTCTTGTCATATGGTCATCCTTAGAAATGATTTAGAAGAAGAGCCTAGTTGGTCCTAAGATACCAAAAACCAACTAAAGGTTGTGAATCAAGTACAACTCAAGGATGGAAAAGTGCTATCTCCCATGCAATTCCCAATACCTAAGGATATAAATGTTCCCAAAGATAAAGACATTCAAATAAATAAAGATGCTAAGCCATCACAAACTGGATCTACACCTAAGAAGGTTGACTATAATATAGTTTCTTAGCTCAAGAAGATTTCTATTATGCTCATGTTTGATGCCCTAATGATGTCACAAGAGCTTAGGAATAGATTGGTTCACATCCTACAAAATCCAACAAAATACCAGGCATACTTCACCAAAAAAGAGGCACTTTATGCTCATCAAATGCCTACCATAACTTTAACAAATGAGGACTTTCTACCAGCAGTAGCTAATCATAATAAACCACTATATGTTATTAGAAATAGAGACAGAATCAAAATTAACTATCTCCCAATTGACTAGGTTCATCAGTCAATTTGATGACTCTCCATATACTATGGGCTTTAGCATTGGATATACGTGACTTTTGGCCTAAGATAATCACCATCCAAGGGTTTGATCAAAATAGTCAAAGAGCTTTTGGAGCCATAACAATATCCCTCAAGGATGGCAAGTTGAAAACTGATGCTAAGTTCTATGTAATTTTCATTGATGCAACATACAGAACATTATTAGGGAGGCATTGGCTACAAGAAAAAGGCATACTACTATCAATCCTACATCAATACCTGAAATACTTTGAAAATTGAGAAGAGTGTCAAATCAATGGGGATATAAATCTTTTTAACATTAATGAAATACATTATGTGATGCAAAGTACAACCAGAGATCATTGGTCAATAAAAGGTCTGCTTCAAGTAGCCAAGTAAGAAAAAAGATTGCTAGCAAGATCACCCTCCCCACTTAGGGAGCAACATAGAGTCTTTAGACAAGGAAGTCCAACCATTTTGGTTATGTAGTGATTCTAATATTGTAGAAAGTGATGGAGGCTTAAAGAAAAGCTCTGTCCATGTTGCAAAATTCCTAGAAGGCCTACTTAAGCCATTCGATAACCTGAGCAAAAACATAGTGGAGGAACTGAAGGCCTTCTATATCCCCCCATAACATAAAAGGTAAAAGCAGATCTTATTCTACAAAGAAATTCCCTGCGCTCCAAGTATGAATGATTCCCTATAAAGCAAAGATATACCATATAATGAAGAATATTGGCCAGTAGTCACTCATAGATACTTCTCAAATAAACTCTAACAAAAAATTAAGAAGTCTAGCTACAAGCTTCAACAAATAAGAGAAGAATGGCACTTCTACAAAAGTCTACAAAATCTGCCCTAGGGGCCAACCTACATCCATAGAAGAGAGTGTGTAAATTCTAAGGGTTTAGGCTATATAACCTCCAATATTCATGTGTGTGACATGATCACCATTAGACGTTCATCTGATAATTAAGATAACCAAATACTCTTGGTATCCTCAAATAAGTAAATTATTTGTACCATCAGGTGTTACAGGAAAATAAGATCCTTGAAAAGATTTCAGCAAAACTAGAAGACAAGGGGCAAGGAGCAGCCAAGGTGTCAACTAAGCCCAAATTTGTATTGGAAGAAGATTCATTGCCAATCCCCATCCACCATGATTCCTCATCAAAAAGAGACGAAATTCTCAAAACAAAGGAGGCCCTACCTGAACTAGGAGCCTACGCAAGGGGTATGGGCAAGCCACAATGGATGAATTACTAGAAGTCAACCTAAGGTTAGATCAAATAAAGAGTCTAGACTAACTTTCATTAGCACACAACTCTCAAAAGAGACTCAAATTGAATTCAAAATCATGCACAAAGAATACATAGACTACTTTGTATGGAATTATGAAGAGTTAGGCCCTAAAGTTGTGGTCCTAAGATTGTCAGTCAGTCCTAAACTTGTAGCAATTGAACAACCTCCCAGAGCAAAAAGTCATTGAATAAACAAATAAACTGATTAAAGTAACTCCATCATAGAAGGAAAATACCTAGATTGGGTAGCAAGTAGAGTGATAGTAAAGTAGAAGAATGGCCAAATCTATTTTCATGTCAACTGTAGGGATTTGAACAAAGCATGTCCAAACAATAATATTCCATTACTAATATTTAAAATCATGATTTGTAACATAGATAATTTTAAAATGTTCTCCTTTATGGATGGATTTTTAGGATATAATCAAATTAAAATGGGTGCTGATGATAGAAAACATATGGCTATTAGAACTCCAATTAGCATTTATTGCTACAAGGTGATGACTTTTAGATTAAAAATGTAGGTGTTACCCACCAAAGAGCCATGACTCGCATTTTTAATAACCTCATACACCAGCTAGTAGAGTGTTAAGTGGATGACTTGGTGGTCAAAACTAAGGCCATGGACAAGCATATCCAAGACTTGAGAGTGGTTTTCAACTACCTCAAAAAATAAAATTTAAAGATGAACCTAATAAAGTGTGCCATTGGGGTATCATCAAGAAAATTTCTCCATTTCATTGTCAAACACCAAGGAATAAAAATTGATCCATCAAAATCAACACCATCATAGATATGCCATCTCTGGAAAATCTAAAATAGTAAAGGTCATTCTAGGACCAACTTGTATACATTAGGAGGTTCATATCAAATCTCTCAAGGAAATGAAAGCCCTTGTCCAAACTAATGAAAAAGGATGCCTCATTTGTTTGGAATCGAGAATATCAGGAAGCTTTCCAGGACATTAAATGATAACTTGTAAATCCACTAATCCTGATGGCATCCATCCTCAATAAGCCTCAAATTCGTTATAATGCTACAATGAAAGGTTCCCTAGGGTGCTCCTTGCCCAATGTAATAAAGAAGGTAAAAAAAGGACATGCTCTATTATTTAAGTAGGATGCTAGCAGGGATGGAGAATAATTATTCTCCTATTGAAAATCTCTACTTAGTCCTTATATTCACAGTTAAGAAGCTCAGACACTACCTGCTCTCTCAATAGGTCAGTCTTATATTTAAGGTTGATTCAATAAGATACTTAATGACCAAACCTATACTCACAAGAAGGCTAGCAAAATGGGCCTTGATCCTTATGGAATACGATATCAAATACATTAGTCAAAGGATAGTCAAAGGACAAGCCGTGCCAATTTCCTTGCAGCTCACCCACTGCCAAACAACTCTCGATTGAGTTCCTAGCTCCCCAATAAAGAAACATTATTTATTGAGGAAGGAGAATCTTATTAGAAGCTTTACCTCGATAGGAAATCATCTATTAATTCAATACTCAAACTAAAGCTTCCTCAAATGAAAGATGGTATAGGACTCGTATTTGTCACACTAGGAACCTTGTATAAATAATGAGACTAACTATGAAGCCCTAATAATAGGGTTAGAAATGACCATCAAAAGGGGAATTTATCAATCGCATATCGTTGGTGGTTATAAAGTTCATAAGTTGGAGATACTTAAGTACTATAATAGAGCTCAAGAACTCTTCTAATAAATTTTGCATGCTTAATTGAGGAAAGTTCCTCAATCTATTAATGTAGAAGCAGACTCTTTAACCAAGTTAGAAAAAGCATTAACTAATCTTGATCAAGAAGTAATTCACATCACAGTCCACACTAGGCATGTGATAAGCTCAACATTCAGTCTCAAACATGAAGGAGTAGAATCCAAAGTCATAGAAAAGGCAACAAATTGGAGACTTCCATTTATTGACTATCCCAAAATTTGTGAGCTTTCCAAAGATAAATCATCTTGGGTATAGCTAAGGAAAAGGATTTCATGCTTTCTACTCAAAAGTAATATCCTCTATAGAAGGTCATTCAATCAACTCATCTTGTGTTGCCTTTTTAATGAATAAGCAATGAGGTCATGCACAAGGTGCATTCCTAGGTATGTGGAGCCCACCAATGATGCTGAAAAATAAGGCTAAAGATGAAGTATATGGGCCATTATTAGCCTACTATGGTAGGAGATTGGATTGAATATGCAAGAAAATACCATCTATGCCAAATCCATGGTGATTTTATTTACCACCACCCAAAATCATCTCTATCCAATGGTGTCAACATGCTCATTCAAGGTATGGGATATGGACATTATTGGTCCAATCAAGCCAACTTCTTCTAACAGCCACCTTTTTATATTGGTGGTGACTGATTACTTCCCTTGGTGGGCAAAAACAATTCATCCAAAAGAGGTAAAAGCTGATATGATCATTGATTTCTTTCAAAAAATATCCTAAACCAATTCGATGTTCCTAGAAGAATCTTTTCGATAATGGACTATCTTTCAAAACTTTCAAAGTCAGATGGTTCTCACATCACCATAAGATAGTTTGGAGATATTTATCCATCTATAATGCAAGGGAAATGGCTTTCTTGAGGCATTTAATGAAATCCTTTCAAAATCACTAAAGAAAATGGTTGTTAGGAATAAAAGAGATTAGCACCAAATATTTTTAGAGGCGTTGTGGGTTTATGGCTCCACATATCAGACTTCTACCCAATTAATACCATATGCATTGATGTTTAGAACTAAGGCATGTAGGTATCTCTAGAATTTCATGTTGATGAAAAGCTGAGATTCACCACCCTGCCTACAAAGTAGACAATGTCTCTGGGAGTGGCCATGAGAGTTTCCTCACTCAACATGGGGTATATCTACCCTAACGATTGTGACTGATCTTCACATGTATCTTACAATGAAGAAAGAAGGAGCTCTATGAGTCTTAGGAGTGTAGCAACTAAACAAAATGAAATAAAAAAAAGGAAGAAAAAAATTGATGGAGACTTGCCCAACACTCAGTGGGGGAAGGACCCCGAAGTCCTCCCCCAGCCCCCAAGTGTCTAAGGGATTGTCCTACTATGCTAAAATTGATGATAAAAATGTAAAAAAATTGAAACAAAAAATAGAGTCTAATTGTAGGCTATATGGAGTCCTCTTTGCCTTCCCACTCCCACCATGCTCCTTCCCTATGCCCTAAACTCATGAAAACTAGAATTTCCTTGGAAAAACCTTAATGGACCTAGAAGTCTTGAGTCAGTCACTTGCTTAATGAATTGGATTAATTTTTGGATCTCTGGATCTCTAGATTTCTTAATATCAATAGTTTTCTTCAATCATTTTTTGGATGCTTTCAATGGGAGGAGAAGCACTACTCATATAGTGGAGGCAAGAGGCAAAATTTCTCAAATAGCCAATATGAGACTGAGGTTTGAGCTAATCTTAAGATGAATCAATGCTTGCAAATTTGGGCCCTAAATAGGCTACGTTTGGATGTTTACAAATTTTAATTCAAGGCCATTGAATACTAAAATTTGAATCATATTGGTGGCTAAGATTTTTTTTGGTGAATTTTTAGGAATTTGAATGAAGAAATGAAAATGGGGTCACTTGGGGTCTCGCACACCTCAAAGTCAGTGTGCAGGCTACACTCCAAGGAGCTAGCACATAGAAAATCCTTTTTTTTATTGGGTTGGTAACCTAAATTCTAGAATTTCAAGAGATCTTTGGCTAGATTTTCAAGGAATTTCTAGTTCAACATTAAAGGAATTTCTAGCTTGATTTTGAAGAAATGATTGGCTCAATTTTAAAGGTATTTTTAGATTAATTTTAAAAGGAATTCTTGACTTAATTGAAAGGGATCTCTTGCTCAATTTGAAAGATATTTTCAGCTCAATAGCTGGCTTTTGTGGGTTCAACCAAGCAAAGATGGATCAACTTAGGGGATGACTCAATGAAAATGAAAGGGCTGAAAAGACAGGTATCTATAAGGTTGTTATACTATTAGAGGTACATATCCTCTCTATAAGGATTGCCTTACAAGAAGAAACCATAAATGAAGGCAATGTCTATCTTCAGCTAGATGAGTTGGATTCCTTGAACAAAATAAGGCTCATGACCTACAAAAATGAAAATACATTGAACACAAATTTCTAAGGCCTACAAGAAGATGACTCAGCTTAGTTCTTCCCAAAAGTTGTTGTACATTCAAACCAAACAATTTGGAATTAATGAATTACTCAAATTTAACTATCTACTTAAGTATTTTGACAATGGATAATGGCATAGATGAAATCAAAATTTTATGAGTGTTCTCAATTGGTCACTACATGATTGGTCAGAGTATTATATATATACATACCTAATATTTAATCTCACCTTGAGGTTATTTAATTAGAGGAGAATGATTTTGGACTTGAATCTAATTAATAATTAGGTCATTTTATAAATGTGTTGGACCTATAATCCTTTCAAAGATCTTTTTGTAAAATATAAAAGTTTGGTTCAATGAAATAAAGCAGTGGCTTTGGGTGATAGGACAGAATGAGAGAGGAGAGAGATAGTCATCATGATTTTTCTCTCTCCTACTTTTATTTTTTTTCTCATTTTTCATGCTTTGTTTATTGGGTTTGGTGCCACCATGATTTCCTCTATTTGATGTGTGTGCCTTCTCTTCTTCTCTTTCACACAATCCCACTCTTTCTTTCAATTGTTGCTCTCACCACGCCATTGTTGTGAAGCTCTAAGAGGAAAAAATTTGTGTCACTTTTGGTTTTCTCCTTATCATCTCTTTCTTATCAAAGAGAGATAAAAACCAAAGGTTGATCAGTTGTATTTGCAAGAAATTATTTTATCATTTCATTGTTTTGATTTTACAAGCCCTAAGGTATGAAATTTTATTTCATGTGATTGAAGTTTGTTAATTTTCTCATGGGCCTAGCATCAAAGTCAGAATTTTCAAAATTCATAATTGGTATCAAAGCCCACCTTTGATATTTAATTCATGAGAATTTGTGGTATGAATTATTTTTGTTTTATTCTTGAAGTCTTAATTTGAGAAAATTGAGTTCTTTTATCCCAATTTTTATTAGAAATTGTTTTGATATAAGTGTTAACATGGTTGGTAGTGATTATGATCTTAAAATTCCCATTGAATTTTGAATTCCCAATTTTGATGAAGTTTAGGTGGATTTTGGCTATTTTTTGGATTTTTTTGAAATTGAAAATTTTACGAGGCTTTTCTACCAAAACACAATTTTATGTATAATATTTTTGAATTAAAATAGCCGAAAACCCCAAAGGGACTTGAGATTATTTTAGATTTACGAATATTATTATTTTATGTTTTTTGACTTTAGTTAATTCTAACCCAAAGGTTTGAATTGACGAAGAGAATAAATAAATATAAAATATGATGAAGGGATATTGTGATTTATATTATTCTCCCTAAGGAGGTAGTATAAAGTCATAATATAATCTCAATGTGATTTTTGATGGTTTTGTGCAGGTTGTCATGATATGTATTATTCTCCCAAAGATATTAGTACAAGATCACAACATAATCCAAATTTGAACTCTGATGATTTTGGTTGGATATTGTGATGCATTAGACTCTCAAAGAAGATAATTCATAATCACAATATAATTCCTTTCTGAATGGAATCACTTATTATTTGGTGTTAAAAAAAATTATCATTTGTTTGAGTGATTCATTGTACAATTTGCAGTATGAAATCTAGTAGTCAACTCTTCAAGTCTAGTTCTTGGATGGATCAAATTACTTAACTCAGAGAAGTGAACTAAATACTCATTTAGTATTTCAAGGTTTTGGCATTGCTATTGTGATTTTTGAATTGCCGATTGAGTCTAACCAATCTGAGAGGGCTCCAAATGAAAAGTGGCAAAGAGAAAACAAATTAGAAGCGTTGGTTATTAGAAGAATAGTTTTTGATGTCATTCATGCCAATGAGCTAGATGCTTATTTTGTCATGGAGTTACTTTAAAGTATTCATGATAGATTTGTTGGATCCTCTAATGTCAAGAAATTGTCCTTGACTCATAAACATAATAACACCAAATTATTTGAGTAGGGAAACTTTTTAAAGCATATCCGGGCAATGTTTTCAACTACAAATGAGCTAAAAATTTTGGGCTTGGATCTTGATGATGAGTATATAATATTTTGCATATTGGACTCATTGTCCTTGTACTTTGTTATTAGTATACAATACACATGATTATTATTAGATGATGGATGAATTATTGATTCAATGTATCTCAGAGGAGAAAAGAAGGAAAGTAGAAAAGGCTAAATTTGTCAAAATTAAATTAGCAAATCTGGTTGAGAATAAGTTGAAGTTCAATTCTCAATTTAGAAAGCCTTTCAAGAAGTAGATCTAGAATGGAAAAGTTCTAAAGAACAGAGATAATGTAAAAGGAAAAGCAACTTCTCAATCAAAGGAGGTTCATTTTTTCTGCAAAAGAAGAGGGCATTTCATGAAAGACTATTACAAGTTGAAATCCTTGCATGGAAAGTGACAAGGAATTCCTAGATATAAGGAAACCAAGTGATCATGAGATGTGTTTGTTTATGAGGAACAATGAGTAATCTGAAGTCCTTGGTGTTGGGACTTTTTTGAGTTCTTCATGGTGGTCATACCATTTTATTGACAAATACAACTTTTACATCAGCTATCAGGCATAATCTATTGATAGTCTCAAGACTTATAGAGGCTAGTTACTCCCTTACCTTTTGCAAAGAGTATATCTTTCTAATGCATGGGAATGTTATTGTTGCTACTAGTACTATATATAATGGTTTGTATAATTTGCATTTGAAACTAGAGTCTTCCTCTTTAATCCAATGCAATAATATTAATTCTAGACTGATGGCTTCTTATGATATGAATACACAATTGGATAATGATTCTTCTCACCTATGGCACTATCATTTAGGTCACATTAGTAAAGACAAACTGAAAAGACTATGTTGTGATGGGATCTTGGAGAATATAAATTTCAATGATTTTGGAATTGTGTGGATTGCACTAAAGAAAAGATGATGAGATCATCATTCCCAAGGGCATCAAGGTTCAAAAACTTATTTGATTTGATTCATAGACATGTTTGTGGTCTAAATAGTGTTGCTACTTGAAATGGTCAAAACTATTTTGTGGCTTTTATTGATGATTATTCACACTATAGTTATATGTATCTATTACATAGAAAGTCAAATGTTTTTAAAGTATTTAAAATATATAAGACGGAAGTTGAAAACCAATTAGGCAAAAAGATCATGGCCATCATGTCAAATAGAGGAGGTAAATACACTTCACATATTTTTTGAAACTTCTTGCAGGAGCATGGTGAATAACACATAGTTAAGAGTGACAAGGCTCAATCTTCAGCAATACCTTCAGAATGAGTTTGAAAGATGAGACATGCAGAAAATTCCTAATGCATTAGTAGTTATCAAGTTGATAAATTGATTAATCTACACTTGTCTAGATATTGCTTTTGTTATGGGGCTTCTTGGTTGATATTAGAAAAGTCCAGGAATGGCTTATTAGAGAGACAAAAAGAAGTTTGTTCGCTATATGGAGAAGACTTAAAAATTAAAAGCACAAAAACCACCTAAGAGGGGGAAGGGGTGAATTAGGTTTTGAAATCAAATACAATATTTTTGGTATATCAACACAATGTAATCCACAAATTGCAATTCAAGTCCAATCCTCAAGTAATCATAAATGTAAGTAATTAAATAGACAAAGTTAAAGAGTGCACCATGATGTAATGTGGTTCGAATACTAACCACTCCTACTCCACAGGCCTTGTCTCTATTTTGAGAACTTCAACACTCCACTGGTGTGTCATTTCGTTGGTGAAGTCAACTTTGTATAACTTCTATTTTTCCAACTAGCTAGAAATGACTCCAATATGGAGTTAGAGTCTCTTAATCACTCCAATCAACCTCAATTGCATTACAAGTGGAAGAAAGTAGAAAAGCATATCACAATTTCAGCTCTTACAAAAATCTCTCAATAAAGAAGGAAAGGGCAATTAAAATTCACTCGAGATTGAAAGGTTTAGAGCTCAAAAAAGGCTTGAACACTTATTTCAAGGATGAAAGATGTAAAACTTGTAAAAAAGTTATTAAGTGGGGCCACTTTCACTCTATTTAGATCTTTTGGGGTGAAACAAGTTTTTAGGAGTGAGATTCCATCATTTGGTTTGCTCCAACATTCAGAAAACTAGCTGTTATTGCACAAATTCAATCTGAATCAAACATTCGACAGAGAATAGAATATAGAAATTTTTCACTTCTATCGGATGTCTGGTTTCAAATGCACATCAAGTATAGTAGGGATTGTTGGCCTTCTATACCTACCAGACGTTCGTGTGATATCAATTTTGGCAGCTTGAGAGTAGCAAAGATTCCAAAAAATGACCTCAATGCACAAAAAAAATATATTTTATTTGAGTGTGTTATCAAGTACTGTGGGAATATTGACTTTCAATAAGCACAAGCCCCTATTATTAATTACCCCAATAATTATCAAGAATATTGTAAAGTAAGAAACTTAACTAATAAAATAAAGTCACAAAATAAAAGAAGGAAGCATGATATTAATGGGCTTTTGGAATATGGTACATCGCCTAAGCAAAGGCATGTCCTCACTTTACAATAAATTTTAACATGAAATTATAGAAAACATAAAAGAAATAAAATAAAAAAGTGGAGAAGAGGCTTTGGTGTGTGTTGTTGCCCCACTCCCTTGCACTAGATCGTGTGGCATCTAACTTAGACAGATCTTAACTAGATCTTCAACATATGTTGATAACATGCTGGCGAGTTAGATTGACTATCTTGGCTTATATCAGTTAATCCTGTTAGGATTTAAGGTGTTACTAATAGCTTTCTACTTTTTGTTAGTTGACTACTTTTGATATTTAATTCAGGAGAATGATTAGCGGTCTTAACTTTCTTCTAATCATTTCTAATATAATAATTGATGGCCTTTTAGGCATGTTGTCGATCAAATTTAGAGCATCACCAACAACCTTTGAGTGTGTGTTGGCTTAGCTTAAAAGGGTGTGTTGTTAATAGGTTCTGGGGTTGATTAGGTTGAGAGATGTGTCTCAACTACTTTTGGGGTTGACTACCTTGAGGGATACATCTCAATTGCTTCTGAGGTTGACTAGCTCAAAGGGTGCATTATCAACTACTTCTAGGGTTAACTAGCTTGAGGGGTGCATCATCCCAATGAGAATTGACCTATTTAGTTTTGTTTTAACTAATTATGGTTTGAGTTAGATTGGTAATATCACCTATTGCTCATAAGCTTGGAGTGTTGTCAAAGGTTTAGCACACTCAGTGGGATTCAGTTTGACCCATTTAGTTCTACTTGAACTAATTTTGGTTCAGACCAGAGATTGGTTAGAACTCAATTCAACACTTAGAATCTTATTGTAATTCGAGTTTGAATTGATTTAAGTTGATGTTCAAAACTCGATTTGGATCAAGTTCAGTTTGATTTAGTGTAATGTTCAAGACTCAACTTTGATTCAAGTCTGATTCAATTCAATTCAATCTTTAGAACTCAATTTTGACTTCAATCTAGTTTTATACAATTCAGGTTGACTTTTGACTTTGTGTTGGACCTTTAATGGATCTTTAATTCAACTCTTAATAGGTTCTTGATGAATCTTCCTTAATCCGATCCTAAATAGGTTCTTGATGGATTCCTCTTGGGTCTAGACCTGAATGGGTCCTTATTGAGTCATCAATGGATGTTAGACCTGACCCTTGGTGAATTGTTTTTGGATCCTGTCTCAATCCTTTGATGGACATGGGTCCGACCCATGTTAGACCTCCATTGGGTTCATGTTTGCATCTTAATGGACTTTGATCCAAGTTCAAGTCAATTTGGTACAACTTGATTTCAACTTAGGCTTGATCTGGTTCTAGTTTGATTTTGGAAATGATTCAACATGATTTAGCTTGCAATTTGAACTTTACTTAACCCAATTTAGGATTTGATTCTAGCTTAGTTTGACCCAAATTAGATTTGATTTGAACTTGACTTAATTTTGAATTAACCCAACTTGAACTTGATTAGGTTTGAGTCTAAGCTGATTTGGTTTTGATCAACTCAATTTGAATTTTGGTCTATTGTCCCTCCTAATTTTGATGATGAATAAATAATATTTAATGGTCTACTTGAGTTATGTTTAGCCAAAATACTTAAATCTATCAAGGAAATATTTGAAAATTTTAAGGAAAAGAAGAAGCACAATGGCAGGTCGGCGAGTGTGGCTTGATGAGATAAAGAGATAGCTCAAGATGGCTTGGGGTAACTACAACCACTTGAAGACTCACGAGTAACATGAACAAGGCCAAGGCAACTCAAGAAATTGGCACCAACTAAGTTTAGCTTTCTTTTATTTTAGTCAAGTTGAAAACTTATTTGAGATAAATCATTTTAGTATTTAATGTCACGTATAGTTCTGCAGAAAGCTCTTAACATAGCTTTTTTGACTGAACTAGAAGTCTAGTTCTGAATTGGATGCTCGGTTGAGTTAGACTAAGAATTTCACTTTCAGTCTAAGGTAGAACCGGACATCTAGTTGGAACCGGACATCTAGTAGGACTTTAAGTTAGTACTAATAAACTAGAACTAGACATCTGATTATTTGAAATGGACATCCAGTTTGGATTTTTTTTACATAACTAACAGCTAGTTTTTTGACCGTTGGAGTGAACCAATTTATGGGATCTCACCTCTAACAGCTAGATTCAACCCTATAAGTATAAATAGAATTGAAGGAGCTTCTATTAATAACTTTTATATCTTCTAATCTTTACAAAAAGAGATCAAAGCCTCCTTCAGTTCTCCAGCCATTGTTGAGCCCTAAACCTTCCAATCTTAAGCTAGTTTGCATTGCTCTTTTCTTTAATCTTAAGAGAACTTTGAGTGAGCTTAAGTTGTACAAATCTTTTCAATTTTTCCACTTGTAATCCCCAAGGTTATTTTGAGTGGTAGTTGAGGAACTCTACTTTGGATTGGAGTTGTATCTTGTCAGTTAGAGCAAGAGGAGTTGTATAGCATTGGTTTCACCAACAAAGCGACATACTAATGGAGTGTTGAAGTCCTCAAAATTGAGACAAGAGCCATGAAATAGGAGTGGTTGGTCTCTAAACTATGTAAAATCATGGTGATCTCTATTCTTCTCTTATATAGCTTATTTGCTTACATTCATAATTAATTATGAATTGACTTTGAATCATGATTGTGAGTTAAATTGGTTTTAGCTATTAAAAAATTTGCACTTATTATTATACACCTAATTCACCCCCCCTCTTAAGTGGATTTTGTGGTCTCAATTGGTATCAGAGAAAGTTGCCCTTGTTTTTAGTTTAATAACATAAGTTTGTTCGATCATTATTTATGAAGAATTTTGATGCTTCTTCATTATTTCTTTAAGAGGGGCAATCTACCACTTGTTCACCTCTATTCAATGGCATAAATTTTAATTATTAGAGAGCCCAAATTTGGATCTTCATAAAAATCATTGATTATGATTTATGACAGTTAGTGGAGGAAGAGTACATTCCAACTACCAAAATAATTGATAGAGTGAGAGTACCCAAGCCTAAGGTTGAGTGAGATGAGGGTGATAAGAAAAGGGATTCCATGAATGTAAAAGCAATGAACATTTTGCATTGCACTCTTGATGCACCAAAACTTAATTGCATTAGTATTTCTAAGACAACTCACCAAATTTGGCATTATCTTGAAGTTATCCATGAGGGTACAAGACAAGTAAGAGAGTCTAAAGTGACCATATTGGCAAACCAATATGTGCTCTTTAAGATGTAATCAAATGAGTCTATCACAGAGATGTTTACATAATTCACAGATATTATCAATACCTTAAACTCTTTTGGTAAGACTTATACTAATGATGAGATGGTTAGAAAGATTTTAAGATGCTTGCCTAGGTCATAGAATCAAAATGTAATGGCAATACAAGAACCTAAAGATCTCAGTACTTACCTTTAGAAGAGCTACTAGGATCTCTAATCACTTATAAGATGACAATGAAGGACTAGATCCAAGAGGACAACAAAGATAAGAAGAAGAAGAACATCACATTTAAAGCCAAGGAGTCAAGTGGAGAAGAAGAGGGGATAGTAATGAAGACATGGTACTTCTAGCAAGAACAGTCAAGAAATTTCTCAAGAAGAAGTATATCCCAAGAAGACCAAGAAAGGGTAAGAGGAGCAACCCTATTGTGAAAGAACAAGAAGATATCCTTACATGCTTCAAGTGCCAGAAGCTAAGCCACATCAAAGCAAACTGCCCTCTCAACAATCAATCCAAGAAATTCAGCGCTAAAAAGAAGATGGCCATAGTGGCAACTTGGGATCACTACAAAGAGGAGAGTGAGAATGTCTCTTTCGACGATGAGATTGTGAACCTATGCCTCATGACAAATGAGGATAAGGTATGTGACTTATCCTTTGGAGAATTATTTTCAAGGCACGAAAAATTAAGTCTCAAATATACTTCATTGAGAAAGAAACTACCTACTCTTGAGAATGATTTTAATACTTTGAAATCTTCTAAAAGCACATGTAATTGCAAAAAGGATATCGATGCTATTCAAGTAGAATATGACATGTTAAAATCTTCCAAGACTATTTATGATTGCCAAAATAATTTTGCCAGGCTTAGAGATAAGAATAGTAACTTGAAAAAAGCTTTACAAAACCTTTTGCATGGAAATATAACCTTGAGCATGATTCTTAAAAGCCAAAGAAATGTTTTGAATAAAATCAAATTAGGGTTCATATCAACTTCTAAGTTCAATAGTACTAAAACTACTTTTGTAAAAGTTTCAACTACAACTCACTCTCACTTAACTTGCATCTATTGTTGTAAAAAGGGCATATCTTCTCTAGTTGCCCAATTAAGAGAAATTCTTCTCTTAAGGAAAGATGGGTACTTAAGGAGATAATGCCAAAAGCTAAGGAATCCAAGTTAGTTTGGGTTCCTAAAATATCTCTAGCATGATCATGGATGAAGTAGCTAGAGATGACTCATATGCTTCTACTAGTTATATTTATGATCATCCTCTACCTAACATAGTAGAGATAAGTAGCTTTATTTTATATTGCTTGCATGATTATTTGCATTTATGTCCTCTTGCATACTTTTTTTTTCTAACCTTCAAAACCCATAATTGAGAATGGGTACCTATTTAATTTTGACTTGTTAGTTATGCTTACACTCCAAGAAGAAGAATGAAAAGTGGTTCCTTGGTAATGGATGTTCAAGATACACAATGGAAAATTCACCCATGCTCAAGGAGTTGTTAAGCAAAGATGGTGGATTTTGTTACCTTTGGTGATAATGGTAAAAGTAAGATTATCAGTAAAAGTGACATTTTCATTAGTTCCTCACTTATTAAAGGTATACTTCTTGTTGAGAAACCTAAGTTCAATTTATTGTTAATTAGTCAATTATGTAATAAATATTTTTATGTTTTGCTTAAATCTAACCATTCCATAGTAAGACATAATGTAGTAATAATATTAATTTTGTTGGTAATCATGATGAAAATATTTATATCATTGATCAAGATGACCTTAATGTGGAAAAGTATTTTGTAGCCCATGAAAATTATGAGTGGTTTTGGCATAGAAAACTTGAACACATATGCATGGATATAATTGCCAAAGTCAACTGAAAGGAGTTTATGAGAGGACTACCTAAAGGCAAATTCATTAAGGGTCAAGTATGTGATGCATGTCAAACAAGAAAATAAGTGAAATGCTCATACAAATTCAAGAAGGTGATATTGATTACAAAGCCGCTTTAACTTCTATACCTAGACTTTTTTGGATTTATTGAGACTATAAGTTTAGGAGGTAAAAACTTTATGTTTGCAATTATTGATGACTTTTCTAGATTTACATAGATTTCTTTTGCAAAAAAGTGATATAGTTGATGCATTTGTTGCTTTTGCAAAACATGTTAAAAATGAGAAAGGTTACTTGATTTCCAAAATTGGAAGTGGTCATGGAGGAGAATTTGAAAATCATTCATTCCAAGAGTTTTGCATAGAATATAGTATTGAGCATAGTTTTTCGGCTCCTCACACTCCACAACAAAATAGAGTTGTTGAGAGGAAGAATAGGCCTTTTCAAGAGATGGCAAGAGTCATACTTAACGAGTACTCCTTACCCAAGTATTTTTGGGTGGAAGCCATTAACATGACTTGTTATATTTTGAATAGGATATCTATTCTCTCTATGTTCAACAAAATCACATTTGAGTTGTGGAATAGGAAAAAACATAATATTGCATATTTTTCATGTTTTTGTTACAGATACTTTATTTTGAATATAAAAGATCATCTATCAAAATTTGACTCCAAAACTTTTGAAGGCATATTTTTTGGGTATTCTTCTAACTCTAGAGGATTTAGAGTCTTCAAAAAAACCTCTTTGGTTGTCAAAAAACTATAAATATTGAATTTAATGAATCTAATCCTCACTTGGAGAAAAAAATTTTTGATGATGATATAGAGATCTTTAGGAAGATAAATAACTTATAAATCTCAGAAAAAAAAAAGGAGGGTGAAACTAACAAAGAACCAAATGAGATAAATATTGATGATGGAGACTAAGCAAAAAGAGAAAGAGCATGATAAAGAGTAACACAAGGAGTGGAGATTCAAGAAAAATCATCCAATGGATCAAATCATATATGATGTTAATTAAGGGGTAAAAACTCATCAAATTCTTAAATATAATCTAAATTACATTATATTTCTTTCTCATATTGAACCCACATACCTTGAGGAAGCTCAAAGAGATAAGAGTTGAATTTTTACTATGTAAGAAGAACTAAATCAACTTGAGCATAATCAAGTTTTGGAGCTTATTCAAAGACCAAATAACTATCCAATTATTAGTACCAAATGGGTATATAGAAATAAGCTAGATGAAAATGGTGTTGTGGTTAGAAACAAGGCTAGATTAGTGATCAAAGGTTTTATCCAAATTGAAGGCATTGATTTTGAAGAGACTTTTGCACCCGTTACACACTTGGAGTCTATTCAAATTTTACTTGTGTTTGCTTATTATAAAGACTTCAAACTACTTCAAATGGATGTCAAAAGTGCCTTTCTAAATGGTTTTTTATCCGAAAAAATTTTTGTTCGATAACGTTCAGGCTTTAAAGATTTGAGTTTTTCAAACCATGATTTAAAATTGAAGAAGGTACTCTATGGTATTAAGTAAGCTCCAAGAGCTTGGTATGAGAGACTAAGTTCCTCCTTAATTTCAAATGATTGTAAAAGAGGTTGTATAGACTCCACATTGTTTCTTCTAGAAGTGCATAATGATCTATTAGTAATACAAATCTATGTTGATGATATCATTTTTGGTGCTACTAATGAAAATCTTTTTGAGATGTTTGTAAGCACTATGAAGTAAGAGTTCAAGATAAGGGTGATGAGAGAATTTCATTTCTTTCTGGGACTCAAAGTGCAACAAATGAAAAATGAGATTTTCATCAACCAAGCCAAGTACACTAAGGATCTACTCAAGAAGTTCAACATGGATGAATTCAAAATTATAAGAACTCCAATGAGCCCTTCAACCAAGTTGGATAAGGATGAAGATGGTGAAAAAATTGATGAAAAGTGATATAGAGGTATGATAGGTACACCGCAAGTAAACCTGATATCATATTTAGTATTTTCTTATGCACTAGATTTAAAGCATCACCTAGGAAATCATTTCTAGTTGTCATGAAATGCATACCTAGATACCTTAAGAGTACACTAGACATAGGATCATGGTATCTAAGGGATGATTATTTTTGGTTTGATTGGTTTTTGTGACATGGACTATACTGGATGTCGTGTGGATTAAAAAAATACTAATAGTGCGTACCAGTTTCTTGAAAAATCTCTTATCTTATGGAATTCCAAGAAACAAAACTCAGTGGCCCTTTCTACTGTTGAAGCTGACTATGTAGCTGCGAGGTGTTATTGCTCTTAAATCTTATGGATGAGGCAAATACTTGAAAGTTTTGGTTATGAGTTTTCAAATGTACCAATTTATTATCATAATACTAATGCACTTAGTTTGTCCAAAAATCTAGCACTACATTCTCATTCTGAACATAATGATATTCGCCACCATTTTCTTCAAGATCATGTTTTGAAAATGGATATTTCATTGATTTCCATTGAAACCAATCATCAACTCGCAGATATTTTCAGAAAACCTTTATACCAAATGTGGTTTTATCTTATTCAAAATGCTATTGGTATTGTAAAGCTTTCATGATTCTTAGAGTTTTTGGGATTGAATCTTTAACCTTATTCTATAGTTTTGTCTGAATTAGAAGCCCAATTGATAATCAGATGTTTGATTCTAAACAATTCTATGCTACCAGAATCACAGCCAGACACCCATTTGGCAAATAGATGTTCGGTATAGAGATCTATGCTATTATTTTCTTGCTTTCAGATGTCTAATTGATGAACCAAACATTTGATATACAATTATGGGCCCAATTTTCAAGTTTAAAACCCTAGCCACTAGTCTTTTTACCCCATATATTGCACATGATTCCTGTCTGGTGACCTTCCCGAGCACCCCGACGTCCCTCTTCAGCAATCCAAGGCTTCTACCTCAAATTGGCTCTATTTCCTTCGAACTCTCATCTTCCCACACCTTAGTTTTGTGTTCTTGTCTTTAAATGACCAAAAAATTCCAAGAGTCTTATCTCTAAGAAGAGGAAGGATGAAGGATCATCTTCTTCTCTTAGTAATGACCCCTTCCACTCAAAATTTATATCATGAGAGTTATTTACTCGATTTCAAATCAAGCTTACTATTTCTCGCATTGTTGTTCCTTGCACTATTGATTTTGACGATCTTCACTCTTTAAATCTCAAGACCCTATTTGATGCTCAAAGCTAGACATCCCTTTTAACTAGATGTGAAACATACTATGATTATGATATCCAAGTTTTCTATGCAAATACCAATTTTGATGAAAATTCTAACACTTTTGATACTTCCTATAGTGATAGATATATGTCTTTTACTCCTATTATCCTAGGCTCTATCCTTGGTATATCTACTATAGGGGAAAGATTAATTCTTATCAATAGATGGTCTGACCGGATTTCCTCTTATCAGGCAATTGTTGAGACAATCTTTAAGGAAAACTAGTGTGAGGCCATTCAGAAGCTGCAGTCTCCATTCCTCCTACCTAGAGCCTATGTTCTTCATCAAATTCTATCTTATACAATCCTTTCCAAAGGTGATCATAGAAATAAAGTCTCATTCACTGAATTATATTTTATCTAAAGTCTTCTGACTGGTCATATGGTATGTCTACTTTATATCATTATCCACTATATGGGCCATTATATGTGACACTCATGCCACCCATGGCTTTCCTAACATCATCACCTTGATTCTTCAAAATTTTGGTGCTCTCACTCCTCAGCATGACCCCTCTCTATCCTACTCCTACATATCCACTGACACCTTATCTCGCTTCACTCTCTTTCAAATGGGCTTTTCCTTTCATAATGGTTCTTCAATTCGGGGGGAGGGCAATAATGAGCAGAATGAGGAGGCTAAGATTGATGCCACAGCATAGCCCAAGATGATGTCATGGATGTGTTGGACCTTCACATGCCTCATCCACTAAATCTGAAGCTAATTTTATTGTGAGGCTTGCACATTTAGAAGACCTAGCATAGCAAACAACCAAGCAACTAACCCAACTCAGGACTTCAGTGGATGAGATATCGATAACTATGCGCACATCCTTGGATGGACTATCAGAGATGGTTTGCACACTCATGGACCACTTGACTTCTCAATCTCCTCGAGGACCCAATCTTTAGATTTAGAGTTTATTGCTTTTATGCTTCTAGAGTTTATGGACCTTGTTTTTCGTGTATAGATTATGATTTTAGTGTTTTGGGCTTATAATTTGTGGCATATGGGTTGGAGTTTTGTGGCTTGATGTTTTATGGTTTTGGACTATTGATTCTAGTTTATAATTTGGTGCTATGTGACTTGATGTTTTGGCTATTTTATGGCTATTGTTAATCTTTATCTTAGCTCTTGGATATCACATTCTTATAATGCAACAAGTTAGGGGGACATTAATCTCAATTATATAGGTTGTGATAATATTGTCCTTTTTTCTATATTGCATGTAGTTTCTATTAATTCTTTAGGATGCATTTAGATTGTACTTAATGCAATTCCAAGGGAGATTGTACGTATTGCAATTACAAGGGAAACTCAGTTCACTTATGTCTATGTGGTTCCCATTTTGTTAAGGTCAAAAGGGTGAGAGCTATAGCTATATTGATCTACATTGATCATACGTGTACTTAGATGTTTGTCCATACTTTGGATTTTAAGTATTTTATTTTTGAGTTTCTCATCATCAAAAAGGGGGAGATTATTATTCCTCCTAGTTTTAATGATGAACAAACAATATTTGATGATCTACATGAGTTGTATCTAACCAAAATACATAAAGCTCTCAAGGAAACATTTGAAACCTTTAAGAAAAAGAAAAAGTGCAATGATAGATTGGTAAGCATGCCTTGATGAGATAAAGAGATGGCTCGAGATGGCTTGGAGCTAACTACAACCACTTGAAGACTCACGAGTGACACAAACAAGGCCAAAGCAAATTGACTAGTTTTAGCTTTCTTTTTATTTTAGTCGAGTCAAAAATTTATTTGAGATAAATCATTTAGCATTCAATGTCATGTATAGTTTTGCAAGAAGCTCTTAAGAGAGCTTTCTTGTTGATGTTCAATTATGAACCGAATGCCCATTGAGTCAAAATCAAAATTTCACTTTTAGTCCAAAGTAGAACTGGACGTTTGGTTTGTAACCGGACATCCGGTTGGCAAGTGGTTTTGATAGAATCGGATGTCTAGTAGCACTTTGAGCTAGTGGTTTTTGATGTCATTCATACCAATCTGCTAGATGCTTATTCTACTATGGAGTTACTTTAGAGTATTCACGACAGATTTATTGGATCCTCCAAAGTCAATAAATTGTCCTTGACTCGTAACTTTATAACACCAAATTATTTGATTAGGGGACCTTTCAAGAGCATATTCGAGCAATGTTTTCTACTACAAATGAGTTGAAACTTTTGCGTTTGAATCTTGATGGTGTGTATGTGATATTTTGCATATTGGACTCATTGTCTTCGTCCGTAGAGCACTTTGTTGTTAATTATAATCCACGTGATTATTATTAGATAATGAATGAATTATTGAATCAGTATATCTCAGAGGATGAAAGGAGGAAAATAGCAAGAGCCAAATTTGTCAAGATCAAATTAGCAAATCTGGTTGAGAAGAAGTTGAAGTTTAATTCTCAAATCAAAAGGCCTTTAAAGAAGTAATCTAGAATGGAAAAGTTCTAAAGAATAGAAACAATGTGAAAGGAAAGGCTACTTCTCAATCAAAGGAGGTCTGTTTTTTCTACAAAAAAAGAAGAAATTTCATGAAAGACTATTATAAGTTGAAATCCTTGCATGGAAATAGACAAGGTGTTCATAGATATAAGGAAACCAAGTGATCATGAGACATATACGTTCATGAGGAACAATGAGTGAGCTGAAGTCCTTAGTGTTGGGATTTATTCTTTGATTCCTCATGGTGGTCATACCATTTTATGGACAAATACAATTTTTACACTAGCTATCAGACATAATCTATTGATAGTCTCAAGACTTACAGAGGCTAATTACTCCTTTCCCTTTCACAAAGAGTATATCTCTATAATGTATGGGGTTGTTATTGCTACTAGTACTGTATATAATGGTTTGTACAATTTGCATTTGAAACCAGAGTTTTTGTCTTTAATTCAATGCAATAATATTAATTCTAAACTAATGTCTTCTTGGACTTGAGATGGTCAAAAGTATTTTGTGGCTTTTATTGATGATTATTCACACTATGATTATACGTATCCATTGCATAGAAACTCCAATGTGTTTGAAACCTTTAAAATATATGAGAATGAAGTTGAAAACCAATTAGGCAAAAAGATCACGGTCATTATGTCAAATAGAGGAGGTGAATACACTTCATATGTTTTCTAAAACTTTCTATAGGAACATGGAGTCATAGAAAATACAACTATTCAGGGGAATGTAGAACAAAATGGAGTTGCATAGAGGAGGAACATAACCATGATGGATATGATACATTATATGCTAGTTTAGAGTAAATTATTAAATTTTTTATAGAATGAAGTACTAAAAGTGGCTACATATATTTTGAATAGATACCATCCAAATCTATTTTTAAAACTACTTTTGAATTATGATCTAGTGAAAAACCTAGTCTCAATCACCTTAGGATTTGGGGTTAAAATGCAAAAGTCAAAATTTTTTAACCTAGTATGCCAAAAACTGCAGCTCCTAATTTGAGCTGTAAATTTATTAGTTTTCCTGAAAGATCTAAAAGTTACGCTCAAAGATAAGGGTTTGATTAGGATAAAACATTCAATCTCAAAGAAGGATTCCTTTAAAATTTTTGTGTTATTGATTGTCCATTATAATTATGAACTAATTCAGATGGATGTTAGAAAAACTTTCTTGAATGAAGTTCTTGAAGAAAAAAATTATAAGGTTCAGCCTGAAGGGTTCATAAAAAATGAGTGATAAAACAAAGTTCTGTAGGCTGCACAAATCTATTTATGGTTTGAACAAAGTATCTTGATAGTGATACTTCAAATTTAATGAGGTAATCACAAATTTTGTTTTTAAGAGAATGTGGCTAATATTGTGTATACCTGAAGATCAATGAGGCTAAAGTTCAAATATTGATACTTTATATTGATAATATCTTTTTTTGCAAGAAGAATGGCATCAAGAGGTAGTTGACAACGAGAAAGATACCAGCAGAAAATGGAATCGCAAACAGAAAGAACAAGCCCATTGTAGAGATGGAAATAAGCATGTTAAGTGAGAAGAAGCTTCCAATTTTGGGGCTGAAGCTGTTGCTACATTTGTTTACCTCTTTAACATCTCTCCAACAAAAGTTTTGCATGACATGACTCCTTATGAAGCTTCGTGGAAGCACAAAGCCAATGTAAGAGCCTTGAAAACTTTCCGTTGCAATCGTTATGCCATGATAGCTTCTAGTGATCACAACAAGATGGACAAGAAGAGTGAGAAATGTATCTTTATTGGATACAATGATAAACAAAAGGTTATCAATTGTGTAATCCAATTTCTAAGAAGCTAATCATTCATAGAGATGTTATTTTTTATCAAAATAGGTTTTCGTACTGGAACATAGGAAAAATTCAGCATGTTTCATGGGAAGAAAATGAACCCAAAAATACAGAGATGAGGGAGAATGAGGTGGCACAAGAAGCTTCTCCTAGACCTAGTCCTCCAAGGATGACATCACAAGAATCTCCTACTCCTACTCCTTCAAGGATGATAACTAGAAGCATGCTTGATGCACCTACAAGGAAATAATGGGAAACATCAATTTATTATCCTAACACATTTGCTCTTCTGATACTAGAAATGTTATGATGAGGCATGTGGAAAAGATGAATGGGAAAATTCCATGAAACAAGAGATAGCTTCCATTGAGAAGAATAACACTTGGAAACTTGTAGATAAGCCATAATGAAAGGATGCTATTGGTGTGAAATGTGTCTCCAAGGTGAAATATAATGCAGATGGAAGTGTGCAAAAATACAAAGCAATGCTTGATACAAAAGTTTATGGGCAAAAGCAAGGTATAGATTTCTTTGAAACCTTTTCTCTAGTTGCTAGATTTGAAACTATTAGATTGATGCTGTCATTAGTAGCTCAAATGATATGGAAGGTTTTTTAGTTTGATGTTAAATAAGCTTTTTTAAATGGTTGCTTAGAACAAGATGTTTACATTGAACAACCATAGGGTTTTGCTATAGAAGGCAAAGAAGGAAAAGTGTACAAGCTTAAGAAGGTAGGGACTGATTTTGGTCTCGACTCAAACAAGAACCAAGAGCATGGTATGGTAGGCTTGATTCATATTTGCATGATGAGGATTTTTGCCATAGTGATAGTGAGCCCAATTTAGACATGAAGGTGAAAGGTGATCATACTCTCATTGTTTGCGTTTGTCGATGACATTATCTATATTAGTTGTTTTGAAGTTCTTATTAGAGAATTTAAGAAGAACATGATTGATGAGTTTGATAAGTCGGATTTAGGATTGTTGCATTATTTTCTTAGCTTGCATATTTGTCAAAATCATGATGGTATATTTGTTTAAATTTCCCTAATAACAAAAATTCATTTGTCAAATTTTCTTAACTCCCACTACTTAGTCCTATTTCTTTCTATAAATATAGCAGAGTCTAATAATGTAGTGTGTATAACCTTATGTTGAAGTAATAGAAAATTTTCATTTCATCTTATTTAAAACTTGTTTCTTCTCCTTCTCTTTGTACATAAGAGATATTGCTCCTTATTCTCCAATAATTATACCACCTCCAGTCATATATTGACAAATGATTAACCTCTCCATCTACATCAAGGATGTGATACTCTGATCTGTCCTATAGATGAGTAAGATATAACCAATAACCAGCAAGTTGGCCCAAGAATGATGGTGGTGAAGGGGCAAGAATGTTCTCTGGAGAACATTTATCATACCCAAACTAGCGACCAAATCAATGTGGGTTATAGAGCTTCGTGATCAACTGCCTTCCAATGTGCATAGGGAGCACTCCATATCTCAATAACACGATATACTCATAGGCCTCAGAAGGTAGTGGGTGCTAAGGTACATCCACTAGTGCATTGGAACCATAGAGGGTATAAGGGTAGACATGCCATTCAAAATTGTTTAAGTTCTGAAAGTGTATCTTGGTCTGCCTAGGAGACTAAGGAGTAGCAAGCATATCCACGATTTGGATCATCTCGAGCACACGTCATGGTTGGCATACACCACCATTCAAAATTGTTTAAGTTTTGAAAGTGTATCCTAGGTTGCCTAGGAGACTAAGGAGTAGCAAGCATATCCATAATCTAGATCATCTAGGGTACACAACATGGTTGGCATAGCTTTTAAATTTTGTCACTAGGCTCCAAATTGGAATATGTCCTTTTAAAATTGGCATTAATCCAAGTGTAAAGGAAGTTAATCAATAACTAAGCAACTGAGTTACCTGGGCCATTGGGACTTCCATTGCCTTGAGACTTGCATAAATAGAGACAATGCCAAATGGGCAAGAGAAACCTTTACACCCTCAACCATCTTACAGGAATCACAAATGTCTCTAGATAAATGTATTACCCCTATCTCAGCATGACAAAGGGACAAAGCCAATGTAGATGAACACAACAAAGTGGGCACTAGGGCCAAATTGTGGAAGGATATCACTATTGTCCCTCGTAACCTGATCAAACCTTTTTGGACCAACCACTTAGCTACTATCATAGAAAAGCTTGACCCAACTATTAAAGTACACCTGCTTCTGATTGTTAGAAAAATGTGTTGTCATCCAATCATAAGTCTAGAGCAAAGTTCACAACTTGTAGCCAAAATCAAGGCCCATACGGTGGTTGGAAGGGATACGTACTCATCATATAAGATTACAAGAATAAAAATTATAGACAATTATTTTATTTCCCATAAAGAGAAGTAGCTTTTGTCAAACAGGGAGTGAAAGATATTTGTAGTACAATCCCACATCTTAATCATCTCTCATAGGGGAACAAAATCTCTTGCATATCCTTTTTAATGTTATGACTCCCCCCAGAATATTGATGTGTGCTAATTGATCCCTAAACTATGATATGATGTCAATAGCCCAAGATGAATACTTGGTGAGTCTAGGGTTGTCTTGTTAGTGGGAAATAGTCCTTCCCATGTTAGAGACCGCTTGTGTAAAATTTGAAACTCCAAAGACTCAAATGATTCTTGATCTTGGGGTTTCTCAATAGGCTCCAATCTAAGGGATTCCCCTTTTTTTGCAACAAGTGGCTTGTCATCCCTTAAGAATTGTGCAAACTGATGGTATCGATCAATCCATACCCACTTTTGATACTCTTTTGGGTAGTATGCAGTAGTGACTTCAGCATCCATCCTTAAAATAGGAAACAAATGGGATAAAGCCAAAGTGGTGTCTTTCTCGTGACACAACAATTCAATTGCAAGGGGATCCAAGACACCTACACAAGTTACGTGTACAAGAAATAACAACAAAAAGACCAGCACAATGAGCCAAGGAAAAAACCATGCATTATTCACACTTACTTCTCTCGCCAAAAAAATCAAGAAGTGGATGTAAAGGGGTACTTTATTTATATATGTCTTGCCAACCTAACTCTAAATCTGATGAGAATTAGAACTAAAATTATAGTCTAATTCTATTAGATTGAATTTGGCTTAAGTTAATCCAAATCTAAATTGGAATTGAGATAAAAAGACTAGATGGGATTAGGTAAAAAGGAGCCAGCAAAATCATTATGAATAGGTAGCTGGATAAACTAAAATCTTAACAAATATGTCTCTAACTAAAAATATCATTATGATTACGTCTCTGAACACAATAAAATCTTAATAAATAAATTCATGGATCAAAATATCATTACAAATAAGTCTCTAAACTAAATAAATTTTTACAATTAGGCTCCTAATCGGATAAAATTTTTGCAAAAATATCTCTAGACTAAAATATTATTACAAATTACTTCCTAGAGATTTCAAAAATTACAAATAAGCCCTTGCAAATTTAGAATTGACAAAAAAAATCCTTCAAAACTTTATATGTACAGAAAGGGTACCTTGAAGATTCTTCAAATTTTTATACACTTTGCAAATAAACCCTCAATAAAATATAAAATTATAAATTTAATTTTTTATAAATTTACAAAATAAATCCCTCAAAGGTTTTAATTTACAAATAAGTCTGAATTCCATTAATTTGTAAATAAAATTTTACAAAAAAGAATTTGAAAGTTTTGAAACTTTACATATAAGTCCTTATAAGCCTGTTTTATAAAAGTGTCTTAATTTCTTTAAAATTATAAATCAATTTCTCAAATAAAAAAATTTGCAAATAACCCCCAATATTTTATGATTTTACAAAATACTATCTTGTCAAAATCTTTATGATTTTATCTAACATATCTGAATCAATTCAAGCAGATAGATAATTTAATCCACATCCAAATATACAAAATTCAAATGAAATTGTAATCCAATCATTATTGATTCAAAAAAATTGAAACTAATTCAATTATCCTCACAACGGCTATAAAAGACAATGAAGTCTTGCAAATATAAGAGAGAAGAGAAGAGAGAAATTAGGACTCAAAGAAATGAGAAGTGCTAAAGTTGAGCAGTAAAGAAGAATCAGAAGTAAAGAAAGTGGTGAGTTGTTGAGTCTTATCTCATGTTTTCCTTTCTTTCCCTCCTATATTTTGCTACCTCTTGCTCTTCGATTTCCATGTAGGATAATCTCCTACACATTGCCACTCCCCTATGCACTACAAAGCCTCATTGTCCATGACATTTCCCATCTCGGCTGGAATATGACCTATTCTAGCTGAAACTCCCAACCAGGACACTACCAATTCTGGCTAAAACTCCCAAGAAGGACACTACCACAATTCCATTAGATGCTCTCATGATTCCTGCATGCTTCTAGCCCCCTTGCCTTCACACACATGGCCTCCTAGATTGTGCTTAGTTCCTTGTAACACCGCTCAGCATTGCCACCTATAGCTGCTCCTTTAGTTGCTGCTACCACTGTCATGCCACCATGCGTGCCTCCATCGCATGGTCCACAAGTTGCCTCATGATGCCCCTCCACAGCCAGCAACTAGCTCTTGCATCCTAGTAGCAATCAATTCTTGTGCCCCAGTATCACCCTACCTATAGCCACTGAAGTCCTTGGCTAGCCGAGCCACCCTCCTCCACCGCACAGCTCAATCATTTCCTCCACAGTGTTGCCATGTACCGACACCTTCCAACCTAATCTCTCACCTCTGCGTTACTACCAAACACCTCCTAGCGCACCTCTACTACTCCACACCACCTTCAAAGGCCCGATTGGTCATAATTGGCCAAATTTGGCCAGAGATGGAGAAAGAAGATGAACATGGAAGGAGGCTCAATAGGTCATGGAAGAAGAAAAAAGAGTGGCAGGGAAGGAGGAAGATGGAGATAAAAAGGGAATAGAATAAAAGAAAAGAAAGGATGTTGTTGGGGAGGAGAGCGAAAAGGAAATAAAATAAGAGAGTAGGGGTTGTTGCTAGCTTGGGAAGGAAAAAAAAGAAAAAAAAAGAATTGTTGGTTGCCAGTTGGTGAAGAAAGGAAAAAAATAGAAAAAGGTTGTAGAGAAGAAAGGGAAAATAAAAAGGAGAAATCAAAAATTTTTTCTCAGCTTATTTCAATTTGTGTGCAAATCAAGTTGATTGTATGTTTTGGCCTAAGAGAATATTTTGGGATTCCAATTATCATGCGTGACCTAAGGGAATTTCGAGTCTTGACCATCATATCCAGCCTAAAAAAAATATTTCAGAGTTTCAATTACTATATTCTATCAAAAGGAATTCTTTAGGGTCTCAACCATCACACTTGGCTTAAGAAAATTTTTTTGGATCCTATCACTTCTCAGCCTAATAAAATCCTTCAAGGTCTAAAACATCACTTTTTGGCCAAAGAAAATTCTTCAAACTTCTGATTGCCACTCAACTTATGTGAATCCTTTGAGGTCCTGATCGCCACATTCAATCTAAGAAAATCATTCGGGGATCCGAATGCCATATTTAGCCTACCTAACAAAATCTTTTCAAGTCCCAATCATCATATTCATTCTAAGGGAATCTTAGGAAGTCACAACTGCCATATTTGTTTTAAGAAAATCTTTTGAGGTTCCGATTACTATTTTTTGATTTATGAAAATCCTTCAGGATCCCAATTCCCACTTCTCAACCTAAGAATTCTTTGTGTTTCTGATGCAGCAGGAGAGGGCACGAGAGATAGAGAGAAGATCACCATTTTCTCAGAATGATAGATCCTTAAATCCGCAAGAAAAATAGAAAGGAACAAACCCAAAATAAGATAATATTATCGATAGAAAAACTCTCTTTTATTACAACATTTGCTTGTATATATAGTCTTCTAATAAGCTTATAGTCCTACTTGATGTAAACTAAAATAGGATTTTGACTCCACTAAGAATTCTACTTAACATATCTTAAATAAAAATATTTAAATCCTATTCCTTATTAGGCTAGGACTATTATTGACTTAGACTGATAAATAAATTCTAATTTTGACCAATACAGAATTTGAAGTATCCAAAATAGTAAATAAGATAATTATAGGAATTGATCTCAGTTTTTCAATGGATGGTTATTTACTAGATTTGGATAACTATCTTAGGAGATATGGCCTTCAAACTGTAGCTGTACGAATCTTGACGGATTCTAATTGGAGTTGGAATTCAACTTGGACTAGATCTCTAATTTTACTATAAAAAAGATTAAGTTGTCCTACATCATACCCCTCCACTTGTAAAAGACTTGTCCTTAAGTCAAAACTTGAATTCTTTATTGTTGTAATTATATTTTCCTCAAACTCTTTACTACATAGAACTTGATGATGTAAACCAATAAGATTTCTTCGAGTAACATCTTCAGTACTTTGATCTCCTATTTTCCTTTGGCACAACCACTTGAACCTTTGCAAGATTTCCTTTGACCTAATTGAAAATAAAATTTGTGTACACATCAATTTATGATTTGTTGTCATGCAATGAAAGTATTCTTCACAAGTTTGTTAACAATTACCATAATAATTTGAATATGGCATTGTAAATTTTGAATCTTGTATAGTAATAACTCATGTAGGAATTTTCTCCAGTTGTTTAAGAGAGTTGACTTTTGATGAATTCGAAGAATAATTTTGAGAAGCACAATCAATATTTTCACAAGTAAAAAACTCTTCCTTGCAGTCTTTAAGATTGTCAATTGATTCATATGAATTCTCATTGATAGTCTCTTAAAAAATTTCTGTAACATCTAAAGACATTTTTATATGATCTTCTAACTCATCAAAGAAAGAATCTTTGGGTCGCTCAATAAAATCTTCACTAATTTATTTGTCTTCCACATGATCCACAACCTCTTCTTCGACTTAATAATTTAATACTAGAGGAAAGTTACTAAGATGTGGAATTAATATCTCATAGTTGTATCCATTGATTTCAATTCTAGAAGCCCTTGAATAAGATATCTGTCTTACTTGATTTTGATCTCCTTTTGAGAACTTTATGTTGAATAGCTTAAACATCTTCGGTCATGAGCAGATTTTTAGTTTGCCTTTACGTATTATTTGGATTTGAATTTTCTCCCACCAAGATGAAGCATAACCATCAAGTTTGTATTCAACAATTTTCACCTTCTTCTCTTCAGGAATCTCCATAAGCTTAAAGAATTTCTCAACTTTATCCATACAAATAAACAAATTCTCATAACCATAAAAGTATAGAATATTCACCTTATCAAGGTTTTGGTTTTTCTGAGTAGCTTCATATATTGCTCTCCAAGATATCGAACCACAAGCCTCTTTGACAATCAATTAATGAGCTTGGTTCTTAGTTTCAAAGCTTCATACTTTCTAGTGATAGAAGTAAGAAAATTTTTTTTTGATCAAATCTCGAATTTGATAATCTCCTATATCACTATCTATGGAGTTGTCGCCACCAACTACAATCAATGGAGTTGAGCTCAGAAACAATGTCACTCTGATATCGCTTGATGCAGTAGGAGAGGGCATGAGAGATAGGGAGAAGATGTCATCTTCTTACAATGATAGATCCTTGAATCCACAAGGAAGATAGAAGGGAACAAATCAAAAATAAGATAATATTATTAATAGAAAAGCTCTCTTTTGTTACAACCTTGGGTTGTATATATAGTCCTCTAATAAACTTAGAATCTTACTTAATGTAGATTAAAAATAAAACTTTGACTCCACTAAGAATTCTACTTAACATATCTTAAATAAAAATATCTAAATCCTATTTCTTATTAGACTAGGATTATTATTGACTCAGATTGATAAATAAACTTTAATGTTGACCAATATAGATTCTGAATTATCCAAAATAATAAATAAGAGAATTGTGAAAATTGTTCTCAGCTTTCCAACGAATGGTTATTTGTTAGATTTGGACGAATATCATAGGAGATATGGCCTTCAAACTATAGTTGTATGAATCTTGACATATCATAATTGGAGTTGAAATTTAACTTGGATTGGATCTCTAATTTTACTATAAAAAGGATGTAGTTGTCCTATATCAGTTTCTTACTACTATATTTAGCCTAAGGAAATCCTTCGAAATCTCAATTGTCATATTCAGACTTAGAGAATCCTTTGGGGTCCCGAAGCTCGACCATATTTTTTATGCAGTATTTCAGCCATATTTTGTCCCTATTCTACAATATTTCAGTTGTGTCCTGCCATGTTCTACCAAACCTTGGCAGTATTTTGGTCATGTTCTACCATTTTCTGTTATATCTTGGCCAAGTTTCACTATGTTTTGGCTATGATCATTTGTGTTTCACGGTATTCGACTATATCCTAGTAATGTTCCACTATGTTCTAACCATAATCAGCCATGTTCTTTTCGTATTTTGTTGTATCCCAACTATATCCTACCATATTTTGCTATATTCTAGCCATATGATGATGTGTTCTACTATATCTCGGTCATGTTCCACTATGTTCCAACCATGATTGGCCATGTTTCGTATTCTAATGTATCTCTTCCATATTATGATATATTCCAACCACGATTAACCATGTTACTATTGTATTCTGCTACATCCCAACCATATTCAAATTGCCATTCAATATAAGAATATCCCTCGAGATCCTAAACCGCTGATAACCGATTAATCCATTACATTGAAATAAATTGGGCCAACTTGGTGTAATGAAATTAAATAAAACAAGTTGAATTCAAATAAACTACCAAATGAGTTGGGCTTGACCAAGTGTAATTAAACTCAATTAAATCGCCCATGGATTAAAACTAAACAAAAATGGACTCTAATTAAGTCTGAACCCAACCTAAAATCAAAACCAAATTTGTTTAGACTTGAACCCTAATCTTGTCCATTCAACTGAACTAAAACCAAACCAGTTCAAGCCCAAACCCTAGTTGGGTCTAATTAGGTCAAACTTGAACTTGAACTAGGTTAAACAACCTAAATAAGGACTAGGTGAAACTTGAGTTAGAACCAAGTTGAAGCTAAACTAGAACAGTGTCAAACTTGTACCAAAACTAGGTTAAACTTGAGCCAAAAGTAAGCCAAACCTAAACTAGAACTAGGTCAAACCTAATTCAAAATTAGGTTTAACCTGAATAAGAAACAGGTCGAGCCTAAACCAAAACCAAGTTGAACCTAAATCAAAACCAAGTTGAAGCAGAACCTAAACCTAAACTAAATTGAGTCCATACCAAAACCAAATCGGTATGAACCTAAAACCAATAAAGGTCCAATATGGGTCAAATCTAAACCTAAATAAGAATTTAACAAATATCAAACCCAAAATTCATTAAGGATCCATAAAGGGTTGAATCCAAAATTCATCAAGGATCTATTAAGGATTGAACCGAAATCCATTAAAGGCCCATTAAGAATGAAATTGAAGATCCATTAAGGATCAATTAAAGATTAAAACAGATCCATTAAGAATCCATTAATGGTTGAATCATAATCCATTAAAGATCCATTAAGAATTGAACCCAAACCTAATAAGAGTTAAATTTAAAATCCATTAAGGATCTAAGAAAAATCAAATTTCAAACTTGATAAGGATCGGACCCAAACTCTAGGAAGGTTGAATCAAAGTTAAAATTCAATTCCCAAAATGGGTTGAAATCAAGTCTAAATTGAGCCAAGCTATAACCAGAACCAGACTTGAATTAAAAACAAAGTCTGAGTTAAGCCAAGTTTGAACCAAACTATACTTGAACCAAAACTAAGTATAAAATAAGCCAAGTTGGAACTAAGTCAAAGCTAAAACCATAATCAAGCCTAAACCCGAACCAAAGGCTTAAACAAGGTTCAAATAAAGTTAAGTCCAAATAAAAATGGTTGGTTCAAGCCAAAGCCACTAACTATTCCTTTCAACTAAACTAGGCTAAGATAAGGTTGCATGCTCTAATCAGAGTCAAAAGAATCTAACTGACAAAAAGTAAAAAATTGTCAGTAACACTTCAAGCCCAAATGGGGACAATTGACATAAGCCAAGACAGTAAATAACATCCTAAAATAAAGCAAGGCTATCAACATTTTTTAAGAATCAAAACAAGCATCCAATCTAGCCAAACTAGCTCCAGTTAGTCCATCTACCACATCGTAAGGGCCTCAAAGGCCTGATGGCATTCCTCTATCCACTTGAACCTAGACATTTTATTAAGTGCCTTGAAGAAAGGTAGATATTTCTTGCCCAAACTAGATAGGAAATAGTTCAGTGTTGCTAAATGACCTGTGAATCTTTACAGCTTTTTGGTTGAGCTCGGTAGATTAATATGCATGATGGCCTTGATCTTCTTTGGATTTGCTTCAATTCCTCAAAGACCAAGTAATTGAGGAACTTTAACAAGCCCAATCCAAAAGCACACTTCTTAGGTTCAATTTCATCTTGAACTTTTATATTGTTTCCAAGGTTTCCTCCAGGTCAACAAGGTGCTCTTCAATTTGGTGACTTTTCACCAGTATATCATCTACATAAGCCTCCACATTTTTGCCAAGTAGGGACTTAACGACTTAGTTTACATCCTTTGGTATGTTGCACCTATGTTGTTTAGTACAAAAGACATCACAACATAGCAAAATGTACCTTGATCAGTGATGAACAATATCTTTTCTTTGTCCTTAGGTGCATCTAAATTCAGTGGTAGACAAAAAAAAGGGATCTAGGAAGCTAAGAGGTTGGTACTTCAAAGTAAAATCTACTAGTTGATCTATCTTCAACAATGAATAATTGTCCTTTATGCAGGCTTTGTTTAGATCGGTGAAGTCAACACACATCCTCCACTTCCCTTTAGCCTTCTTCACCATTATCATATTGATTAGCCATTTGGAGTATCAAACTTATTTGATGAAGCCTCTATAGAGAAGCTTATTTACCCCTTTTGCAATAACTTTCTGAGGTTTAGGGGCGAAATGTCTTTTCTTCTACTTGATCGGTTTATGATCTTTAGTCATTGCTAGCTCATGTTGTGCCACTGAGGGATTTATACTAAGCAAGTTTTCTATGGTCTGAGGAAAGACATCTAGGCTCCTTCTCAAGAAACCTTCCAACTCAATCTGCAGAAAGTCAATGAAGTTAGCATCAAGCTTTAATGTTTTTTTTCAAGCTTTCATCCAAGACAAAGTTTGATGAGCTACTCCATCGGTGTACACCTATTTTTCTCTAGGGACACTATCATTGATTTCCTTGACCATTAGGCCCTTGCCTCTATAGCTTAGGTTGTCTTCCTAGGAGGCCACTTCACACCTCATAGAAAGACTTTGGTCTTTCTATGCTTCACTTATATCATTTTTAATTAGAAATCTAATTAATAAATAAAAAGCTGAGATTATCACCTAAAGTAGGTTGACAGCTAGGCAACCAAAATGACATTGTAGGTTGAATGAGTCTAAACCACTATGAACTTTGCCTTTATTGTGATATCTTTTGGGCTCTCGCAATTTTAGATTGATCATACCGAGTGGAATGACCAAATTACTCGTGAACTTGATGAGTATTCCCACTATAGATCTACGATCGCCCACCTGAGATAGCTAGGATCTAGAGAAACAATTTCAAAATAATAAATAAAATTTAGGGTGGTTTGAGTGGGCAATAAAAAATTATGAAAGTATGACTTTCAACAGGCATAAGCCCGTATTATTAATTACCCTAACAATTATTAAGAATCTCCTAAAGTAAAAAAACTTAGTTAATAAAATAGAGACACAAAAAAAGAAAGTATAACTTAATTAATTTAAGAATGGTTCATAGTTTAAATAAGAACATACTCTTACTTTACAATTTAAATAATTTAGATTCATAACATAAAATGAGAAAATACGAAAGGGATTAGGAAAGACTTGGCACTCGTTGCTGTTTTGCTCCATCCACTTGATTGAGTGAAACTTGACTTAAATGGATACTTGGTTTCATCCTTAGCAAATGCTAATAACTTTACTTAATTTTAGAATATAATTAACTAATTTGACTTGTATCAGTTGACCTTATTAGGATTTTAAAATTCTACCGATGACTTTCTACTTGTTGTCAGTTGATTTCTTTTGATTTTAATTTAAGAGAATAATGTGTGACCTAAGATTATGCTAATCACTCTTGATTTGATAATTGACGGCCTTTTTGGCTTATTGTCAATTAATTTTTGAAGCATCATCAATGAATTTTATGATTATATTAACTGACCTTGAAATGTGACTAATGATTTTATTCTTATTGTCAGTTGATTTCCTGAATCTTGGATCCAACCTTTATTGGGTTCATATTGGATCACTAATGAATATTCAATCCAAATTGATTGGGTTTTTATTAGATCCTTAATAGATTTTGGATCTAATTATTATTGAATCCTTATTGGATCTTTAATAGATCCTGAATCCGACTTTTATTGGGTTTTTATTACATCTTTAATAGATCTTGCATGCAACCCTTAATGGGTTCTTATTGGATCCCAAACAGATCTTAGATCCAACCCCTAATGGGTTCTTATTGTATTCTTAACAAATCTTAGATCCAACCTTTAATGGACCCTTATTAGATCTTTAATGAATCTTAGATCTAACCCTGACTGGATTTGGGGTTTGACCTATGTTGGATTATTATTGGATCTAGCTTCAATCCCTTAATGGCTTCGGATTTGACCCATGTTGGACCCTTAATGAAATTTGGGTTCAACCCTTGTAGGTTCGAGTTCAGACTATGTTGTACCCTTATTGGGTTCGAATTCAAGTTCAACTTGATTCTAGTTTAATCTTGACTTGGTTTTAGTTCAAGTTTCACCTAATTTTGGTTCAAATTTGACCTAATTTTGGTTCAAGTTCGACCTGATTTTAGTTCAAGTTCGACTTGATTTTGGTTCAGGTTTGACTTACTTTAATTTAGGTTAATCCGATTTAAACTCTATTAGGATTAGGTACGAACCAATTAGACCCAATTAGGGCTCATGTCTGAGCCAATTTGATTTAGGTTAATCCAAGTTGAATCTAATTGGGATTAGATGTAAACCAATTTGATTTGAGTTGACCCGATGTAAACTCAACTGGGATTAAGTCTAAGCCAATTGAACCAAACTTGATTTCGATTGATCCAATGGGTCCATTTTACTTTCAATTTTAGTCTATTTATTTAATTAATTTATGTCCTTTGATAGATCATTCGAATCAAATTGGTTTAGCTTAATTAATTTATTCAACTTAGCCAAATTGTCTTTGAGAGCCCTGGAGCTATTCATTGATGAGGATGACTTTTAGATGAACTCGTGGCTTGACCTAAGTCAATTTGATTTTATAGCAAGTCCATGAGTAGGCTTTCAGTCAATTTGACATTCAGGCAAGCCTACAAACTAGCTTTGAGTTAATTTGATTTTCAAGTGATCTCGTGATCTAGAGGCTAATTGGATTAATTTTGAATTTTGAAATTGGGTGAATTGTCAATTCGACCAATTTTAGAGAACTAGAGGAATTAACCAAATTAATAAATTTCGATATTTGAAAACAAGTTTGGAGTAAAGAAAATTATGAATTCAATTATTTGAAATGCAAATGAAAATTAACCCGTCAATCCTTGGAATGTGTTTGGTTGGATTTAAAATTGGGGATAAAGTGATCCAATTCCAAACAGATGAAATTACCACTATTTTTAACTTTATTCATATTTATTTTTAAATAAATATAAATAGTGAATTAGTAAACTAATTAGACATATTTTGGTGCAAAAAATAAATAATATTAAGTTGCATATTTATAATATTTAACAAGTTTAGAAAGAATAAAACAATTTTTTAAAAAAATATTCAATCAATAAAATATATATTAAATTAGTAGTTAATTTATATATATTAAAATTTTAAAAATATTTGCAAAAAATTAATGAGTAGATGAAAAAAATTTTCGTATAGCTTTAGATATACACAAATTTAGTCATTTTTTCCCGAAATAATGTTAACATTTGAAAAAATAATAATTATATATATAGTAATAATAAAAAATCTATAATTATTTACAAAATTAAAATACATTATATAAAATAACTTAATTAATACATAGATTTCATTATAAACATTAAAATTAGAATACATAAATATTTAATATAAAATTTTTATATGATAACACAGAAAAAAGTATTTTTCTTTTACATACATTCTTAAGGATTGACAATAAATTTGACGTTTATTTTTACTTCATATTCTTTTAAAACTTCAGTTGTCTCGTCCAAATAATTGTAAAATTTGTAATAATTATTTGAAAATCCATTCATTTGATTGTAACAATTTTGCCACGAAGTGTAAATACCTTAGTATGAAAGAAACAATTCATTTCATCAAGATGCTTCGTGATAATCAACCTCACAAGTACATCCACAGTTGACCACATCAAAAACTTCCAAGTATCATTCGGTTTAATTACAAAAGAATAACAAATACAACAGCACCTGTTGTTTTTGGTAACTAGTAACAGCTGCAAATTTTAAAGCATATACATGCATCTATCAATATGTGAATGCATAGTGGACTTCGTATGGGTTTGTTTCATTTTATGTTTACACATTGGCAACTAAGAACTGTCATTCGGTTCAGCAATTTACAGTATGGTGCAACAACTGAAATGTACCTCTAAGCAAAAGTTTAACAGAATATAATACAATTGGCAAAATAATAGATCTCACTTGAAGGAACTTGCATTGTATACTAATAAACTAGTAGTGTTGCATATTAGTATCCATTCCTTCATATTGTGGAGAGAAAACACCGCAAGAAATAACAGTGCATGCCTTTTGTTCATAAGTTAAAAATTCACGCATTCAATTTCAAACCTAAATGCTTATGTTTCACTTAAAGAGATTAATGATCATGTTCAAGACATATCTATCTGCTAAATTAACCCATTTTAAAAACAAAAATAGTTTTATGCAAAACCAGCAAATCTGGTTACTCCTTTCACAACTTTCGTGGAAGCAACATTCTCTACAATATTACTCCTGCAATGCAAGGTACATATCACATGTACTTCTCAGATATTTTAATAACAAAGAACATCTCATCATTAGCTTATTCCCTTGATTTACAGCAGAACCAAAAAGATCAAGCCCAAGTTTAAGAATCAGACAAATCGAGAAGGAGAACTACTTGCAAAGCATATTTTCTGTGGAGCATGTGGGCAGCAGGCTAGTTGAATAACAAAATCCTCCAGTAGAGGCAACCCAATCAAGATAAAGAGAATGGATTTTCAAAGAGAAATAATAAATTAGGTTGTAGGAGAACATAGTTTCACTGGTAAAACAATTATATCTGAAAACAAACAATTCAATATAACTACTGCAATAACAGCATCAAATATGTCAAATACCCGTACCTATTAAGAAGAGAAAATGCACTTCGCATAGGGTAATGATCATCAGTAAATACTACTGCACAGAGATCATTTCTGTTGTAGGAGTGCACTTCGTACTCTGGAGGAACAGAAAAGTCAAACAGGATGAGACATCAAGAAAAATTCTCGAGCAAGAAAAATTCAGAGCACAAGAGATCATCAGAAAAGTAAATGCTACTATACAGAGATTATTTCTCATCCATATTTGGTCAGAAGCACAAGACAATTCTCGAGCAAGAAAAATTCAGAGAACCAAGAAACCAAAAATCCCTTTATAAGATGATCATTGCTTAGAGTAATCGGATCTCACGAGATATAGAGTTTCTATGCAAGGTAAATCAAAGAACAGGGCTACGAGACTTCTACCAAGGCAAATCTCCTAAGAATTACATGCTACAATTATCAACTAACATAGATTTTAATATGATACCCAAAAATCCACGGCAAGAACATATCCGAAACAATCAAATCCGATCCTCTAAGATCATATCAAAAAACATATAAGCTGTGAGATAGATCAGAAAGAGAATCAAGTCGATCGGCCTTCGTGCTGGACGGACTGGCGCTGGCTTGGACGGACTAGCCCTAGCTCAAAAATCGAAAGCTTATGAATCGAGGTTTGAAAATATTTTTAAAAAAATTTTTGTGTAGCAATTTTTACCCTTTTTTACAATTTTCTTTTTTTTTTCAAATTTCCTTTCTTTTTTATTTGTTGCAATTTTTCCTTTTATTTTTTTTTTATACCCTTCTTCTTCTTTTTCCTGGACCCTTCTTCCCTTCTCTCCCGAGCTCCCCTTCACTACATTCACGCTTGCCCGATGCTTCCTCACCCCTTTTTCTTCAAAGTCATGTTCAAATCTGGCCCATTTTGGTGGTTGTGATGGCGGCAACCTAGAGCAAACAGGCAGCGATGTGGGCCAACATAGATTGGAGGTAGACGATGAGGTGAGTTGGCGCAACCTAAAGGCAAGCTTGGACCGCCCTAGTGGGACGAGCGTCTTGATGCAATGTGACTTAGAGGCGAGCGGGGACCGATCAGGTAGGGTTGGCAGAGGAAAGATTGGAGCAGATGACTATCCTGCACAAGCACAATATGAATGCAGCAACTGGCATAGTAAGGTCATCCTATTGAGCTATTTGGGGTGAGGAGGCTAGCTTGGGGCTTGATGGTTGGGACACAATGTGCAATAGGGCTGACCCCTGCTTGGGTTGGTTCGGCAGGTGAATGGCCGGTGGTGGCGAGCATTACTATCCACAAGGCGATGTGGCAAACATGGGTGAGACCACCAGAGCTCTGCCCAACTACACCTAGGGTACCAAGATGGATGTAGGTTGGCTACGAAGATATGAGATGACTTCCTAGGATGATCATGAGGGTCAAACTACGAAAGTTAGGTCTTGGTTCTTAGAAGCGGATATGTAATAGAGGTGCAACCACAACTAGAGCAAGTGAGGCAGTGAGAATGCAAGAGGAGGTTGAAGCTCCCTTAGAGGAGGAAGAAAGATATACAGAGGAAAGTGAACAGTGAGCCAAAAAAAAGATTAAAAAAGGTAGAGAAATTCCATATTTCTGTTTCACCTCCTTTTTTTCATTGTTTTTTTCTAGCCAATGATTTTCTTCTCTTCTAATCTCTAATTCATGATTATCTCTCCTTTTTCTCTAATCTTTACAGGGCACTGGATTGAGTCGGATCTCAATTTTTTTCTTTTGAATTCTGAATTCTAATAATGCGGATATGGATGTAATCTTTTTGATAAGGGTCATCAAGATAATATTTGTTATAAATAAAATTGTACCCACTCATGATATCTAATTTTTGACGGGGTTATGTCAAAAATTCGAAAATAATTGGACTAATTTATAATTTAAGAAATTCAAAGACCTTTTTTTATAAAAAAAATGTATTTGTAAAGTTTAAGCCTTTCAAGGTCCTTTTTCATAAATTTTTAGTTGCAAATAATAAAATTTAAATTTATTTATGTTTCATGTGGTTTTTACTATAATAACAATTAATTAAAATGTGATTATATTTGAAACTTGTATGTCACAAAATTATGGCTCAAGTGTGAGTTCCACTTGAACTTAAATCACAGTCAAATTTGATCAAAAATTAAGTTCAATTCAAATCCAAATTATTGAGAAATTTGAGTTTAAATTAAATTCAATCTAAGTTGGTTAAGTGGTCCGAATATTTAAATCAAAATCGGGCCTAAAATTCATTTAAAATTTAGACTAAAAATAAAAAAATAAGACTTTTACAAATGATAAATAAGTCATTAGTTGGATTTTTTTACGAATAGATCCTAATGATAAAAATTTTACGAAGAATTCTAATAAAATTCTAAAATTACAAATTGACCATCACAACACAAACCTTCAAGAATTATATTTGCCAATAAACCTCTCAAAAATTTTTATTTACAAATAAGTTCAAACGTCATTGAAAAAGGGCTCTGAAAGTTTTAAAATTTTATAAATAAGATTTTTTTTTCTTAAAAGAGCCCTTAAAATTTATAAAATTATAATTTAGACCAAATTTTTTAAAAAAATTTGCAAATAACACTTTGGTAAATTCAACATCCAAGATGAGTACAAACTTTTAGATTTTTGTTATTTATAACAAACAAATTCATTCATATACTAATCCAATTTCAAGTGAATCTCATCTAAAATTTAAAATAAAAGAAATTAAGATTTGGTCCAACTCTAATCTCTCTAAATTCTATGTAAATCTATTAATATCAAAGAAAAAAGGGAATCAGAGGCAAGATATTATGGACGAGAATATAGAGTGGGGGTTAGTGAAACTGGGAATACAGCAGAAAGTCAAAAGATCAAGCCAATCGAGTAAGAATTTAAGGTCTTCTCTTTTGTTCATTTTTTGGCATATTTTTTGTTTCTATGTTGTTGTTTTGGTATAAGATCCACTCATCGCTCGACTGCTGTTTACACCTCCATTGCCCAACCTTTCCATGGTTGAACTCTAAGGATGAACCGCCCAACCTCCACATACAATCTCTCTCGCACCGAGCTTGCAGATGGCAGACGTCCGGCTCCAAGATCACCACCGCCAACACCTCCTTCCTCCTCATCATAACCCTAGCCTGCCAGCCTAAACCACTTATGAGAGAAGCCCCGACAAACTTCCATCAGTGGCTGCCTCGTGCCCGCACCTCACCGAGCCATCACCGGCTTCTTAGCCTAGTGCACCATCCCCTACCGTGCACAAAGGAATGCATAATCTTGCCGGAGGCACCTCACCGAAGAAGAGGCTGCGCCGGCCTCAGCCCTGCGCCACTAACCCGCACCAGCCACCGGCTCGCCATGGTACTGCCATCACTGCCCGTGAAGCACAATCGGCTTCCATCCCGCTGCTCCCCTACCTCGTGTGGAGGTCTCCCCAGCGAAGCCAGTGGCTAGCCAGCCCGGTTCTTGCTCTTTCGAACTCCGTCCATGACCTCTCTCCCACTTTGCACCGTTGTTCTTGTTTTAACCTAGCCGTCCTTCATCACCATGGTTCAGATCTGGCCAAGAATGGCTAATTCCAGCCCGGGATGAGCAACAAGGGTTGCTTCTCACCACCGTCGCCCATCTCCCCGTCCGTGTCACTGGGAAAAGAATCGGATCTGCCCACTTTCAGCCAGATCTAACTATGATCGATGAGAGAGGGGCGCTGCCCCTCGTAGAGATGAGAAGGAGTTTAAGAGATAGGGAAGGAAGAAGGTAAAAGAAAAAGGAAAAATGATCTAAAAGAAAAGAGCTGCTGTACAAAAACAAAAAAAAAAACTAAAAAAAAAGTTTCTTAAAAGAATTCGGCCAGCAAAAAAAAAGGAAAAAAAAAGAAGTAGCCTTATTTGGCATGCATTGCATTTTAAGTTAGTTTTTGAGTTCACGAATCAAGCCAATTTTTGAGCTTGCATACTCAAGCTGACAATCAGGCTCACGCTTAAATTAGTTTTTGAATTCACATTTAAGTAAGCCTTCAGACTTGTACCCATGTCAGTCTTCGGAATCACGTGCAAACTAGTTTTTGGACTCGCACTAAATCAGCCTTCGAACTTATACTCAAGGTAACCTTCTTGCTCGCACATAATCCAGCTTTTAAACTCACAGTCAAGCTAGCCTTAGAGGCCACGCCTAACCTAGCTTTGGAACTTGCACTTAAGCTAGTTTTCGGGTTCGCACCCAAGCCACCTTTCGAACTCACACTCAAACCAGCCTTCGGGCTCATACCAAACCCGGCCTTTAGACTTGCACCCAAACCAGCATTTAGACTTGCAAACCAAGTAAGTCTTTGGGTTCCCAAATCAAGCTAGTCTTTGGGCTCACGAACTAAACTAACATTCGGGCTCCTAATCTTAGCTAGCCTTCAGGTTTACACCCAAATCAGCATTCGGGTTTCTAAACAAAGCCAACCTTTGAGCTCACAATTAAGCTAGTCTTCGAGCTCACAAAATCAAGCCAATCTTTAGGCTAGCAAAATAAACCAACTTTTAGGATCGCCGAATCAAACTAGACTAACTTTTGAGCTCCTCAAACATCCATAATTTAGGCTTGGGGCTCGCAATCAATCAATAGAATAGCCCTCAGGTCATCATTGATAGCTTAAGGGCTCTCATACCTAATTAATTAACATAAATCTATTATATTAAATAACATGATCACATTGAACTCAAACCTAAACTCTAATTTGGTTAAACAAAGTGCAAACCAAACCCTAACTAGGTTAAATCAAGTTCAAAGCAAGACCTAATTGAGTTAAATCATGCTCAAAACAAACTTTAATTAGGTCAAATCAAACTCAAATTCAAATTAGAACTAGGTCAAACCCAAATCAAAACTAGGCCAAGCCTAAATCAAAATCAAGTTGAGCCTAAATCGATTTGAACTTGAACCCAGGTTCAAACTCAAGCCCAATGAGAATCCAACATGGATCTAACCCAAATCCATTAACAAGTTGAGTCTCAATCGAATAAGAATCTATTAAGAGTTGGATTCAAGATTCATTAAAAATCCAATAAGCACCTATTAAGAGTTTGGATTTAGGATCCGTTAAGAAATTGATAAAGGTCCAACATAAGGTCGAGCCTGACTTAAGTCGATTTAAATCAAATTCAAATCAAAATTAGGTTCTAAATATTAAACTAAATCAAAGTTGATTCAAATCAAGATCAAGTTTTGAACATAGAATTGAATCAAATTAGACATAAACCAAACCAAGTCTAAACTTTAGACCAAATTGGACTAAAGGTAGGCTTGAACTCTATTAATCAGTTAGCTAAATACCTTATTCAAAAGAAGTCAACTGAGAACAAACTAAAATCATCGGTCACACCTCAAGCTAAGCCAACACATACTCAAAAGTGATTAGTAATGTCTCAAATTTAATCAATAACACACCAAAGAGGTTATTAATTATCAAATAAAAAATGGTTAATATAAGCCAAGGTTGCTAACCATTTCAAACCAAACTAAGGTAGGCTTGATCTCACCTAGTAAATCAGCCTAACACTTTATTCAAAAGAAGTCAACCGACAATATACATAAAGCCATCAATCACACTTTAAGTTCAATCGACATAAGTTTAAAATTATTGGTGATGCTTCAAACCTAATCGACAACAAGCCAAAAAAGACCATCGATTATCCAATCAATAATGATTAGTACAAGATAAGGCTACTAATCATTTTCACAAATAGACTAAAAGAAGTCAACTAACAATGAGTAGAAAGCTATCAATAATACTTCAAAACTTAAATGAAGTCAACTGACACAAGACAAAATAGTTAGTCACACCTTAAAATCAAGTCAAGTTATCGATATTCACTAAGGATCAAATCAAGTATTCATTCAAGTCAGATTCCATTCAATCAAGCGCATGAGGGCGGGGTAACGACAAGCATCAAGCCTTTCCCTTTCATTTCCAATTTCATATTCTTTCTGATTATGCATTTAACTTCTTTAAATTATAAAGCAAGGGTATATCATTATTGAAGCCATATATCCCTTTATTTAAATTAATTATTTTTTTCTTTTGTATTTCTATTTTATTAGGTAGGTTTCTTTCTTTAGGAGGTTCTTGACAATTGTCAAGATAATTAACAATAGGAGTTTATTCTTGTTGGAAGTTATGTTCCTATGATACTTAAGTAAATATTCAAATAGTCATATTTTTTATTTATTGTTTCAAGATTACTCCCTAAAGTTTTCACTATCCTAGGTGGTTAGATTCAATCCCACAAATTTTTGCATGCTTAATGGGACATGACTTCATCTCCAAGTATAGAAATCTAGCTAATCTAACAAAGATATGAATAAAATAGAATTACAATTGAAGATTAATTAATTGTGTTCTCTTTTGTAGAAAAAAAATCCAATGGTATCAATAAAGAATATTCTCACCCTAACATACACTATCATCTTGGGAGACAGAATGGTTATTCATCTACCTCAGTCAATGATCTCCACAGGAGTAGCGAGAGATAAAATCAAGTTTAGAACCATCTTCGAGGTCATCTAGTTCAAGAGAGTACTTGCTAGTTCACCAACCAATATCACAGCCATGCAAGATAAATCTATTTCTTGCCTTTCATGTAGGGAAAAGAGACAAAATGCCATCATCCCTAATAAAAAGAGTCAATTTGATAAGGAGCCAGAAGCTACGCCTCAATTAGCAAAGACATCCATTTTTCAGAGGTTAAACACAAAAAGAAGCTCAGTCTTCGATCACTTTCGCCCCACTTTGAATAAGGAGCAACCAAAATCAAATCAAAACAAAGGCATGGACAAAGAAGAACCTATCTTGACTATCACACAAAATAGAAAAGCTGTTGAAATTTTCAACCAACTTGGGAAGCCTACCCCTCAAACAAAGTCAATCATCATCATCCCCATCTCTAATTCCTTCACCCTATTGAATGATTTAGAAAAAAAGGTAAAAATAAGTCAAAGAAGGCATAGTTCTATCTCAATATTGTAGGTAAGGGATGAAAAGCTAAATATAGAAACAAGAGCCACCATAAGATTGCAACCCAATATAAGACCCCAAAAAAGTGAATCATCCATATAACCAGAGTTGTTTCTCATCATGACTTTGGAAGAAAAAGCTCTTGCATATCAATCCTTCTTACCACATCGGAGAGAAGGAGTAACTACTCAATTTATAAGTAAACTTTTGAATGAGGCAACTCACCTAATGGGAGCAATTGACCCCACTCCAAAACACACCAAGTCCAGACTTGACTTTCAAGAAAATAGACCATTATGTTCTAATGAAAGCCTTAATCATAACTAAAAACTCTAGTAGGAAAATAACTATAGAGGCACTGCAAGAATAATTGAGATGACAAGGCAAAAAGAAAGATGAAGCTCAAAAGAGTGTATTAGAATTGATAAAGATGATACAAATGAGACAAAAACCTAATAAGTTGGAGCAATCTCAACAATCATCTCAGGAGGTTGTAGAGACAACAAAAGACACACCCCTTGTAGATGAGATCTATGAAAATATAGGCCTTTCACAAGCACTAACTCCACTAGTAAGCGATACCCAATAATCGGTTTCAAGGATTTTCGATAATATAGAGCTGCCAGTATACATATGACAGTAAGTACAATGAATGGTGTCTATACAACTAAGACAAGTAAGTGACATGGGTATGATAAATGGTGTAGATAAACCATACCCTAGTCATCATGGCCAAGTATCATATCCTCAAGGCTATATAATGCTTAAGTTCAAATAATTTAATAGCATTGGTAATCTTGAACAACACATAACTCACTTTATAACTTTCTGTTAGGATTCAAGTAATAACCCCTCATAGTTACTCTGCCAATTTTTAACAAGTTTAATTAGGGTAGCATTTGAGTGGTATGCCAGCTTGCAATTAGAATCTATATAAACCTAGTCGCAAATGAAAGAGGCCTTTTGAAATAGATTTGGAGGAGTCAGTGACAAGATAACAATTAGGAAACTCATCTCAACACCGAAGTGTACTCATGAATCAGTCTTGGATTACATCACATGATGGAAAAACCTCAATATTAGATGTGAATAATTCATAAGTCAATTTGAAGTCATAAATTTAGTCCTTGGGAATATAAGGAAGAATTGAATGGTACCATATTTAAGTGCTTCTTCTATCTATACTTTTGAAGACCTTATTGCGTAGGTCAAGAAGTTGAAGAGGATTGGTCCACCAACCTTAGCTAATTCACAAAATTTGAAACTAAAAAAAAAAGGCAAAGCGAGGAGAGCCTTCTAAAAAATGTAAGGGTAACATTCATAATAAATAAACATAAGAAACCGACAAACCCTATCACAAATGGAGGTAATTCTCATAAATTACCAACCCTTGGAAGGGATGGGGAGGTACAACGATCCAACACTTTTCAACATTGGTCTAAGAAGAAATACTCCTTTAAGAGAGACAGGGTGGGCAAAATTTTTCAACATGCCCTAAACTTAGGTCTCCAATTGCCAGAATGCAAAAGACCATGTAAAGCTAATAAAAAGGATCACCCAAACTACTATCCTTACCATAGAGTCTTAGGTCATACCATTAAAGACTACTTTGTATTCAAGAATTGGATTGAAAAGTAATACTGAGAATGCAAGCTAACTATCTCAAGTAACCTTATTCAAAATACCCACTGAACACATTAATCACATTACTATATTTGAGACACATGAACCACTTGCCAAACTTATCTTGGGGGAAGAAGCACAACATACACCCGAACATAAGTACCTGTGGAACATCTATATTTTCAAAAAGGTTGAAGAAGTTGATAAGGCAAATGGCAAGAAATCCTAAAAATCCTGGGATGGTGATAAGAAAAACCTCATCAGAACAAGCTTCCCCACCTATTCAAAGCATCAAAATAAATTGGTTCAACCGAATGAATACACCATCAAGTAAATAACCATTAAGGAATACATTGATGCCCTCAAGGAATACATCTAAGGAGAAAAAAATCAGATAACTCTCGAGGAATTTCTCCCTAATGAACTCAGAGGTTTGCTTGAAGGCTCTGATATTAGGGTTGAAGAAGATAAATTTCCAGCAACAATTGTGGTATTGAAATTGACCATTCAGGATTGCAAAGACTTCATAGAGTAACCTCGAAACAAGAAATTAAAAGTATGATAATTTAAGTATACAATTAGATATTGTGGAAATATGATTTTTAATAGACATAAGCCTCTATCATTAATTACCCTGATAATTATCAAGAACCTCTTAAAATGAGAAACTTAGCTAAAAAAGATAGAGACACAAAAGAAAAAAAAAGAGAGCATAATTTAATTAATTTTAAAGAAAAAAGGATACATGCCTTAATAAAGGGCATACCCTCACTTTACATTTTAAAGAATTTAAGTTCATAAATAATATTAGATAAGAATGAGAATGGGAAAGGATTGATGCTCACTGTTATCCCATTCTCGTGTGCTGAACTATATGAAATCTGGCTCGAGTAGGTCTTGATTTGACCACTGGCAAATGCTAATAATCTAGTTTAATGGTGTGTCCAAAGGGACATGAAAGACAGTAAGAGGAGTTTGAAGTCTTTTTGTTAGTCAATAAGGCATTGATGATAATTTCATGATTTGAGAGTATTTTTATTAGATGGTAATAACTCTGTGATTTTAAGTGTTTTTGTTAGCTAATGGGCATTAGTGATAGCTTTATGATTTAGAGTATTTTCATTAGTCGATAAGGCATAGACGATAACTTTATAATTTGAAGTGTTTTTATTCGCCAATAACACATAGGTAATAACTTCATGATTTGAATTTTTCATAACTAATAAGGCATATGTGATAACTCTGTGATTTGAAGTATTTCCATACCTGAAAAGTTATAGGCAATAACTTCCTGATTTGAAGTATTTTCATACCTAATAAAGCATAACCGATAACTTCTTACATTGAAGTATTTTTATCACTAATAAAGTATAGGTAATAACTTTGTGGTTAAAGTTTTTTCATAGCCGATTGAGGTATAGGCGATAACTTTGTTTGAACAAAGCATTGTGGCTAACTGATTAAGTAAGTACAAGTTTATCTTAATTCGATTTTAATGTTTTGAAGTGTTTTCATTAGCCAATAAGGTGTTGGTGATAACTTTATAGTTTTAAGTATTTCTATAACCAATAAAGCATAGGCAATAACTTCATAGTATGAAGTATTTTTATTAGCTAATAAGGCATTGGCGATAACTTTATAGTTTGAAGTATTTCCATAGCCAATAAGGTGTAGATAATAATTTTGTGATTTCAGGTATTTTCATAACCAATAAGATATAGATAATAAGTTTATGATTTAAAGTATTTCTATAGTAAATAAGATGTAGGTGATAATTTTATTTGAATAAGACATTATACCTAACTAATTAAGGGCATGTTTGGTAATAGGTCGAATTCCCCGAATTGTCTGAATTGCAGCTGTTTGGTTGCCAAACAAAAATTCAGAATTGGTTGAATTCCCAATTTCGGGTTTAAATTCGGGCTGAAAAAAGAAGAATTCACAATTTCGGTTCCAAATTCAGTGGATCCCATCACCACCAGAAACCCTAATTCCCCCTTTAAAATCGGCCGGAATCGGGAATTCTCGCTCCGATTCCGGCCTTCGTTTCCGTCACCCGAGCGCAAGTCGTTCCCATCCCGAGCTTGCCATCGTTCTCGCCGATTGCTCCGCCGGCGGCAGCCCTCCCCTGATCTTCTCCAACGGCAGCTCGGCTACGGCATCAAGAAGCTCGACGGCCACCACTAAGAGGTTCCCTCCCACGCTTCCCCTTGTTTTCCTTTCTTTCTTTTGATTCAAAGTGCACAAACATTGTCAACCTTTTCTATATTTTTAGTGGAAGAATTCAAGTACAGATAGTTATCAATTTTTCTTGTTTGCAAAAATTATGCATTAAAAACCCAATTTTGGCTTGAAAATCCCAAATTTAGGCATAATTTGAGTGAGAAAATGCCCTTAGCTTTGCATATAAACTGAAAATTGACTGTTTATTTTCAAGTATCAGAAACCATTGGCACTTTGTGTAATTTCAACAAAAATGTAATTTTTTTGGTAAAATACCTTTTTTCAGACAAAAATGTGTAAGGATATGAAAAGATAAGTCCTGTGAGGATGACTTTTACCTTCTTAGGAGGAATTTATTATTGCCTATTGTTTTGTAGGAAGTGTTCATTTCTTTCACAAGTGGTCTGCATTCACGTCAAATGAATAATATTTTCCATATTGCTGCATATTATTAGGATAAATGCTGGACAGAAATTATCATAGAAGAAAAGAAAGAAATCTGATGTAATTAACTGTATTTTCAATAACAAAACCAACATTAAGAACCATAGCCGGCAGGTTTGTATTTGCTGAATGCTCTGTTGCATGTGATTGTCATCACATTCTGTGAAAATCCTCTATCTGGTTACTTGATTATGGAATCTGGCTTTTGATCCCCATCTGAAAGATAATCCTTGAGAGGCTTTGTTTTGTTTGTTGTAATTTATTTGGACAAGAGAATGGTTGTAATTCTTAATTGACAAATTTGTGACATTTGTGGACTCAACATTCTGTCATCTTGCATTGTATCGTAATTCTAGTAATTTGTAAAGGTTGGAACTAAAGGATTTTACATCTCAGTTTGACCAATGTTTGTCACGGACTGATAGATTACTGGTTCTGCTCCTACATGGATCTGCATAGGTCAAATTATCAGAAGGGATTTGACAATTTGACTAACATTGCCAGTGATTCTGTATTTTGGTTCACTATTTTTTGTTAGTTAAAGAAATAAATTTGCAAATAATTGTTTTTTGGAACACCAGAAAGTATTTTGTTATGCATTAGGGTAACCTGAGGAGACGAATGCGCTATAGCCTGTAGATCAGCATGACTACTTTGTCATATTCACATGCCAAATGAATTATTCTGACAATAAAATTGTGCTTGGCAGGCCTGTGTTAATGAGCAAAAAAAATATTCAGTTTTCTTTCTTTTCAAGCAAATGTGTTTTGCCATTCTTTGTCAATTAAATCGAATACACTTACAAGTTGGTTAATGAGCTTGAGTTGATGCTTGTTTCTTTCTCCAGGGTCAACTCATGTAGATGACATTCATGGTTTCGCCTACCTTTATCAAGGAACTTCAATATCTAAACAAGGAAGATCGTCTGCTGCGCTGGCTTGTCATGAAACATAGAGACACAAAATATGGACTGGAGTTCATCAATGAAGAAGATGGGAAGGATGAGATGAACTTGTTCCGCACTGGAAGTCTATATAGCAAGGAAGAGGATTGTTGGGGAGTCGCAAGAGCGTCAAACCAAATCCATATTGTGAGTCGGACACCAAACCATCCCAAAAGCTCAAGCTCATGGGATATGGGTTTTTTTTCACTATATCTATTGGACTCTATCTATCCAATATTCGATGTGGGACTAATTCATCACACCTGACATTATAACAATCTCCCCCTTCAGGTGTGATTTGATCACATCAATTTAACACTCTTAATTAAGAACTCTTTTATTCGACCAGTTCCACCGTGTGACCCATGTCCTCGCACCGTCCTCTAGTGCCCGCGCCTTTGCGTCGGCTTCTGGCGCTCACACTTGTGGGCTCGCCATCCTAGTGCCAGCGCATGCACCCTCTCTCCGGCCTCAAGCCTGCCTCTCACGAGCGCCCGAGCCCTTGGGCCTGCACTCACGCCCTTGCTGGCCTCGCGCCCGCGTTCTCTCGCCGGTCTTTTCCATGAGACTAACATGTGACTCAATTCAGTCGCATCATCGCGGTAATTTTTGGTCTTAAGAGTTTACACAGCTTCAAACCTGAAGCTCTGATACCACTTGTTGGGGAGTCGCAAGAGCGTCAAACCAAATCCATATAGTGAGGCGGACACCAAACCATTCCAAAAGCTCGAGCTCATGGGATATGGGTCTTTTTTTCACTATATCTATTGGACTCTATCTATCCAATATCCGATGTGGAAGTAATTTATCACACCTGACATTATAACAGAGGATGATGATGAAGACGATGACGATGAGAACTATGAAGCAGAATGAGCATTTGCGCTTTTGAAGTCATAGTTCATGCTAAATATCTGAAACTTGAAACTTTTGTAATTCCAAGTTTTGTAGCATTTGAACTGAGATCAAACATGCTTGTGAATGATCTGTCAGATACTATCTGTGTCTGCTTCACTATTTATAAGCTATTGATTGGCCAAAACTGATACTACTACAGCTATAAGTATTGGTCTCCACCATCCAATGTCTTACTCTTGCCATACTTGAAAATGCAAGGAAGCTCCATTTTGTATTCTCTATGCTTCCTAGAACCACAGCATCCCTAGTGCCAAGCTTTATGTAGGAGAAAGGAGCTATTTAAAGCTAATGGGCGCGCATGTTGCGCACCACACTTTCCTCTAGTTTTGTCACTACCTGATGCATGCTAACTTTTTCTCAATAGAAGACTTATCATACTCGCTAATCACCTCTATTTTGAAGCATCAAGTAATGGAGGTTGCAACGGAACCGACTTCGAAAATAAATCTTGCCCAGCAAATGGCCATCATATCCAAGTCACGAGCCTTCTGCCCAAGCTATTATATGTTATATGTGCACCTATTTTATGTTATATGTTGATGCTTATAAATTTTATATCTACAAATTAATTACTTCTATCTAAAAAAATATTTTATTGATCGAATACTGTTTAAATCAATTATTCTATTTTTTTTTAAAAAAGTTAGATATTATAAATATTCAATTATAATATTATTTATTTTTTTAACCTCAAAAATATGTCCAATTAATTTACTAATTTAATATCTATATTTATTTTAAAATTAAATATAGAAAATGTTCAAAAATGGGAGTAATCTCACCTATTAAGAATTGGGTAATCATATCTCCAATTCTAAATCCAACCAAACACCGGAATTGAGGGAATTGGCGGAATTTGTTGATTTCAATTTATATTCCAAACAATCGAATTCACGGAATTGACAATTCCTTTTATTTACTCAAAAAACACATCCAAACACCGAAATTATCAATTCGGCTAATTCCCTCAATTCCCCATAATTGACCGAATTGACAATTCCCTCAATTCCAAATTCGGAATTATCCAAACGGGCCCTAAGCGAGTTCAAGCCTATCTTAGTTCAGTTTGATTTGATAATCAACAATCTCTTAAGTATGTTGTTGATTAAATTTGGAGCATTACCAATGCTTTTGGGTTAGCTTATTTTTGAAATATGACTGACAACTTCAAGCATGTTATTGGTTGAGTTCATTTGAACACAACATCTGACTAACTGACTATGCGAGTTCAAGCCTGTATTTAGTTTGGTTTGGTCTGAAGTTCAAACTTGGTTTGGTTTTAATCTGATTTGATTCAATTCAATTTTCAGGACTTGATTCAGTTTGATGTTCAAAACTTGATCTCGATTTGAATTTGATTTGATTTAGTTCAATATTCAAAACTTGATTGAATTGTGATTCACTAACCCCTTCTGGTTTCTTCTTCCTAGAAAATTTTGTGGTTGGGTTCACATTAATGCCTTATAGCATGACTAAGGGAACCATGTAAAATATCTATTCTTAAAATCACTATTGGTATTGATGATGAATGTTCACTTTGCAATGATGAATTCAATTCACCAAGCTTGGCATTAATTTTTCTAAAAACATTTATCAAATATTGATCATTAACTCTAGTGAGAGCAATATTGATTTTGATCTGAGTTTAATTTGATTCAATATTCAAAATTTGATTTTAACTTGAGTTTGATTCATTTGATTCAGATCAAGTTTGATCTTGTGTTGGACTCTTATCGAGTCCAGGTTTGAACTTTGGTTCAAATTCAAGTTGATTTAGGTTCAACTTGGTTCTTATTTGACTTTGGGTTCAATTTGTCCCACTTGACTTTCAGTTTTGACTTTGATTTAACCCAATTATGGTTTAAGTCAAACTTGATTTGCTTTCAAATTGACTCGATTTAACTTATTTAATGTCAGGTCTGAACAGATTTGATTCAAATTAACTCAATTTGGATTGAGTCTAGTTTAACATAAGTTTTAATCTATTTAGTTGATGAATTTAGGCTTATTTGATGGTCCATTTGAGTTAGCTTAATTTTGTTCATTAAATTTGGTCCAATCCAAGAGCCCTCAAACTATTATGATAGCTTTGAATGAGCTTATGGGCTAGCCTTAGAAGCATGAGTTCAAAGACTGGCTTGTGAAGTGCAAGCTCAAGGGCTGGTTTAGAAGTGCGACTTTGAAGACTAACTTGAAATATGAGCCCAAAGACTAGCTTGATTTGGTAGGCTCAAAGGCTGACCTATAGTATCAGCAAACTCAAAGGTTGGTCTATAATTTTTGTGAGCCTGAAGTGAGCCTAGTTTCAATGAGCCCGAAGGTTGGCTTGAGTTTGGCAAGCTTGAAACCTGGCCTACATTTGACAAGCCTAAAGACTGGCATGGGTTTAGCGGGCCTGATAGATAGCCTGAGTTTGGTGGGCCCAAAGGTTGGCTTAGTTTTACGGTAGGCCCAAAGACTAACCTAAGTTTAGTGAGCCCGAAGACTAGCCTAGTTTGGGTGAACCCGAAGGCTGACCCTATTTCTATAGGCCTGAAGGCTGGATTATTTTAGTAGACACAAAGGCTGGCCTTTGTATAGCGAGCCCAAAAGCTGATCTAAGTTTAGTAGGCCTGAATGCTGACCTAGTTTCAATGGACTGAAAGACTGGCTTGAGTTTGGCAGGCTCGAAACCTGGTCTAAGTTTGGTGAGCTCGAATCCTGGCTTGGCTTTGGCACAAAGTCATAGGTGGGTGTGAGCATGAAGGTGATAATTCTAAAGCCATGGATGAGGTAGATACAGATGAAGCCGCAGGTGGCTACAAGCATGGAAATTATTATCGTACAAGCGTAGATATGGCAAAGATAGACAAAGTTGTGAGTGACTGCAAGCATGAAGCGAACCAATTCCTCCTTTCTTTAAGTCTTCTCCTCTGATTCACCTCTAATGCTTCCTTCTGTCCTCTTCTAAATTCTTTTATTTTATCATTATTTCTTTAGCAGCTCAACTTCTCTCCCTTTCCTTCTTTTTTTAGGCCAATTTTTTCATTTTTTTTTTGTTGGTAAACAACTTTTCATTATTTTTATTTTTTTTCTTTATTTTCTTTCCCCTTCTTTCCTATGCTTCCATGTCTTCTTCGGTTCTTCTCAAAACATCATAGGGCCCTAGTAGCCCAGCCTTCTTCCTAGTCAGATCTAGCCAGATCCAGTCCACCAATCACCGGCAAGTAGTGGAGCAAACACTTGGCCACAAGCCTTCCCCTTCTTCTTTGGTCTTGGGACCAGATCCGGCCAAATCTGGGCTAGATCAGACCAAGCAGGTGGCAATGCACCAATGGAGCTCCGGAGAAGGAGTAAAGGAGATCGGAGCAATGTGAACTAGCAAAGGGCAGAGGCTATGCAAGAGAGAGGAGCAGGCTGTGGTGCGAACTGGCTGAGGGCAAAGGCTCAGAGGGAGAGAACAATGGGCTACTGCACGAACCGACAGAGACCAAATAAACAGTGGCTAGTGTGTGGGTGGCAACTACAGGCGATGTAGGCATTGACCGACACATGGGAGGTGGCGATGCTCATGGAGCTCCGGTGGGGCTTGCAATACAAGGTGGAGGAGGGTCACGCAAGTATGGGGAAGAGGTTCTAGTGTAGTGAGTTGTAGTGTGGGGAAGAAGGCAAGGTCCTAGTGGAGCTGTTCTGTTGGAGAACAAAAAGGAGAAACAAGAAGAAGGTTAGTAGGAACGAAAGGTTGGAGAATTATGTTGTTTTTTTTTTCACTTCAAGCTTCTAATTCCTGATCACCTCCCAACTTCCTGGTCTTCTCTAGTTGCTCCTTAATCTCTCATGCTCTCCTTCTTCTCTATGTTCTAATGTCTCTCTCACTTCTTTTGTAGGTGTTAACAGGGTTTATATAGAGTTCGAAGAGATGAAATTAGGTTGAAACTCAATCCCTTTGTTTTGAATCATTGAATGATGAATATGTGTGTAGATAGATATAGATATGGATGTTGTAAGATCGGATAAGTCCGTAAAAGGATATGAATAAGTATTTGTTATTGTAGATAACAATAACTTGAAAGTTATACTCATCTCGAATTTTGAATTTATATAGAGGTTATTTGCAAAAAAATTTCAAAAAATTGAACTAAAATATAATTTTATAATTTTCAAAGGGTTTTTCTTATAGAAAGGACTTGTTTGTAAGGTTTTGAATCTTTTATGATCTTTTTTGAATAAAATTTAGACTTATTCGTAAAATAAAAGTTTCATTGGACTTATTTGTGAAAAATTAAAATTCCATGGATTTATTTGCTAATATGAAATTTCTGAAGTTATTCGCCAATTATATATTTTATCAGGATTAAATTATAATTATAAATCTTTTAAGGAGTTTATTTACAAACCCTAAATTTTGGGAGGATTGATTTATAATTTTAGGATTTTACTAATTTTTTGTGCAAAATTTTCATTCCAAGGACCTATTCATAAAAAGAAATCTGACCATGAACCTATTTGTGAGAATTTATTTAGTCCAAGGATATATTTCTAAATTTTTTGTAATTTTTTTCATTTTAACCTATATTTTAGATAAATTTTTCAACCTAATTTTGGTCCTCATATCCGGCTCACTCAGCCCACTTTAGTTTGAGCCTGAATTTCTTAAAAATTCAAGTCCAAATTGAGCTCAAATTTTAGTCAAATTTGATTATATTTTAGATTCAATTAAGACCCCTACACTTGAACCATAATTTATGTTGGCTTTATGGTGTCTCGAATCCGGATTTTTCGGATAGTCTAAATTATATTAGGAAATTATTTAATGGGTCTAATCCTTATCTAGATTTATCTTCTACTAGAAGTCTTAAATTAGTAGAAGTCTTATTTGAGTCAGTCTTCTACTTTGACTCAAACATCATTAGGCCACATCTATAAATACACCATTGATGTAAGGATTTCAAAATAGAAAATAGAGAGTGAGAGTTGGTGATATTGGAGTTTCGTCTCCGTCGTTGTAATATTCTCTTTTCTCTTCCTCATCAATACAATATTCTCTGGATCGTCTTCCCACATATATCTCTTGTGTGCTATCTTTTCCTCTTTTCTGTTCTTCCTCTATATTGTGAATTGTGGTGGATATCGATATTTTCCGCAACAAATTTAGTGGTATACAAGTTTCAATTTTGATCATATTTCAATCAAATTTGATTGTAGCAAAATCACCTCAAACAGCAGCATGCTTCGCCATTTTTATTGTTGGTAATTTACAATTGAGCAAGTCATCGGAGTCATCCTGTTATTTTGATAACAATGAAGCTAAAAATGTAAGGCAAGCAGTAGCAAGTGAATTTGTCTAACAAATTTCTGATGAAATGAGAGATCCCACAAGTCTTCAAATAGGCTATCACCATGATAACTATATTAGAGAGTGGTTTATCTGTGAATGCGATTATGACATGCTCAAATATAGTTAGATATTGTGAAAGAACTAGTTATAACTAACATGAAGTTTGTCAAAAGACGAATACAAGTGTTGAACTAACACATGAAGGCTATAGCTGCCTATATTGAAAATATGTCAAGTACAACTACCATGCTTTGTGAAGAAATTGAGAAGATGAAAAAGGTGCTAGCAGAAAAAGCAAAGCCATACAAAAGACTCTACAGAAGTAGCATAAAATCACCTACCAACCCTCCTTGAGACCGAAATGATTGCTCATGCCACCTACCCGAAAGTCGAGTCAAGAAAGCTAGACACTTTTGAATACAATCATTTGAGTTTATTGCCTCTTGTCACATAGTAACTTGCATATTTAAGGTAAACACTGATGAGTGGCCATCCCAGTTGCTATCAAATGATCTAGTAGCAAATGGTTGATTTGCTAGGTTCAGTGAAGTCCCATTCCTAGAACCTATGAAAGGGTATCCTCTACTAACTTTAGAGAAACTATACATATAGGATATGAATAATGAATATGACTCTATATCTAAATTGGAATAACTCTATGATTGCTTCGAGAGACTCTACACTAGTAAACATCAAAAGAAAAAGCAAGAATTTTTAGAAAGGATTAAACAAGATAATGTTAGAGACCATTCGACACCTATGCCAAGACAATCCAAACATCCACGAAAGAGATGCCCTAAATATAAAGCCCTAAAGAAGGTCATGCTAGCTGAGGAAGTAGAAGGGTTCATCCAAAGAATCTCTGAATATCTCTCTATAAGAAAGCCCTATGTGCCTAATTTTGATGTTAAATGGGACAATTATCAGCTAGCTACATATTCAAGAACACCCAAAAAACTACCAATCAGGGGCAAGGGTCTATGGGATCAAAACTGACCACCCAGAATAGCAAATGACCTCAGGGAGCAATTTTAAAATAACAAATAAAAAATATAATAGTTTGGATGCATAACTAGGTGCTATTAGAATAATACTTCCAACAAGTATAATTACCTCGATAATTGTCAGAAACCTCCTAAATTGAAAAACCTAGCTAATAGAATAGAGACACAAAGAAAACGAAAAAACATAAGTTGATTGATTTAAGTGAAAGAGTATATAGCTTAAGCAAGGACATATCCTCACTTTATAATTTAATAAATTTAAATTTATAATCATAAAAGAGTATAAAATAAAACAAAAAAAAATAGAAAAGAAGCTTCGATGTGCACTGTCACCCTACTCCTGTGCATTGGACCATGTGGAGTCTAACTCGAATAGGTCTTGACTTGATCCTTAACATGTATGGATAATTTGGTTGATGACATTGTCCAACGTGACATGAAAGGAGAATGGGGAGTTTGAGGTGTCTCCAATAGCTTGAGGATTGGTGATAACCTCTTCTAGTCGAAGTGTTTCTGTTTGCCTAGTGGCAATGGCAATAACTCCATCTTAGCTTGAAGTGTTTCTGTTAGTCTAGTGGCGTTGGCAATAACTTCATTCAACTTGTAGTTTTTCCATCAACCAATAAGGCATTGGTAATAATTTTATTTGACTTAAAATATTTCTGTTAGCTAATAAGACATTGGTGATAACTTCATTTGGTTTAAAGTATTTTCATTAACCAATGACGCATTGGTGATAACTTTATAATTTGAAGTATTTTCATTGGCCAATGAAGGGTTAGCAATAACTTCATAGTTCAAAGTATTTCTATTAGACAATAAAACATTAGTAATAATTTCATAGTTTCAAGAATTTTTCATTAGCCAATAAGATATTGGTAATAACTTCAAAGTTTGAAGTATTTTCCATTAGTTGATAAGGCATTGGTGATAACTTCCTTTGGTTTGAAATATTTCTGTTAGTTAATAAAGTATTGACAATAATGTTGTTTGAACAAGGCATTGTGGTTGATTGACTAAATGAGTTCAAGTCTATCTTAGTTCGATTTGATTTGATAATTAACAGCTCTTAAGCATATTATCGATTGAATTTGAATCACTGCCAATGCTTTTGGGTTAGTTTAGCTTGAAAGATGTATCGTCAATGACTTCTGAGGTTGACTAACTTTGAAGTGTGGCCAATATCTTTATGCTTATTATTGGTTGACTTCGATTGAACAAGATATTTGGTTGACTAACTAAGCAAGTTCAAGCCTTCTTTAGTTTAGTTTGATTTGATAATTGATGGCCTCTTAACTGTGTTATTGATTAAATTGAAGCATTATCAATGCTTTTGGATTAGCTTAGCTTGAAAGATGCATTGTCAATAGTATTTGGGGTTGACTAGCTTCGAAGTGTGGCCAATAGCTCCATGTGTATTGTCAATTAACTTTGATTGAGCAAGACATTTGGTTGACTAACTAAGTGAGTTCAGCCTACTTTAATTCGGTTTGATTTAAAGTCTAACATGGTTTAGTTTAAGTATAATTTGACTCCATTCAATATTCAAAACTTGATTTAGACTCAAGTTTGATTTGATTTAATTTAACATTTAAAACTTAATCTTGATTTGAATATGATTTGATTTAGTTTAATATTCAAACTTGATTTAGGCCCAAGCCTGATTTGATTCAACTCATTGTTGAAAACTTAATCTTGATTTGAATCTAATTTGATTCAATTCAATATTCAGAACTTGATTTTAATTTGAATTTGATTCAATTTGATTTCGGTTAGGCTCGACCTTGTGTAGGATCCTTATCAATTTCTTAATGGATCTTTAATAGTTCTTGAATCCAAACCTTTGATAGGTTCTTATTGGATCTTTAATATATCTTGGAATGATGCTTGATGGGTTATTGATAGATCCTTAACAAATGTTAGATCTAACCCTCAATGGGTTCTTATTGGATTCAAGCTCAACTCATCAATGGGTTTGGGTTTGACCCATGTTGGACTCTCATTGGGTTCGAATTTGAATTTTAATGAACCTAGGTTTAAGTTCAAGTCAATTTAGGTTAAACTCAATTTTAATTCAGGCTCATCCTAGTTCTATTTGAATTTGAGTTTGATTTGACTCGATTAAGTTTTGATTTGAACTTAATTTAACCTAATTGGGATATTATTTGTATTTAATTTGGCATAATTAGGATTTAGTTTGAATTTGGTTTGATCCAAAAGGGTTTAATTTGAACTTAATTTGCTTTTAAATTGACTCAATTTGGATTTGGTTGCAGTTCAACTTGAGTTTCAATCCATCTAGTTGACCAATTTAGGTCCATTTTGTGGTCTACTTGAGTTAATTTAGTTTTGTTCATTAAGTTCAATTTGATTCGAGAGCCCCTAGACTATCATGGTTATTTTGGGTAAGCCCATAGACTAGTTTTAGATGTGCTAGCCTGAGAGCTGACTTAGAACTGCGTATCCAAACATCGACTTGAAGTACGAGTTTAAAAACTGGCTTAGAAGTGCGAGTCTGAAGATTGACTTAAATGTGTGAGTCCGAAGATTGGCTTAGGCACAAGCTCGAGGGTTAACTTGATTTGGCAGACCTAAAGGTTGACCTATGGATGTGAGCCCGAGGGTTGAATTGATTTGGTGGGCCCAAAATTTGGCCTATAGTTGCGGCAGGCCCGAAGATTGGCTTGATTTTGGTGAGTTTGAAAGTTGGCCTATAGTTACAAATCCGAGGACTAGCTTGATTCGGTGAGTTTAAAGGTTAGCCTATAGTTACGATGAATTCAAGGCTAACTTGATTTTGATGGGCCCAAAGGCTAGCCTAATTTTAGCAGACCTAAAAGCTGGTCTGATTTTGGTGAGCCTAATGGTTGACCTGATTTTGACGAGTCTGAAGGGTGATCTAATTTTGGCAGGCTCAAAGGCTAACCTAGATTTGGTGGGCCCAAAGGCTAACCAATGGGTGCAAGTCCGAGAACTAGCTTAATTTGGCGGGCGCAAAAACTGACCTAATTTTTATAAGCCCAAAGACTAGCTTGATTTTGGCTAGCCCAAAGGCTAGCCTATAGTCTAATGATCCACCGATGTGCAAGATAATCTTTTGATGCACAAAGGGGGCAGCGGGTGGCGCGGTGGTGATGAAATCCATTGATATGAAAAAGGGGTTGTGGGTGGCTGCGAGTATGAAACTGACGGTCGTACAGGCATGAACACAACGGAGACAAGTGAAGCCGCGTGTAGCCATGAGTATGGGAGCGAGAATTTCTACCTTCTTCTAAGGGGCTGTTTGGTTCAATTCCTGAAACTTGGAATGAGGAGAATTGAAGGGAATTAAAAGTCAATTTCTTGTATTACTATGTTTGGTTCAATTCTACATCTAGGAATCAAAGAAATTGGATGATTTCCGGCTGTTCTGGATTTTGATTTTCAATTCTTTGCTTTTTGGTGGGGAAGATGCCAATTCCCCCAAAATTAGCATGGGTCCCATGTCTGAATTCCTGCTAAATTCCCACGCAGGAGTGAGAGCTTTTCCTCCAGAAAAGCTCATTTCCACTCGTCTTCTCCATGCTCGACTACGCACTATGCTCGATCTCGCCCCATGCTTGATCGTGCACCGTGCTTGACCGTGTCCCGTGCTCGATATGCATCTTTCTCACTCGATTTGTGCCTTTCGCGGTGAGCCGACACCGGTCGTCCTCGATTTGTGCCTTTTGTGGTCGATCTACGGCTGTTGGACTGTGCCCCATGCTCGACCATGCACCATTCTTGACCGTGCTCCATGCTTGATCTGTGTCTCCGTCAATGATCGAGTACGATCAGTGCTTGCCATGCTCAATTTGTGCCTTTCGGGGAGCTGACGCCGGTCATCCTTGATTTGTGCCTTCTGTGGTTGATCTCTGCCTGTCGAATGATGATTTGTGCCTTCTGTGGTCGATCTACTCCTGCTCGATCGCGCCCCTTGCTCGACCGTGCCGATGGTCGTCTATTGGTCATGCGCTGTAGGGAAGAAGGGAGCAGGAGCAGCAGGAGGGGGAGGACAATGGGTCTGTCGTGAAAGGACCGCTGTCTTCTCTTCCCGGAATACCCCCGCCCCATTGGAGTCACTTTCAGAGAAGCACCAGCTCTCTGGATTTAGGGCTTCCCTTTTGCCCTGATCTCCACAGAATCTCAGGCTAAAACCCTAATGCAACTTAGTTTCCGCCGGATTTAGATCGATTGGCAGCTCGGGAGGCGGGAGAGATCGAAAGATGGTCGGCGATAACTCTAGGATGAAGTCTTCCTTTGGGGCAATCAGCATCATGGCCAGTGCGCCCCGAGTCCATGTGGACAATCGGATCTCCCTCCAGTTCTACTATCGAATCACTGGCAATCTCATCAAGCAGGTCTGTCGAACTTGGCGCATGTTTTGGTTGAAAAGCCTTGATTTTTTTGAAGTTTAGATGCTCTATAAATCTTGATTATGCCTTGTGTATTCTATGGTTTGTTGACGTTGATATAAAACTGGTCAATAACCTTTCCAATGGAATCTCTGAGAAGGTAATCTGTTGGGGAAGTTCTTTTAACTTGATCGATTAAGGGTTGTTTCCTCTAGCCCACTTTCAACTAATATGTAGTCAATATCAATCAAAACTTTTGAGAACACATGCATAATTCATTGTTCAAAAGATGTCAATTTGCAACTCTTTTGTGAAAATTAAATTACCAATTTTTATATTAAATTTATTATTTTTTGTAATAATTTACATATAAATTATTATTTTGTGAAATATGTTAATTCTCAATTCCTACTTCAACTAAACATAAGAATTTAACAAATTAATGGAATTGATCAATTCCATTTGTCAACCAAATAATGAAATTTTAGAATTTATGAATTGGTCAAATCTCAATTCCATTCAAAAAATACTCATCCAAATACTGAAATTATCTAATTCTTTCAATTCTCCGGAATCACTCAATTCTCTTGATTCCATAATTCCAAATTCGGAATCGATCTAAACGGACCCAAAATCTTTTCTTTCAATTCTCCTATGATGCCTACTTTCTTTTACTTCCTAAAATTTTTTTTTACCAACTTAACTTTTCTCTTTTTTTTAATGGCCGGATTCTTCACTATTATTTTTTTTTTCCAACAACTCCCCTGCCATTCGTTGTATTTACCAAGGTTTTTGGTTGCGGTTTCGGTTTCGGTTTCGGGACCCAGCGAAATCAATACGTTTCGGCCGTTTTGGTTATTTCGGTTTCGGGCGAAAGATTTTTTTTAATTATTAATTATGTGTTGACCAGAGTTTGACTATATTTTGACTGTACTTTGACTTTAAATTAAAAATACAATAAAATATTGGAAAAATTTTGAAAAATTTTGAAAAATTAGGAATGAATTTATACTTAATTTTATCATAATATTAAATATTATTTTAGTTAATTAAAATTAATTTTGATAGTTAGTCACTGATATAGTTTACTTTTAATATATATTAGTGTATTAAAAAAACATACAAGAAGTAATATAAATATAATTAAAAGTTAAAAATTAACATAAGTAAATTTAACTTTTCATTAAAATGTACTTCACACGTACATAATTTATAAGTTATAAGATAATACAACTAATCATAATTAACATCATAATCATCATTAGTTGAGTTTGAAATATCTGGGTGTGGAATTACAAATTCAGTATCTGGATGATTCGAACGAGCATTTGTAGGCATATGAGCCAGAACAACTAGTTTTGCTCGATCTCGTGACAGTGGTTCTGAAGTATAACCATACATCGAAGGTCTAAAATGAAAATGATAACCATATGCATTAACAACACATAATAAAAGTGGCCCAATAACCCATGAGAAATAAATATCATACTGTGCGAAGTGTTCAGGAAAAATTACAGTAAGACGTTGACTGATAGCATTAAGTGAATCTTGTTAAGAGGTATAATAAATTTGATTATTTACTCTTCCACGGTCTTATAATACCTGCTAATTAAAGCTTATCCAAGTATATCAATTAAATCTCACAACAAAATTTGTTTGCCTTTACTTTCGGTGAAACGGTCATGCACGCATACACGTAAACAAAAAACTCAACGTGTTTCGATCAAAATTATTTTCATTTTAATTTTAACTAAAATATTTTTTTATTAATTATATTTTGACTAAAATTTAACTTTATTTTAATTATTTTTTAACTTCAAATTAAAAAAATTATAATTATTTAAAATTTTTTAAAAATAATGAATAATTACGTAAATAATATGATGTACGTGAATAGTATATGATAGAAACCAACAAGCACGTCGAAACTAGACTAGCGACAGCACTAACCTCGGTGTAAAACCGGTCTCAACTTATAGGAGTAGGAACCCGCTCTGCTCACTCTCGTAGAAGAAGATGAACAGTAGTACGTGAATAGTATTCTAAACCAAAACGAAATTTATGATTTCGTTTCGGTACCGATCGAAATCGAATCGTTTCGGACAAAACGTAAAACCTTGGTATTTACTTTGTTCGCTTTTTCTTGCTGACTCCAACAAAAAATAATTTTTTTTATTTTTTCCTTTTACTTCTATTACCTAACTTCCTCTTTGTCTTTCTCTTCTTTCACCTGACCCTTCCCCTTCTTCACTCAGTCAGCCCGTGAGGCCCAGAGTTCCTCTCGGCCAGATCCAGCCATGACTAGGCGGCAGAGCGGCGGGGAGCTCAGAGCACAAGCCCGGCGATGAGATGGTAGGTTGGCTGCTGACGTAACCTAGGGTTTCGAAGGCCAGCCTTTGACGGTGGCATGGGTGGAGCAGAGCTCGGGGAGCGACAGTCAAGAGTGTGGGAGGTTGTCACGGGCTAGAGATGGATGGCTCGTAGAGGCGGAGGGTAGGACCAACGGATCTCCGACATAGTAGGTTCAGGCTGGGCGGAGCTGGTGGCCCGGTGTAGCCATGGGGAGAGAGAAGAAACGGCGATGTGGCAGCCAAGCCTTCGACATTGGCATGCACACACAGGGCAAGCTACGATTGCCTACAGTGGTCTGGCTTCAGACAGGAGGGTGGAGGAGAGCGGCAATGGCAGCGGGTATAGGGTTCCAATGTGGTGGAGGTCCGAGCTCACAAGGCGGATGGTCAGAGGGCATAAGTTTAGCAGGGAGGTGGTTAGGCTAGCATGGACGGTCGGAGTTCCAGGAGGCACGAGCTAGGCCGACAGCTTCGGGCAAATGGGGAGCATGGTGCGGCACAAGATAGCTTGCAGGCAAGTCCGCAAAGCTCGGGAGTGGGAGCGGGCTTGCGCAAGTGGAACATATAGAACTAGGAGAAGGAAGACTAAAGGAAAGCAAAGAAGACAGAATAAGTGAAAGCACCTTAGTTTTAGTGCAACTTGATTTGTCTTGTGCTTTTCCTTTCTTGTTTGCAACTTGTTAATCTGATATGTTCTCTTTTTTTTCAGATGTTAACAGATTTATATCGAGCCTGAAGAGTTGGAGTTGCATTGAGTTTCAATTTCTTGTGTTTGAAATTTTGAATTTTAGGATATGGTTTTGAATTAATATGCATGTAATTCATTTGAGATTGGATAAGTTTTTGGAGGAATATAAATGAATTTGTTTGATATTATATTCAGTATAAATATTACATTTATAAGGAGGTTATTTATACTTTTAAAAAAAATTTAGACCAAATTATAAATTTATAAATTACATGGGTATTTTTACAAAAAAGACCTATTTATAAAGCTTCAAATTTTTGGATTTTTTTGAGTAAAATGAGGATTTATTTGTAAAAAGATAAAATTGTAGGAGTTTATTTATAAATATGGAGTTCTTAAATGGTTTATTTATTAAATTTTATAAAGATTAAATTATAATTATAAATTTTTTAAGAGGTTTTTTTGTAAATACTAGATTTTGCAATGATCGATTTGTAATTTTATAATTTGATTGGATTTTTTTATAAAATTTCTTTCCTAAGGACCTATTTATAAGAAAAATCTAGCTAAAAATTTATTTATAAGAATTTATTCAGTCTAGGCATTAGTTTGTGAAAGTCTTTATTTTTTTTTATTTTAGTCCTAATTTTGGATGAATTTTAGGCTTAATTTTTATCCAAATATCTATTTCATTCAATTCACTTGGATTAAACTTAGCTTGAGCCCAAATTTCTTAATAATTTGGCTTAGAATCAAACTCAATTTTCAGTCAAGTTTAACTATGATTTATATTCATTTTGAGATTCATATTTGAATCATAATTTAGTATCATACAAGTTTCAATTATAATCATATTTTGATTATGATAAAAATCACTTCAAATAAATTGCCCCTTTCACATTCTCCTCTTGAGTTCTGGTAAGAGAAGAGGGTGCGAACAAACTTCAGGTACTTTCCGCAAGAAAGAAGATTTGATTTATTATATAAGAGCAGGTTTGATCACCATATAAAATTGATTTTTTTTGTCATTGGAATGGATTAAAGTTATTATAATAAGTGGACTTGATTTATCATAAGAAATGGACTTGAGTTGCCATAATAAATGAATTTAATTTGCCACAATGAGTAGACTTAAGTTGGCATAATAAGTGGACTTGATTTGCCACAATAGGCAGACTTGATTTGTCATAATAAGTGAACTTGATTAACCACAATGAGTGTACTTGACTGGTCACGAGTAGTAGATTTGAGTCACCATAATGAGTGAACTTAAGTTGCTACAATAAATGGACTTGACTACCATAATAAGTAGATTTGATTTGTCGTAATAACTAAACTTTATTCTCTATGTAAAAGTAGACTTGATTGTCATGTAAAAGTGCATTTGATTTATCACGTAAAAATAAATTTGATTGTCATGCAAAGGTGAATTGAATCTACTATATAGATATAGGCTTGATTGCCATACAAGATGGTCTTGATTCACTATGTGAAAGAGAATTTGATTTATCATGTAAAGCAAACTTAGTCACCATGCAGGAGTGGATTGAATTTACCATATGAATGTGGATCTGGTTTACCATATAAATACCAGCTTCATCGTGATCTTCCATTACTAAAAATGAAAATTATGATTGATAGTACGGTCAATTTTGAACTATTCTCCTTTATGGATGGTTTCTCAAGATATAATCAAATCAAAATGGATCCTAATAATGAAAAACATACGACCTTTCGAACTCCAATTAGCTTCTATTGCTATAAAGTAATGCCCTTTGGAGTTAAAATTACAGTCGCCACCTATCAAAGGGCCATGATTTGAATTTTCAATGACCTTATATATCAGCTGATCAAATGCTATATGGATGACTTGGTATTTAAAGCTAAGTCAAAGACAAGCACATTCAATATCTAAGAGTGATTTTTGACTACCTTAGCAAATATAATCTGAAGATGAATCCTATAAAATGTACATTTGAGGTATCATCAGAGAAATTCCTTGGATTTTTTATCAGGAACTGAGGGATAGAAGTCGGTCCATCTAAAATCAATGACATCTTAGATATGTCACCTCCTAGCAACTTAAAATAATTAAGGTCTTTCCAAGACTGACTCTTATATATAAGGAGGTTTGTTTTGAATATCTCTGGAAAATGTAGGCCCTTTTCTAAATTGATGAAGAAGGATGCTCCATTCATTTGGGATTAAGAATGCTAACAAGCTGCTAAAGAGATTAAGCATATCTCTTAAAGCCATTGGTCTTGACAGCACCCATGCTCGGTAAAACTTTAATCCTCTATACTACCACAATCGAAGAGTCCTTGGGCGTACTTCTTACCCATAATAATAAAGAAGGAAAAGAAAACCCCCTCTATTATTTAAGTAGAATGCTAGTGGGGGCAGGAAGTAACTACTTTTTCATTAAAAAACATTGTTTGGTACTCATATTTGTAGTAAGTAAGCTCAGACATTATTTACTTTCTCATCAAATGATTTTAATATGAAGGGTTAATCTCATAAAATACTTGATGGTCAGGCTTGTAGTCACTGGAAGACTAGCAAAACAGGCATTAATTCTCATGGAGTATAATATTAAATTTATTCTCCAAAAGGTGGTTAAAGGGCAAACCCTTGTCAATTTTCTCGCAGCTCACCCAATGCCAAATGATTCTCCATTGAGTTATGAACTTTTTGATGAAGAAATCTTTCTTGTTGAGGAAGAATAACCTTAGTAGAAGCTATACTTTGATGGAGCATCATCCATTAGAACAGAAATCAGGCTTAAGCTTTTGCAAATCAAAGTAGGCTTAGAGTCATTTTTGTCATTCTAAATGGGGCCATTTTATGATATTCTTATTCCCTCTCAAAACCATACACCAACAACGAGCCCGAATATGAAGCCCTAATTGTAAAACTAAAAATGGCCTCAATATAGGAATATCACACTTACATATTTTTTCTGACTTGCAATTAGTCAACAGTCAAGTGGGAGATGGATTTAAAATTCATAAATTCAAGTTACTAAAATATCATAAAAAGGCTTGAGAACTCACGAAGCAAATACCATATGTTTAGATAATTAAAGTTCCTTGATTTATTAAAGCAGAAGCTAATTTCTTAACCAAGTTAGTCAAAAATTAGTTGATCCTGATCAAGGATAAATTCTAATAATAGTCTATAGTGGATAGATGATGAGCTTAATCTTCAGCATCAAGCATGAGAGGACTGAATCTAAACTAATTGGAGTTCACTGAATACTTCAAAAATGGAACAATTTCAAAAAATAAAGCAGCACGAATATAGTTCAAGAAGAGAGTTGTGTTTTTTTTGTTCATCAATGGCACTTTTTATCGGAGGTCTTTTGATAAACTATTTATATGCTACCTTTTAGATGAAGAGGTAAAAGAGATCATATACGAAGTACACCTGGGGTTTGCGGAGCTCAACAATCAAACCCAAAAATAATGATGAAAATTAAATGTATGGACTACTGTTAACGCACAATGGTGAGAGATTGCGTCGAATATGCAAAAAAATGTCACCTATGTCGGATTCACAGTGACTTTATTCACCAACATTCAATCTTTTACATCTAACAGTATTCTCATGTTCATTTGAGATATGGGATATAAACATAATTGACCAAATTGAGCCATCTTCTTTTAAAAGTCATCATTTTATATTAGTAGCAACCGATTACTCCTCTTGATGGGTAGAAGCAATCCTACTAAGGAAAGTAAAAGCATATGCCATTATCCATTTCTTTTGTAAAAACATTTTATACCAATTCAATATTTCTTGAAAGATTATTTCTGATAATGGACCGTTCTAAAAACATCAAGGTAGGATAATTTGTATATCATCACAAGATAGATTGAAAATATTCATCCATCTATAATGTAAAGGCGAATGGCTTCGTTGAGTCATTCAACAAGACCCTCTCCAAAATATTAAAGAAAGTCATTCATAGAAACAAATAAAACTGACATTGGAAACTGACCGTTAAAATTTATAAAATTATAATTTGGCCTGAATTTTTTAAAATTTGTAAATAACTCATTTATAAATTCAACATTCCAGATGAATACAAATCTTCAAACTTTGTTATCTATATTAAACAAACTCATCCGAAGACTTGTTTAATTTCAAGTGAGTCTCATCCATATCCATCTATAATCACATCTATTATTCAAAAATTTAAACAAAAGAAATTAAGATTTGGTAGAATTCGATCTCTCCAAATTTTATAAACCTATTAACATCAAATAAAAAAGGGGATCAGAACCAAAATATCATCAAAAAGAGATCATTAAAGAAAATAGAGAGATAGGATTGGTGAAACTTGGAATATAACAAAAAGTAAAAACATTAAGCCAATCTAATAAGAATTTAAGCTCTTATCTTTTGTTTTATTTTTCTTTTGGCTTTTTCTTTATTTTTATGTTGTTGTTGTTCGTATGAGATCCACTCATCACTCGATTGCTGCCGACATCCCACCTCCATGGCCTGACCTTTCCATGGTTGAACTCTAAGGATGAACCACCCTGTTGAGTTTTAGGTGTCTCGAACTCGAATTAGAGTTTGAGTTAAAGTAGGAATCCAAAGTTAAATTTAGATTTATGATTGATTTGTATTATTAGGAGTTATAATTAGAGTAAAACTCAGACCCAATAAGGGTCTATAAATATGTTATAATACATAGGGCTTATGATGGTGTAATATTGAGATTGAACTAGAGAGAAATAGAGAGAGAGGAATAGAGAGAATAGAGAGAAGAGAAAGAGTGTTGGCTCTCGTGTGTGGGTCTTTCTAGTGCTTCTCGGTTGTCTCTCATGGTAGTTCCTTATGGTGCTCTCTTGGAGATTCTCTCTGAAGGTGAAGGTGTTATCGAGTCTTGGAGAAAGAGTTTAATTGAGTAAGAAAGAGTAAAGTCCTTCTTGCAGACTCTTGTAAAAGCCCCTTTATCTATTGATAGTGGATCTCTTGTTGTCTTATATTGTTATTTTCTTTCATCTTGTATTACTTCTCGTTTCTTGTGTTGTTGGAGAATAAGGTGATTCATGAACCTTTCGTTGTGAATCCCAACAATTGGTATCAGAGCCTAGGAGCAAACAACCAAGATGGCAAAATCCTTACTCGAGGTGGAGAAGTTTGACGGCAAGATAAATTTTGCCTTATGGCAAAAGAAGATGAAGGTGGTTCTTACTTTTCAAGGTCTAGAAAAGATGTTAGAAGGAAAAGAAAAGAAGTCGGTCAAGATAAGTAATGAAGACTGGGAGGAGATAGATCAAAAGGCATTGAATTTAATTATTCTAAGCCTGACTGATAAGGTTTTGTACAATGTCATTGACAAAGAGACGATGATGGATATCTAGACAAAACTCGAGAAGTTGTACATGTCAAAAAGCCTCACGAACAAGTTCTATCTAAAACAACAATTGTACGGACTGTGTATGAGTGAAGGTACAACTATATTACATCACCTAAATGCCTTCAATAAGATTATCAATGATTTGCTGAAAGTTGATGTGAAGTTTGAAGAGGATGATAAGGCGTTGATTCTCTTGATGTCTCTTCCTACTTCGTACGATCATATTGTGACCACAATTCTTTATGGTAAAGAAACTCTCAAGATGGAAGATGTGACAACTAGTCTTCTTTCTAATGAGAGAAGGAGAAACTCCAACATTAATATGGAGTTTGGTGAAGGATTGGTGGCTCATGAAAAAAGAAGATTAAGAGAATGTGGAGAAGGCAAGCAATAGTCCAAATCAAAATTGAAGGTGAAGGTACAATGTTATTCATGTAAGAAGTATGGTCACATTAGACGGTATTGCCCTGAACGTGGGAAGATAGAGTCTTCCAATATGACGATGATAATAGCAGATGATACTTCTGATAATAGTGCGGATGAAGACATTCTTACAGTATCCGTAGAAATTGGCACTTCTAGTAAATGGATTTTAGATTCTGGTAGTTCTTATCATAGTTGCTCTAGGAAAGATTAGTTTACTTCTTATGAGGAGAATAAGAAGAAAAGTACTGTTTGGTTGTGCGATAATTTAGCCTGTGAGATCGCCGGTGTGGGAACAGTCAAAATCTAGATGTTTGATGGAGTGATTCGTACTCTTACTGGGGTGAGGCATGTCCCCAAGATGGGAAGGAATCTAATTTCACTTGGTGTACTGGACTCAAAAGGCTGTAATTATTCAGTAAGAGATAGAGTCATGAAGGTGACACGCGGTATTAGAATCCTGATGAAAGGTGAGAAGTGCGGCAATGTTTATTGATTAATAGGGAACACCATTGCAGGTGGAGTTCCGATGGCTACAGTAGTGAAGATGAAGCATGATACTCAGAGTAATTTGATGGGAGATAAACGTTCTTCTCAAATTACTTTTACTACAGCAATAGACACAGGTCATCCGAAAAGCTTCTAAAAGTACAAGACTGTAGGCATGAAGAACAAATTCGAGGTTGGCTCAAGTTCGCATCTTGAAATTAGCTAAATAAGCTAGTAGCCGAGGGCCAGGGGCTGGATGAGAGATGACGGCTGAAGATTCATGATGGTGGTATGCCCGAGTTCAAGCCAAGGTGGAGATTGTTGAGTTTTAGGTGTCTCAAACTCGAATTAGAGTTTGAGTTAAAGTAAGAATCCAAATTTAGATTTAGATTTATAATTGATTTGTATTATTAGGAGTTATAATTAGAGTAAAACTCAGACCCAATAAGGGTCTATAAATATGTTATAATACATAGGGCTTATGATGGTGTAGAATTGAGATTGAACTAGAGAGAAATAGAGAGAATAGAGAGAAGAGAAAGAGAGAGAGTGTCGGCTCTCATGTGTGGGTCTTTCTAGTGCTTCTTGGTGGTCTCTCGTGGTGGTTCCTCGTGGTGCTCTCTTGGAGATTCTCTCTGAAGGTGGAGGCATTACCGAGGCTTGGAGAAAGAGTTTAGTTGAGTAAGAAAGAGTGAATCTTTCTTGTAGACTCTTGTAAAAGCCCCTTTATCTATTGATAGTGGATCTCTCGTTGTCTTATCTTGTTATTTTTTTTTATCTTGTATTACTTCTCGTTTCTTGTGTTGTTTGAGAATAAGGTGATTCGTAAACCTTCCGCTGCAAATCCCAATACCACCCAACCTCCATATACAACCACTCCTGCATCGAGCTCACACACAACAAACATCTGGCTCCAGGACCACCACCGCCAACACCTCCTTCCTCCTCAGCAGAACCCTAGCTCGCCACTGCACCATCCCCTATTGGGCACCATGCTGCTGCCATCACTGCTCGCGAAACTCCACCAGCTTGCATCCCGCTGCTCCCGCACCTTGCAAGGAGGTCTCCCTACCTAAGCCACCAGCAAACCAGCCCGGTTCCTACTCTTTTGAGCTCTGTCCACAACTTCTCTCCCCCTCTGTGCTAACATTCCCGCTTTCACCCAGCTGTTCTTCACCACCACGAACTGGATCTGGTCGAGGGGCAAGGGGTGCTCCTCACCACCATCGCCCATCTTTGCCTCCCTGTTGCCAGTAAAAGAACCAGATCCATCCACTCCCCAGCCGGATCCGACTGTGATTGATGAGAAATGACCTCGATTGGTCTGCATCAAATTTTATGTAAGTGGTTGGACTTGTATATCAAGCCAATCTTTCGACTCACACACTCAAATCAATTTTTGGATTTGCACTCAACTCAATTTTGAGTTTGCACCTAAGTTAGTTTTTGGGATGGCACCCAAGCTAACTTTTGAACTCGCACTCAAGCCAACTTTTGAGATCACATCGAAATCAATTTTTAAGTTTACACTTAATCCAATCTTTAAGTTAGCACTCATGCTAACCTTCAGGCTCACATTCAAATTAGCCTTCGGTCTCTCACCTAAGCCAATCTTTGGACTCTCACCTAAAATAGCTTTTAGGTTCACACTTAAAGTAGTTTTTGGGCTCATACTTAAGCCAACTTTTGGGCTTATACTTAAGCCAGCTTTTGAGCTTACATTCAAACCATTCTTTAGGCTCACTCCTAAGCTAGCCTTTAGGCTCACACTCTAGTTAGTTTTTAGGCTTACGTCTAAGCCAACCTTCACACTTCTACTCAAGTCAGCCTTTGGGTTTATACCTAAGCCAGCTTTCAAGCTGACACTCAAGTTAGCCTCTGAGATTGCACCTAAACCAGCTTTCGAGTTAGCAAAATTAAGCCAACCTTTGGGCTTGCGAACCAAGTTAGTCTTAGGGCTCGTGAACTAAGCCACCATTTGTGCTCATAAACTAATCCAGCCTTGAAACTCACTAACCAAATCAGTCTCCGAGCTTATCAAACGTCCATAAGTCAGCCTTCGGGTTCATAATAAAACTACATACTAGTCCTCAGGCTTGCTGTTATACCATCATGATAACTTAAGGGCTCTCATACCAAATCGATTAACATAAATAAATTGAATTAAATAACTTGATCATATTGAACTCAAACCTAAATTCTAATTAGATTAAATCAAGTTCAAACTAAAACCTAATTGGGTTAAATCAAGCTCAAACCAAGTCCTAAATGGGTTAAATCAAGCTCTAACCAAGTCCTAACTAGGTTAAATCAAGTTCAAATTGAGCCCTCATTAGGTCAAATCAAACTCAAATTCAAACTAGAATCAGGTTGAACCTAAGCCAAAATAAAAATTAGCCTAAACCAAATTCAAGTTGAGCTTAAAACAACTTGAACTTGAACCAAGATTCAAACCCAATTCCAATGAGGGTCCAACATACGTCGAACCCAAACTCATTAATGGGTTGAGCCTAAATCTAGTAAGCACCCATTAAGGATTGAATCCAAGATCCATTAGAGATCCAATAAGAAACTATCAAGGGTTTGGATTCAGGATTAGTTAAGAAGCCAATACAGGTCCAACACAATGTCAAGCCCTATCCAAGTTGATTCTAAACTTTAGACCAAATCAGACTAAGGTAGGCTTAAACTTATTTAATCAGTCAATTAAATGCCTTATTTAAAAGAAGTCAATCGACATCATAATTGAAGCTATCAGCCACACTTCGAGCTAAGACAACTCGAAAACCATTGATAATGTCTCAAATTTAATACATAACATGCTAAAGAGACCGTTGATTATCAAATAAAAAATGGTTGATATAAGCCAAGGCTGCTAACCATTTTAAACCAAATTAAGGTAGGATTAAACTCGCCTAGTTAATCAGGTGAATGTTTTGTTCAAAAGAAGTCAACCAATAATATACATAAAAGCTATCGGTCATATTTCAAGCTCAATCGACACAAGCTTAAAATTATTGGTGACACTTCAAACTTAATTGATATTAAGTTAAGAGAGATCATTGATTATCAAATCAATAATGATTAGTATAAGATAAGGTTGCTAATTATTTTCACAAATAGATCAAAAAAAGTCAACTGACAATGAGTAAGAAGTCATCAGTAATACTTCAAAACTTAAATGAAGTCAATTGACACAAGCCAAGACAGTTAGTCACACCTTGAAATCAAGTCATCGGTATCTGCCAAGGATCAAATCAAGTATTCGTTCGAGTCAAATTTCATTCAGTCAAGTGCATAGGAGTAGAGCAGCGATGAGCCTCAAGTCTTTCCCATTCCTTTCTAATTTTTTTTTCTTTCTGATTATGCATTTAACTTTTTTAAATTGTAAAGTGAAAGTATATCTTTACTTACGCCATGTATCCCTTTCTTTAAAATAAACAATGATGTTTTTCTTTTGTGCCTCTTTTATTAATTAGGTTTCTCACTTTAGGAGATTTCTAATAATTATCAGAGTAATTAATAATAAGGGACTTACACTTGAAAGTCATATTCTCATAACACGTGATTGTGCATTATAACCACCACATTTTCGATTTGTTATTTTAAGATTACTTCTTGAGGTCTTCACTATCTTAGATGGTCCTTTTCGATCCCACAATTTATAAATAAAAATTTTGAGGGACCTATCTGTAAATTTACAAATATTAAATTTGAAATTTATCATTTTAGAAAGGGTTTATTTGTACAAGATGAAAATCCCAGGGATTTATTTATGAATATAGATTTTTGAAGGGCTTTTTTGCAAAAGATGATAATTTCAAGGATTTATTTATGAATTTAAATTTTTGAAGGATTTATTTATAAACCCTATATTTTTCAAGGATCAATTTGTAATTTGAAAAAATTTTATAGATATTTTTATAAAAATTTTCATCCCTGGGGCTTACTTTTAAGAAAAATATGTTAAGGATCTATTTGTGAAGATTTATTTGGTCCATGGATTTATTTATAAAAGTTTTATCTTTTTATTTTGGCCCAAATTTTTATAATATTTGGGTCCAATTTTGATCCAAATATGTAGCCCACTTAACTTATTTGAATTGAATTTAACTTGAGACTAAATTTCTCGATAATTCACATCCAAATTAAACTCAATTCTTTATCAAATTCGAACATGATTTAGGTTCAACTAACCCATGTTAGGCCGTACTTTGATGGCATTCAATTTCTGATTTTGATTAAATTTCTATCGAATCTGATTTGGACAAAAATCACCCAAACACCTACGTAAGGTTCCAACTTTTACTTTGCCTTCATTTGGTCATGTACTGAATAAGATATTTGCCAAACTTCCTATATCCACCATACAACATTGCATAATATAGCCATCTATGATCATCAAGATAACTAACACGTCATTATAAGGCATTGAGACTCTTTCTAAGTCTTTAGTAGAAAAAACTATATCTCTAGAGTTTGGTTCGCGATGTTGCCTTATCTTCTTCTTGCCCCCAAGGTTCTTCAATTTAGGCTCTCCATCTGATGAGCTAGCTGAGGTGACTCTCTTTTATTAGTCTCTCTATATCATCCTTGAGGTGTTTGCACTACTCAACCTTGCAATTGTGATCTCTATGGAATTAGTAGTATTTTGTTTTGTCCTATATCTGCTTGTTGAAGCCAAGAATGGTAGTCACCTAAAGTATTCTTTGTTCCTAATTTGAGCCAACACCTTGGCCCTTGAGTTGTTCAAGCGTGTGTAAGCATGGAAGTTATTTCTAAACTCCCTTTTCTTGACTTGTTGCCTATTTGATTTGATAGGCTTCATCTCCTTGGGCTCCTTCTTTGGCTTACTACTTTCTTCAAACTCCCTCTTAGCTAACATTACTTTCTCAGCATTGATATATTTGCAAGTTTGTTGAATGAATTTGACCAAACTTCTAGGAGGTCATTGCTCTATCTCATATGTCACCCTAGCTTGCTGAATCTCATTTATCATTGTCACGAGGACAATGGAGCTATCTAGCTTGGTTACCTCAAGCCTTGCATTATTAAACCAAGCTAGATATTCCCTAAGGCTTTCTCCCTCCTTTTGCCTTAGTGTTAAAAGTGTCAAGGGTCCTTTTACTAATGCACCAATGAGATGAACTACTCTATGAATCTGTCTACTAGATTATTAATGCACATCACAGAATGCCTTGAGAGTTTAGAATACCAAGCTCAGGCTGAGTCTCATAGTATCATTGGAAATGCCTTAAATATAATTGAGTCTCATGCTCCTTGCAGCATCATGGCATTTCAAAAGGTGTACTTCATTAGAACCTTAGTGCCATCATATGCCTCTTATGGAGGCTATCTGAACTTCAATTGTACAAAAGAATATACTAATTAATGGATTAAGGATGTATTGTACCTATCTTGGTTCAAATGAATGCCAACTTGGTCCCAAGCTATTAGTAGCATTGCTTAAGGCCTCTTGCTTTAGCTCTAGCCAAGGCTTAGATAGCATAAGTGTGGTACGCGGACTTTTCTACTAGGTTATTGGTAGAATCAGGTTCTTTGAACTCTCTCGATGCTTAATATCGAAGTAGAACTTCAACTGATTGGCCCTAATGGTACCCTATAGCCCAATTTTGATGGCCCAGAAGATATTGCTCATTAGGATATGCCTTATTTGTTGCATATAGTTGTGGCTCATGTTGCTGATTTGATGGGGGACTCTAAGCTTGGTTTTGCACATACTGAGCTCAGGGATTTTGCATCATTTGATGCTTAATTTTCTAGTTGTTGTGCCTAGAGGTTTTACATGGCTTGTGCTTGAACCTCAAGAAGTTAGGTCATCTGCTGAAAGGTGGTGACTAGGGTCTGAAATTCCTACTGACTCAAGGTATAGGAGGAATCGATTAGTTCCTGGGGGATGGCTAATAGAGGAACTCCTTGAGGTTGAGGCAACATCAGTCACCAAGCCATCGAGGTGGCTTGTTGGTTTAGCTCACTTTATCCTCCTAAGGAGTTGTGGGATTCAACAAGTGTTGGTGCAATATGCCCCCAAGTTGGTTCCTTGATAATAATACCCTCATAGCTTTTGGAGGTATAGTCAGAAAATTGCCAAAAATTCTCTAGATTAGTAGAAGAAGGGTAGAGCAAATCTCAATAAAAGCACCAATTATTAAAAGAGTCTGGTTCACCATCGGCTTTGGTTGAAAGACTCCTTAAGATCTTAATTTACTTGACCAATTCATCATCAAACTTTAAGAGGAAAATATTGTGGAAAAGACCATTAAGAACTCTTTAGCGATGGCTACTCTAATATTTAAGTTAGTTATTGTTGAATTCAAATGGAAGATGAGAAGAATTGGACATTAGTTCTTACCTTTGTCAATGCTTCTCAATTTATGATGAGTTCAAGGGGTTCAATATATCCGATTCCTTAGTTTTCAATTTCAACCAAAACATTTTGACTTTGACTAAATTTGCAATACTTCGATCTAAAATTCGATTTTGTAACTCAAATATATTTTTATTGAATATTAATAATATTATTTTCCTAGTTCAATTTAGATGAAATAATTAAGTTTCTCATTTTGTATTTACAAAGTCTGGATTTGAATCCTTGATTTTACATTTTTTTGACATTTTAAGTAATTTTCTATTAAAAAATTAAGTATTTAGTAATTTTAATGTATATATGTGTGTGCAATTTTTTTTATCTTTGTAACTTTTATAATATTTTTTAAATCAGAAGTCAAAATATAATTTCAAATAATTTAAAATAACTTGATCAAAATCCAAACAAGATTGGTTTCAACCTAAATGACCAATCACAAGACCAAAACTTAAAACAAAGAATTTTCTATTTCATTTTGTTAAATCCACCAAACATTACTTATTCAATGCTCCCAGTAAGGATGCTGTCCAGCATACAGAATTGGGAGATCTGTGCCGCATCTGTCTTCTGGCTACATAGATATTCAGATATTATTATCAATTCAAGCAGCAGTTTTTCATGTTTTATGAAGTAAATGTCAAGTCCAAATAGAGAGAGTGACCACCAGGATAGATAGCTACATATGGCAGTAGTTTAAGATGCACCATAGCTAGCAACAGCAAAGCCTCTATTTAGAGATGGTGAAATTCGGGATCGAAAGAGTTTGTACTAAGCAAGTTCAAGGTTCAACTTGTCATGTTCCACGAAGCGCTAAAACTCTTTCTTGAATTAGCCTTCTTTCCCAATCTGCAATGTCTTCAAAAGCATGTTCAGGGAGGGTCTCAAATGACTCCTTCCACGGATCGTTCTTGGCCAGATCATAAGTAGCCCCTCGAATTGCTCTCTTGTTAGGGCCACAAGGTCTTTCCGAAGCAAATGTATCATATGCCATATTCAACTGCCAAAATTCAACACAATCATTCAGGTTGATATATGCCCTAAAGTGAGTAGGAAATCAAAGGAAGAATAATTCCGCTTATGTACTTACAATAAACAGTGTAAATACTAATTTGATTCTCCATATGAAACAAATCACTACACTAAAATATTACCAAAAGTTTAGAGAACTGCCTAGAATTTCTTTACCTAACAAACGAGGACAAGTTAAACTACATTAGAAAAAGAGCAGAAACAAAGAATAAAATTTTCCCAATTTGAAATAACTACCAACAAGGTGTTGATTTAAGAAGAAAGTGACAAAAACAATAAAATGTTTATAGATAAATTTAAGAAAACATGGAAAGGTGTTAGGATTTACATCCATGTCGCAGAACCAAAACATATAGGCAATTGCAACTGCAGGGGCCCGTCCCAATCCAGCAGTACAATGAACATAAACTCTTCCTTTTCCTTCTGACATAGCCCATTCCAATGACGAGACTGCCTTTGGCAATTGACTTCTCAGAGAATCTGGATCAAAATCCCTTGCCTGATGCAACACATTGACAAAGTCAACATTCTAATAAAGATGCCAGGAATTAAGTCCCAATAGACCGAAATGAATTAAATGGAGTTCTTTTTTCTTTGGTAAATTCAATGAAGTGCTTGGATGATCAGATACAGTTCAAGAAAATTAAAATAATTCAGACAATGCTAACAATTAAATGCAGTATGAATAGACTCCTCAATTTGTATTTCAAGAACTTCAGTAACTTTAGCAAGCACAACTCAATGCTTGCTTTGAAGCATATTTTTGTTCTTCTAGGGCCAATGGTACGCAATATTCATGCATGAGTAATTGAAAGGTCAACAACAGTTACCGATTGAAGTATGAAGATAGGTTGAAAAGACTAAATTTACATTGTGGTCACAACTGAAAATGCAAACCATTCAAGAGAAGATTTACAAGTTTGATATTCCAACTTAATCAACTCAAGGTCTGAACTCATGTATAGGCTTATCTAATAGTATATAATGATAAACATGTGGTAGTAGAACATAAAATCTAAACATGTTCTAGAAATTTGGATGTCTAGTTTAGATCAAACCAAAGTGAGATGATTAATCAAAAGTTCTTCACATTCTTTGTATGAGTAAACCACTGCCAATGCTACAGGTATTTTGAACAAAGCAGAAGGAAAAATTGAATAGCTAGATTGATATTTTTTCGCATGTAATCACACAAGAATAGAATTTTCTATGGGCTATCATTCATCAAGCAAGCAATTCCAGAAGTTGGAAGGCATTAGCTTACAGGCCTTCTCATGTGGTGAACACCTAGTTCTTTGCATCTCCTAACAATAGCTTGAAAATCAATTCCCCAATACTCAATGTCTTTATCCTGCTGCAAGCACAGTATGTAGGCCACTTTCTCTTCCTCCTTTAAGTGATCAATATCTTCAGGCTTCTGAGGCTGCGAGCCCACAATTAAGTTGTCCTTTATGATGGTATAGTTCATACCTAAACTTGACCAACAAACATAATCTTTCAGAATTGCAAAACCCACAACTTGCAAGCATGAAGCATCAGGAAGGATATGAAAAAACCAAAAGTTGAAAGAGAAGCTGACCTACCTAGATGAACATTGTCTTGTATGAGTAGTGCGTCAAGAAAACTCATATTTCAATATAGTTTCAGTGTCAAAAAGCTAAAAAGTAAAAAAAAAAACTTAAAGAATTGACCATAACATATTATTGCGAAACTACCATGCGGCAACTCATAACAAATCTAAGCCCCAAATTTTAGCTCCTTGTGGATTTTGTTCATTCATTGGTTCATCTCGAACCCTCATTTAGTTCAAGACAACAGAAATTCCAAAATCCACAACTCATCTAATCAGAAAAGTGAAAAATTAAAACTTTCTGATTCTACCTACATAATTATGTTTCGGGACATGCAGAATTTAACATTTGCATTATTGCTTCACGGTGATCATAAGATTGGAGAGATCCCGACATGGGATAAGAACCCCATCCACCCGCAGATTCAATAAATCAAAAGGAAAGACAATAACGAGATTTCATTTATTCGCGCATGTCAATTCCTCATTTAGTTTCAGAAAACATCAATCCACGCATCCACAACCCATCTAAGCAGCAAAGATCCAATCTTTCCAATTCTACCTGCATAATTATGCTTCGAGAGAAAATCAAAATTTAAACATTTATGCTATTAATTCTCTGGAATAATGAATTAGAATACCATTTACTTACTGATGCATAAAGTACATTTTGGAGAGGTGTCTCACCGAGATCGTGATGGTACTCGTAGGGATTCCGCATCATCCTCTTCATCACGGTGTTGTAGTCTTCGATCCGGCTCCCTCTTCTACCAGGACGGTTCTCCTCCGCCGTCTCGCTCCTCGAGAGCTTGCAATGGATCCCGCTCCTCCGGCCGCGCGATGGCGCCACGGGGATCCTCAAATTTTGCTTCTTGAAGAAGCACACGTCTCCAGGGAATCTCGTCTGAGATAAAAGCACCGGAGAAAAGTTGATCTTGGCCGCCATTCCCACCTCGCACCCGAGAGATGGCGTTGATTTGTTTCTCCTCTGCCTCTCAGAGCTCTCTGTTGAACGCTCGTCGAGGATTTTTTTTTTTGAGAAAATTCCTTTTACTCTCTTTCATATTTTTTTTATTCCTCTTAAATTCAAGTCAGATTTTCTTTTCTTAAATTCATAAAAACAGCTTATGTAATATTGTCATTTTAACAAAAAAATATTTTAGACCATTAAACCCTAGAGTGGATTTCCACTCTCCTATCTCTCTTTCCTTTGTAACATCAAATCTATCTCTCTCTTTGATGAGATGGACACCTAACTCTCTCTCGTACTGCACATGACTTGTAACCTAACGTCCATATTGGATCTGTGCATATTTCTCACCTTATATTACTATAGGTACGATCGAGAACAAGATGGGTTTTATTGGGATAGGTGACGGCTAAGGTGAACATGAGCAGATCAAGGAGGGGGCATTGACATGCAAAAGAGGTAGGAAGCGAGAAGGCAGGGGCAAGCCAAAATGGTGCCAACAAAGCTAGCAATAGAGGTAAGGAGGAGGAGGGCTCCAACAATAATGATTGCCTAGTGGAAGTATTGAAGTTGAAATATAGTAGTATATGGTATTGTATTTTAGGTCATCCTATTTCAGCATTAAGCGATTTATTTTCTAGTAGTCCAATCTTGGAAAAGTTCTTGTGCTAGGCCTGTGATTAAAAGTTTAGTATTTTTTAGCTAATACATGTTGATGTGTGATTATTCATAACACCCACCTTACATGACTTCGTATATTTTGTTACTTCTATTGATGCTTTTTCTAATATGAGTTGGCTATATACTAGTTAAGGCAAAAACTGAGGTCAACTCTAATGTTTCAGCTCTTCATAATGAGATTTGCAATCAATACAACATGTTTAGTAAGATTTTGAGGTTAGATAATGATGGTCAATATTTGTCTTATGGTTCTCCAACTAAAGTTCATTTTTATATTGAGTATGGACTCTAAAATAAATCCTATTTGGAGTACTCTAAATAAATGAGCTTCAACTAGAAAAACTCCAATGTAGCAAATTACCCAGTCTTTACAAAAGTAGAAATCCTTTTTAGTAACTTACGAAAATAGAAATCCTATTTTGTTACGATGACATGTTGCATTAAAGATTAAATAGAGTTTCTTACAGCAACTATCCTCATTGACTCAAACTCTGCTATTTGTTAAAAGAAAAGTGGGCTCAAAAATATCATCATTGACTTAAAACCTAAAAGTATTATTGCACTAATATGACATCCAAATACTTGAAGCCTCTGAATCCATAAAGCCTGAGATCCAACAAAGCCATAATTAGTAAAACCATTAAGCAATTGAAATAATCAAACTTATCATGATTGTTATATTTATCTCTTTTACTTAAATATTTAGTTACTTAAATAGAGGATGATATTGTTCTATATGTAGAGCATTAGACAGAGGATTGCACTAATTTGTAAGACATGGATACGAGTTGGATCCAAGTTAAGAATCAACTAGATATCAGATATGTGAATGGTGTAAATACATTTTGAACTATGCCTATAGGAATAAAAAAACTAGATCAGAAAATATGGTATCCATATATTCATTATATGTACAAGCACAATCGGATACGACAGAAGGTATACGAACATGTAATTGTAAAAGGATAAAATGTGCATTATATGAATCAGACATTTCATTGTGAAGGGCCATGGTGCTTAAACAAGCAGAATCCACTATATTAGATAGCTAATGCAACAATAGTTGACAATATGAGGGATGATATCGGAGGATTGATGCATAATGAGGGTCGACATGGCAAATGAGGGTTGTGATAATGAGGGTCGACATGGCAAATGAGGGTCGACATGCATAATAGTTGACAATAGATACCTATGTTATCCCGTCTTGATGCAGTCGACATGGCAAATGAGGGTTGTGATAAAGATGGTAAAAAAATTTACAAAAAACTTGATGAATTTGACATTGAGTTGTATCCAGCGTATAAGAACTTCACGTTCTTATTGTTCATCATGCATTTATTAGCTGTGAAATTTGAATGTCGCTAGAGAAACCACCTATTCAGTATATTATTAGAGATATTGAAAGAGATATTTTCTCAGTGTTCTTTGTTTCCCAGTTCGTATTGGGAGGCTTGGAATATTGTTAAAAATATAGGTCTAGGATATACAAAGGTTCATGCATGTCCATACAATGGTATCAAACAATGAGTCACTCTCTTGAACATAAGGGGAATGCCAAGCTCAGGGCTGAGCTATGTTCTTTAACCTATTCTCAGAAAATTTGAGCAACTTTATTCGATATATTTAATTTATTGTGAATTGTATTACTTACAGCTTGAGGTGTCCATTGGAGCTCAACCATCCATGTTGGATGTCTTCCTTGTGTCGCATACCAGGAAGGATGGACAAACCATTGATGCAGCATCCGCAACCACCATAGTGAGTATTTTATAATGATATTTGATAATAATTTTTATTTTCATGTAATAATGATAATAATTTTTTTGAATATATTGCAAAAGAAGATCACTCAGCTGAGGTAGTCTCAGCTTAAGGGTTCTCTTTTCGATATGTCTACCCAGAATATGATCCATGATCAGGTATTCAAACTTTATAGATATGGCTGAATGGGGATGTTTGGTATGGAGTTGACACCAAGGAGTATTTCTGGAACCTCCTCCATAGTCTGTTAAGGTGAGCAACCTCAATATACACAAACTCAAGTACAAGCAATGATTCAGGTAGAGGTTGCTTCAGAAGGAGGTTCCAAAAGGATACTGATCCTGAAACAAATGATGCCATAAATTATATAAGTTATATTGCTTATACAGATTTGAAATTTCTTGTTGTATTCATTTAGGCCTTTACAAGGAGATCATCTATGAGCTAGAGACTGAGACCAGGATAGGTAGACATAGGCACAGACATGGAATGATGTTATTTTTTCTAATTTGGATGCTTTATATTTGTATTTAGAGATTTTATAATAACTTTTAGTTTAAAATATATACATTGTAGTTAGAGTATGTTTGCCACTGTAGTTAGAGTGAACTTGTGTATGTATTATTTGTACTATTAAAGTAGGCTTTGATTGTATTGTATTTGAAGTAATTATATTGTTTTTTGAATATTTTTAAATTGTTGAAGTAGGTTTTGTTTGTGTAAGATAACATTAGCAGCGTTAAATATTAGCGCCGCTAATGTATACTACATTGGTAGTGCTAATATAGCGTGCTAATATATATTACATTCGCTACTCCAGTTCTAGTGGTAAAGGAGTGGAGCTAGTTGCTTAGCCAATCCCAACTCCTTATTTAGCAGCGTATGTAAAGAGATGCTTGCTTGCTCGTGATGGATTATTAGCATCAGCATCGATATGGGGGCAAGATGAAAAATCTCTTGTGTTGGGGACATACTATGGGACACTTTCTATTGCTTTTTGTCAAAGGATCGATGAGTGAAGAGTCTGACCAAAGGAGATCACACATTCTTATACCTATGCAATTTGATGAATCAAAAAGAGTTGTTCTTTCCAAGGTGAAAGACGACTGTGGGCGGATCCAATAACTCGACGATGCCAACATTGGTGTTTAGTGCTGCTAATGTCTATATCATTAGCAACACTAATGCTTAACACCATGAATGATATACGCATTGCTGGTGCTAATATTTAGCACTGTGGATGATATACACATAATGGTGCTAAAAATTAATGCTACGAATGGTATTCATATTTGCAGTGCTAAACATTAGTGCGTGAATGCTATACACATTAGCGATGCTAAATATTAGCACTACTAATACTAGAATTAGTGGTGCTAATTGAGGCCAATCATGGTGATTATATGAGCGTAACTATTGACTAATAGTGGCACTACATAAGCACCATAAATATTCACGACACTGCTTTACATGACGAAAATTTAGAGCTACTAATTAGCATAAGAAATTTGACCTATAACGACACTATTTTAGCTCCGAGAAGGGCCAGTAATGTTTTAATGGATGACAACATGAAAATGGCAAAAGATCCTTGTGATAATACTAGAATATCCAAAAGAAGTCATACTAGGTAGATACTGGTCACCATGTCTCAAAGAATGGCTAATGGAAGGTTGACCTGATGGCCGGTCAAAATATAGTAAATAAGATACAATTCCATACAAGATACTTTATTATGCTGCCCACCATTTAGAAGGGTAGTATGGGCTAGAATCTAGTGGAGAATATACATTAGAATCTGTTCACCGCTTCAAAATTTCCTTCAAACATAGTTTGAATAGCATTTGGATAGGAAATGGGAACAATCACCCTTTCTCAAGATTAGGTAGTGAAAAATCTATCACCACTAGTAGGAATATGGAGAGGGTGGCATAGTATGTCTACATCTAGTTTGATTAGCACTAATTCATAAGAAGATGTGAGAGTAGAAGTGCTTGCCAAATGAAGCATTTGAGAAAAAGATGTGCACATCCTGATCAAAATAGGTTTTTCTCTCTTTAACTAATGATAGCCATCCTTGAAAAGTAAAAAGAGGTTATAGGTTCAAAGAAGCTAGAGATTGAAAATTGATAAGTCTCGAATGAATGATATGAGAAGAGTAGAAATGATCTTGATACCTCTTGAAAGCAATATGGGAATCGAAAACAATAGGGGTATTTGATGCCTCACCAGAATTGGGACCAAAACTCCATCTCCTCTTTCTTGCCACATGTCTCTCTACATTGTGAAGAACAGAGTGGAAAATACCTAAAATTGTAGGAGGGAAAGATGGAGAAGTGAGATTTGGATGTTTTTGGAGCTTGGAACCAGTAAAGAAGCCTCATCAAAGGATATATGTGCATTGTTGAGGGAGAGAAAGTGAGGTTCGAGCGGCTGATCTAGGGTTTTTAAAAGAAAAGAATGTAGAAAATCCGAGTTTAGGCATCCAAATATAGCAAAACTAGTAATGCTTTTTGTTTGCTATGTTAAGGTGACATAACCTATAAGTTCGGGTGTCTGAACATAATAAGGACAACAAACAAATCCCTATTTAGAGTTTGAATATCTAAATTGTCTAGTTCAGGTACTCAAACTAATCAAAAATAGAAATTTAAGATTAAATTCAGAATTTAACTCAATTTGTAAACCTCCAATCTCATTTTGAATAAAGCAAAATTGAGTCTCATTTAGAGGTTTATGAAAATATCTTTAAGTTGATGATCAGTTTCAATAAAAATAATCCAAATATCATTTTTCAACACATAATCATGAAGAAAATGATATCTAATATCAATATATTTGATCAATCATTGAAAATCAGATTTTTTTTTTTGATAAATTTATGGCACTGCTATTATCATAATAAATTTGAATATTTGAGAAATTACAATTGAAATCATATAATGTTTGCTGCATCCATAAAACTTGAGCACAACAATATTCAGCAGTAGAATATTCAGTTTTGGTCGTAGAAAAAGACATGAAATTTTGTTTCTTGGAGCTCCATGAGCAAAATGTTTTCAAGAAATTAGCATGTGCCACTAGTGCTCTTCCTATCCAATTGACAATCTATATAATCAGTATCACAAAAGCTGATCAAATCAAAATAATCATCTTTAGGATACCATAAACCTAAATCTAGTATGTCTTTAAGATATCTAAGCATATATTTTATGATAACTAGATGACATTTTTTAAGTAAAGCTTGAAATCTAGCACACATGCAAATATTCCTCCTACCAATGGTACTAATAGAATCATTCTTAATTAGTTCATATTCACTAACACATATTATGTGAGGATCATTGTATTGAAGAAAAGTTATAAGAATTAGAAGAGATTTGGATTATCACATGTGATTAAATAACCTTTGAATTTTATTGGGATGTTAGTCAAGTGGACTTTCTCTTCAATATCTATAAAATAAATATATCTATCTATCTAAGAGAGATTAGTAAAATATATAAGATATCATAAATGAAGACTATGAAAAATTTTAATAAAAATTAATTTAAAAAATTTTAATCGAAAGAAAAAAAAATCCTACTTAAACAAGCTAAGTTAGAGGATAACTAAAGATAAAACTTTTGAGAACAAGTGTAATCCCTAGATAACGAGAATAGCTTAAGTTGTAGAGAATTTTGAAACCTAGCCACAAGTTTAGTTATCTTTCTCTTTGGTACTTAAATTTATTTAAAAGAGGTACTTCTCTTAATTGGACAACAAGGGGAGACATGTCCATGAAGGCTACAATAGTAATATTTCAATTTGGAAGATTTTGCATTGGAATTCTTTATAAAAGTAGATTTTTGCTCCCTTGAATTTTGAAGATGAAAGAAAATCAAATCTAGATTTGTTCCAAATATTCATTTGGTTTTTCAAAATCATATTCAAGGTTTCCATAAAAAAAATTTCAAGGTCTTTTTCAAACTACAATTCTCTTTTTTAAGAGCTTCAACATTATTTTTGCAATTATAAGAAGTTTTAGAATATTTTAAAGTAGCAAAATTATTTTTAAAAGAAATTATTTTCTTTTTTAATAAAGCATATTTTGAAATAAGTGTCTCATGCTTAGAAAATAATTCCTCAAAAGTTTCTTATCAATCTTAAAAAGATAAGTCACAAACCTCATCCTCAATGGTCATGAGGTACAAGTTTAATCTCCTCATCATATCAATCTTCTTTGCTTTCCATATCCGAATTATCCCAAGAAGCCACATTACCTTCTTTTTCTTGTCTTTGAAATTCTTGGCCTAAGTATTGAGAGGGAAATTTGCTTTGATATGCTTGGGCTTCTTGTATTTGAAACATGTAGGCACATCCTCATTATCATTTTCATTGTTCCTCTAAATCCTCTCTGGCTTTCTAGGCATATGCTTTTTCTTGAGAAATTTTTTGAATCTCCTAGTAAGTAGCACCATTTCAGCATCACTATCTTCTTCTTCATCTTCACTTCCTTCCACAGCCTTCAAGGCAATGTTTTTCTTTTTCTTGTCCTCAACTTCCTCTTAGAGCCGGTCCTTCATGATCATTTAATGGGTGATGTGTGATCTTATAAGCTCCTCCAAAGATTGAATGCTGAAATCCTTTGCTTCTTAAATTATGGTAATCTTTGGATTCCATGACCTAGGAATATATCGCAATATCTTTCTCACCATCTTAGCATTAGAATAAGATTTACCAAGAGATTCTAAAGAATCAATGATATCTATAAATTGAGCGAATATCTCGGTAATAGATTCATATGATATTATCTTAAAAAGCTCATGTTAGCTAACCAATATGTTCATTTTATATTCACGTACTTATTTAGTTCTCTCATGGGTAACAAAAACTTTATGCCAAATATCATAACCTATCTCACAAGTAGAAATATGCTGAAATTCATTTCGATTAAGTATACAATATAAAATATTCATCGCTTTCACATTCAAAGAATCCAATCACTTTTTTATTTTCATCAAATTCATCCAGTAATTTGGGGACCTTCACATCATCAATGGATTTGGTGGGTGGAGAATATCTCTTATCCATAATATGACATAAATCATAATTAATAGCTTTGCTAAAATAAATATGAGATTTTCAGTAGTTAAAATATGATTCATTGAAAAGTGGAGGATAGGTAGTGGATTGCTCTTCTTGGAGAGAAGGTAAGCACAAACAGTTGTCATTAAAATTGATTGAGAACTCAAGGAAATAATTCAAAAGCAATGAGAATCAACACTTTGATAACAATTGATTGATTAAAAGAAACCAAAGAGAGCGGGGGGGGGGGGGGGGGGGGTGGGGAGGGGGTGAATTAGGTTTCACAAGATAATTTAAAACTTTGGTGAATTTAAAACACCCAATTCAATCCTCAAACACAAAAGCAAATCAATTTTCAATATCCAAAATCACAATCAACATAATGCAATCATGAAAATATAAGGAGAGAATGCACTATGATTTACATTGTTTAGTGACCAACTGCACATACTCCATGGCCCTTGTTTTGCACTTGAGAATTTGAAACACTCTACTAGTGATCGCTTCGCTAGTGAAGACAACCCTATATAGACCTTGCTCCAACTAAGTAAGAAACCACTTCAACACCAAATTTTAATCTCTCACACAATCCTAACACCCAAAAAGTGTTTATAAGTAAAAATGATGAAAAAGAGTCACCAATTTTCTCACTACAAGAGTCTCCCAAGTTTGAGTATAAGGACAAGAGGATTTGAAAGTGAAAAATAAGTTTATGAGCTACTATGAGGCTAAAAGCTTTGGAGCCTTGTATTCTCTCTTAAGAATTGCTCAGAGATGTAGAAAATATAAAGAGAATGAGCCCCAAGTATTTAAATATCATTTGGGGTAAAAACCAGGCTTTTACTATAAGATTCAGTTGATCAAACCTTCGACCAAACTAGTTCTAATGATTAAAAAACTAGCTGTTATGCTCTTGTCTATTTTTGTTTGGGTGACTGAACCCAATGTTTGGGCTACGAACTGATGAGTTCAAACAATCAAATTTATTGCTATCCAAACTCAAGGTTTAGTAAGCTAAATTCATTAAAACAAAAGTTGGAAAGCTTCTGCCTGATACATTGGATTGATTGAACATGATGGTTTGGGTGACCGAACTTAATAGGGATAGAAATTTGAATATTATTTCTTAAGTTCAGGCAGCTGAAATTCACTGTTCGGGCATCTAAACTTATAGAAACTTAGATCCTAAGTTTCTACAAGTTTTGGCCAAATTTAACACATTGTCAATTTACTTGAGCAAAAATAAATAACACCTATGAAGGCTTACCCAAGTAAAGTGAGATATCAAACATGAGCAATAAAAGGTTCAATTTCAAATCCTTGACCTGACTAAATAATATGAAAATTGAAACTAATTGTCTTTGAGTCATCTTCAAACTTTGAGTTTTCTTAAGCAATCTTCAAGCCATCATTGTGACCTCAAATCATATTTGTTGATCCACCATCACTCTTCTATAATGTGTCCATCATCACTTGAAGCTTCCAAATGGACTTTTGGTTTCTTTTTGGATATGCTAAAAGCACTCAAAACTTGATAATTCATTAAATATATGGTTTAGTCCACAACCCTCTGATGAAGGGAACATTTGAACATGTTCCTCATAGGTTTGGCTATAATTTTTTCCACCAAGGACATAGATGGTGTTTCGACCCCTCATAATGATGCACTAGCTATTTCAGCTATCATGGATGGGTACATCATGCAGAATATTATGGTTGATATAGGCAGCTTGATGAATATTCCATTCACTTGAGCTTACACCCTGATGATGACAAAGCAAAAGTTAGAGCCTTATGTTGGAATACTCATTGGGTTCATAAGAGATTCGATCACCCCACTTAGCATCATTACTTTAGTGTTAACAATTGGAGAGAGCCCAAAGGATATCATGGTGGAGTCTTAAGTTCATGGTAGTTCAAACATACTCAGCTTACAATATTATCATGAGTTGCCTAGCCCTCAATTAACTTCAAGTGGTAATCTTAACTTTTCATTTGGTAATAAGGCTTCTAACTAAAAATGGCTCAGGTGAAGCATGAGAGAACCAAAGTTTAGCTAAGAGATGTGAGATAACTTACTGGGAGGATAATCTAAATTGAAAAGAGAAGACCTTGCTAGTGGAGGCGCCTTGCAATTGAGCCACCAAATTGAAGTAGAAACATATTGAGCCAATGGAGCAGCTGTGAATTTTGTCATAGATCAAAACTTAGGGAAGATGTTTAGGCTTGACACAAACATTTTTGACCCTGTAAAAACCAAATTTGGAGAGTTTTTGAAGAGAAGCCAAGACATTTTTGCTTGGGCCCTAGAAGATCTATTAGACATAGATCCATTGATGGCACAATATGAGTTGGTGGTAGCTAAAGATCACAACCAATCAAATGAAAGAAGAGTTACTTTGCACTAGAGTGACAAGAAGCCATCACAAATGTGGTAAAGAAAACTCCTCAATGCAAGTTTCATTAGAGAAGTTCAGTACCTAGAGTGGCTTGCCAACATCATGATGGTGAAAAAGACCAATGGAAAGTGGAGAATATGCATGGACTCTACCTTATCTTGGATCGTCAACTTCTTAGCTTCTTGGATGCATTCTTAGGCTGCCATTATATCAAAATGCACCCTAAAGATGAAGAAAAGGCATCATTCATTACTAACCAAGATATATTTTGTTATGTTGCAAGACCCTTTAGACTAACAAGGGCGATATACCAAAGGATGGTGAATTGAGTCTTTGAGTCCCAACTGGTAGAAATATAAAGGCAGACATCCATGATATGCTGCTAAAGAGTCATCTAGCCAAAAATCACCTCGCTGACCTGGAGGAGACATTTGAAGCATTATGGAGATTCAAGATGAAGTTGAACCTAGAGAAGTTCATGTTTGGTGTAGGCTCAAATAAATTCCTCAGCTATCTTATCTTGGAGTAGGGAATTGAAGCAAACCCAAAAAATTCAGAGTCATGCAGATGAGTCCTTCAAGCTTGACCAAGGAGATGTAGAGGCTTATAGCCTACCTAGTAGCATCAAACCATTTCCTACCTAGATCAGGTGAAAAGTGTTTACCTTTTTTCAAGGTGCTAAAGCAAAAGTCTGAATTTCAATAGACTAAGGAGTACCACCAAACTTCAAGGTATTAAAATAATATCTCTCTGAACCTCCTTGACTTGGTAGATCTAAACAAAATAAAGTGCTTTATCTTTATGTATTAGCTTCAGAATAGGTTGTCAGCTTAGTGCTAGTAAACAACCAAAGTGGGAAGCAACACTCAATATACTATGTAAGCTACGTGCTTACTAGGGCAGCATTTTGATATACACTCCTAGAGCTATGCAGTCTTATTATTGGCAACATGAAAACTTTGGCCATACTTTTAAGCACATCTGATCATTGTCCTAACTAACTTTCCACTTTGGCAAACACTACAGAAACCAAAAACCTTAGCGCAGCTACTCAAATGTTTTGTTGAACTAAGTAAGTTCGATGTGACCTTTAAAGATCAAAAGTCAATTAAAGCCCAAGCCCTAGTTAACCTCATGGTAGAGGTGACTTCATACCTAGTAAAATTTGGCACTGAAGCATGGGAAGTTTGGGTAGATGGTTCATTCTATGAGTTGAGGAGCAAAGTTAGCACGATGTTGTTATGCCTACATGGAAGGGTAGCAAAATATTCACTTAGTGTTGAGTTCCTTGCATCACATAACATAGAAAACTATGAAGCACTCCGCCTCATCCTACAAATGACACTGACAATGGTGGCTAAAAAATTGAAGGTATATAGCAACTATCAGCTCATAGTCTGCAAGAAATTGGAGAATATGAGGCCAAAGATCCTGTTATGCTCCTCATATCTGGCTGAAGCACAAAAACTCATGGAGAAAATGGACAATATGAAGATGCATTGAGTCCCAAGGGATGACAATATCGAAGCTAATGCCCTAGTTCTCCTAGCCTCATCCTCACCCAACTCACAACTTTAGCAAATCTTCATGGAGAACCTTTAGTAATCGAGCTATTCTTTTACTCCAAAGGTAAATGTTGTTGCCTGAGAGCCAAGCTAGATGAATATGATAATGAGCAACCTCAACAAGAAAAAACTCCTAGAATATCAAAGAGAGGCTTAGAGGATTAGAAGCCTCGCAAAGAACTTCACCATAGTGGAAGGGAACTTGTATAAGAGGTCACTCATGAATTGCTGCTTTATTGCCTAGCATCTTCTGAAGCATATTAAGAACTTCAGAAAGACAAAAACGTATATGTAGGAGTCAAGTTAAAGAAGCCTTAGCTTAGAAGCTTCTTAGGTAGGGGCACTATTAGTTAAACATTGTTGCTGAAGTGACTAAGTTTATTGCTTTTGCTATGCTTCACTCTTCTTCATGCTAGAGGTGTGGTTGATGCCATCTTTATGGGATTGAGGATGCATTTTCTACATAGTAGGATGCTGGTGACTTGGGTCCATGAATGGGGTTGTCTGTGTGAATTTGTTAGACGTGGCATAAACTTGCTAGGTGCATCTTTTGTATGGTAGGTATAATATGCTGGCATCTAACTTTTTTTAAATATATATGCCAGTATTCTAGCATATTTTTCGGGAGATACACTAGTTAATTGGCATACGTTTTGCAAATGAATTAGGTTTTTGAGAAACAATATCACTTTTTGATGAAATCAAAATCAATTCAATCCACTAAAATGATTTCAAGTGAATCTCAATCAATCATAATTACAATTATGTAAATAGAGTAAAGAAAGTGTGCATCATAATGTAACATGATTTAAAAACTAACTGCTCCTACTTCACAGTCCTTGTCTCACTCTTGAGAATTTTAGCTCTTCACTAGAGTGTTACTTCATCGGTAAAGTCAACCCCTAATACTTTCTCTTGAACCAACTAATAACGTAAACTCCAATCCAAAGTCAGACCCATTTGGTACTAATAATTGGGTAGTCATTTGGTCTTGGAATAAACTCTCAAGCTTGATTCCACTCAAATTGATTTAATTCTTCTTGCATAGCAAGAATCCAACTTTCATCTTTATCAAGATTTTTGGGTTTAACTTGAGAAATAAAAGCAATAGTATGAAGATTGTATTTAATAACATATTTAGTTTTTACCCCTTGATCAATATTACTGAGGATTTCATTCTCCAGGTGACTCTTTTGAAATCTCCATGCCTTGGGGAGCTCCTTATCTCCACTTTTCTCTATATGCCTTGGAGTTAGTTAAGTAACCAAAAAAAAACCTTTAAAAGTGTTTAAGTCAAATTTGGACAAATGATATTTTAGAATAAAATATTTGCAATAAAAAACATGAAAAACATACAATGTTTGGTTTCTTGCCATTCCATAACTCAAATGGTTGTCAAGAATTGGTCGAATAGAGACTCAATTCAATATATAGCATATCGTATTAATGGTCTCTACCCAGAAATATATGGGTAAAGAGAGTACTCATTAACCATGACCCTAGCCATTTTTTTTTTGAAGAGACCTATTCTTCCTCTCAACAACACCATTTTATTGTGTTGTGCAAGGAGCTGAAAAATTATGCTTAATACCACTATCAATGTAATATTTTTTAAATAAATGATTTTCAAATTCTCCATCATGTTCACTATAAATTTTTAAAATTATGTAACCCTTTTCATTTTGAATTCATTTGCAAAGATCAACAAATACATTGAAAGAATCATTTTTATGCACACGGAATAAAACCCATGTAAATCTAGAGTAATCATCAACTATTACAAATGTATAATTCTTATCTCCTAAACTTGTAGTCCCAATTGGTCCAAATGAGTCTAGGTGAAGGAGTTGTAGCGGCCTAACTGATGTAACAATGGTTTGAATTTATGAGAGGTCTTCACTTGCTTTCCTATTTGGCATGTATCACACACTCAATTTGGGATAAATTTGTCTTTGGTTAGACTTCTCACTAGCTCCTTTCGGTTGACTTTAGCTATGGTATCTTTGCTTGCATGTCTAAACCTTCTATACCAAAGCCATCCATTGCTATCTTGAGCTGTAAAATACTTCTCATTTTTTAAGTCATCTTGATCTATGGTATATACATTTTCATCTTGATGACCAATAAAGACTGCATCATCATCATTATCATATCTAATTATGCAAACTTTTGATTTACATAGAATATGAAAACCTTTATCACATAGTTGACTAATAGAAAGTAAGTTAGCATAAGCCCTCCTACTAAAAGAACATTTTTAATTAAAGAAGATTCAATAAAATATTTCCAATACCTATAATTTTATTTCTACCATTATCCCCAAAAGTAACATGTCCTCCATCCTTTTCTTTTAGTTCTACAAACATAGATGGATTTTTCATTATGTGCCTTGAGCAACCACTATCCATTTATCTATTTGAACCTTGGAGTGGAAGCATAGTTAAAGACAAATAAGAATATTAGGATAGAACCCATTCTAAGTATGGGTCTATAAGGTTATAGAGTAAAATAATTATAACAATAAATTAAAAATGAAATGAGTGATAAACTAATAAGCAAAGTAAATCCTATCTTTGGATTAGCTAGAAAATGGTCATAAAAATATAAAAAATTTAAAACTCATGGGCCACTTCTAGCTAACTAATGCTACTTTAGTGGAGGATGTTTTAGGAACCCTAACTAGTTTGGATCTTTTAGCTTTAGGAATCATCCCCTTAGGTATCCAAATTTTCTTAAGAGAAGAATTTCTTTTAATTGGACAACTTGTGGAGGCATGTACATTTTAACAATAATAGTTACATTTTAATTTTGAAAATATAGTATTTGAAGCCTTTACATAAGTGAACTTGATATCTTTAGATTTTGAAGAGGATATCAAATAACATATGGATCTACTTGAAACATTCCTTTGATTCTTCAAAATCATATTCAAAGTAGTGATTCCATGCAAGAAATTCTCTAAAGTCTTTTTCAAATCGGCATTTTTCTTTTGAAGCTTTCCAAGACTCTTTTTGCAATCACAAGATATTTTGGAGGATTTTAAAACAAGATTTTCTTTTTGAAGAAGCTCAACCTCCTTTTTTCAATCACAAGAATTTGTAGAAGATTTCAATGATTCAAAATCACTCTCAAGAAAATTCAACTTATTTTTCAAAAAAACATGTTTGTGAAGTAATCTTTCATGTCTATCATATAAATTTTCAAATGTATCTTGCAATTCATCAAATGTTAAATCACATACCTCATCCTCAATGGCCATGAGGCACAAGTTTACAATTTCTTTATTAGATGAGGCATCTTCATTCTCTTCCTCCGAGTGGTCCCATGTAGTCACCATTGCCTTCTTCTTCTTTCCTTTGAATTTCCACAATTAAGGGTTGAGAGGGCAATTGGTTTTCATATGTCTAGGCTTCTTGGTTTTGACACGTAGACACATCATCATCTTCTTCATTATTGTAGCTCTTCTCATTTCTTGTAAGTCTTCTTAGCATATGCCTCTTCTTTAAGAATTTCTTCAATTTTCTAATAATGAGAGCCATTTCTTTATCACTATCTTCCTCATCATCACTAGACTCCTTAGCCTTGAGAGCTATGCCTTTATTCTTCTTGTCGTCATCATCCTCTTGGCTCCTATACTTTATGATCATATTTTGAGTGATGAGTGATCCCATGAGTTCCTCCAAGGATAATTTGTTGAGATCCTTTACCTCTTGAATCACAGTCACCTTCGGATCCCATGACTTTGAAAAATACCTTAAAAATTTCTCTCACCATTTCATCATTAGTATAAACTTTTATAAGAGATTTTAAGGTATCGATAATATTCATAAAATGCGTTGTTATTTTCATTATTGACTTATTAGATTTTATTCTAAAGAGTTCATATTGGTTAACCAATATATTCACTTTAGATTCTTTGACATGTCTTGTACCCTCATGGGTAATCTCAAGCCAATGACAAATCTCATGAGCCATCTCATATATGCTAATTTAGTTAAACCTGTTAGGATCAAGAGCATAACAAAGAATATTCATTGCTTTTGCATTCAAAGGATAATTTTTCTTATCCAACTCGTTCCATTCTACTCTTGGCTTGGAAACTCTCACACCATTAATTTCTTTGGTGGGTGGAGTATACCCTTCTACCACAATATGCCAAAGATCATAGTCTATAGCCTAAATGAAAATTCTAATCCTAGACTACCAATAATTAAAATGGGTATCACTAAGGAGAGGAAGTCTAGTTGCGTATTGCCCTTCTTAGAGAGATGGAGAAATACTGTTATTGGCCATCAAAATGGATTGAAAAACTCTAGGCATTTAAACTAAAAATAGAGCACAAAACTCTAACACCAGTTAAAAGCAAAAAAACCACCTAAGAGGGTGGGAGGTTTGGGGGGTTGGGGCGGGGGGCGGGGGGGGGGGGGGGGGGGGGGAGGGCGGGGGGGCGGGTTGGGCTTGGGGGGGGGGGGGGGGCGGGGGGGGGGGGTTGGACCGGGCGGGGGGTGTGAATTAGGTTTTTGAGAAACAATGTCACTTTTTGATGAAATCAAAACCAATTTAATCTACCAAAATGATTTCAAGTGAATCTCAATCAATCACAATTGCAATTATATAAATAGAGTAAATAAAGTATGCACCATGATGTAACATGGTTTAGAGACCAATTGCTCTTATTTCATGGCCCTTGTCTCACTCTTGAGGATTTCAACTATCCACTAAAGTGTTGCTTCATCAATGAAGCCAACCCCTTACACTTTCTCTTACACCAACTGGCAAGATAAACTCCAATCTAGAGTTTGAGTCTCTCAAGCACTCTAAATAATCTTGGAGTGGATTACAAATAGAAATTAGAAGAAAATTATACAAATTAAACTCACACAAAGATCTCTCAAGATTGAGTGAAAGGGCAATGAAAATTTACTTGAGATTGGAAAATTTAGAGTAATTTGAAGGCTAGAGGGCTAAAAGGGTTTTAATCACTTTTTCACAAAGATTAAAAGTTGCAAAAACTATTTTAGAGAAGCCTCTTCAACTCTATTTATATGTTTGGGTTCAAATCTAGCCATTGGCGTTGTGATCTCATATCTAGGTTCACTCCAATGGTCAAAAAAATAGCTATTATTCGCATAGAAAACTTGAATCAAATGACCACTTCAAATAACTAGTTGACCGATTTTGGTTTATTAGAATTTGCCCACAGCTCAACCAGTCATTCAATTCTGGTAACTAAGTTAGAACTAAAATCCTAACTAGCATCTGATTCAAAACTGGGTGTCCGATTTTGGTTCATAAACTAGAATATGAACCTCTAGTCGGATGTCCGGTTCTATATAGTTTTGAAGTTTTGAATCTTTATTTTAACCCAACTGGTCTTTTGGTTCATGAGTGGACATCTAGTTTAGTTAGAAAAGCTCTATTAAGAGCTTCCTACAGAACTCTATTTGACAAAACTCTAAACAATTAATCTTAAGGCAATTTTTTTATTCGACTAAAAATAAAAGAAAAGCTAAATCTAGTCAATGCTGAGTTCTTGAGTTGCTTTGGTTTTATCCATGTCATTTGTGAATCTTCAAGTTATTGTAGACACCTTTAAGCCACTTTGTGCCCTCCTATGATCTCTTCAAGTCATGCTTGCTGATCCACCATCATGCTTCCTTTGCTATGAAGCTTTCAAATGTACTCTCGAGAGCTTTGAAGTCCTTTGGCTAAACATAACTCAAGTGATCATTAAATATGGGTTGTTCATTATCAAAACTTGGAAGGGAAACATCCTTCTTAGACTTTGATTTGATTTTGGAAATTCTAATCCAACTCCTTTTCCTCAAAGTTTGGTTCTCAAACTATATAATTTGTCTATTTGAAGCACAATCTTCTATCTCCTCTTCTTCCATCTTTGTCTATTTTTTGACCATGGATTTGAATCTCTTTCAAATTCTGAGTTCACCTTCAAGAATTTGCCAAGGCACATTACCAATCATCTAATTAGTGATGAGATAACTTTTCTCTTTCCCTCCTTTTTCTTTCTTTCTCCTTCCCTCCTTTTTCTTTTTTTTTTTTATTGCGGTTGGCATTTAACATCCCTATTGGGTTTAGGAATTCCAAGGACCCTTTCCCATATTTTGTAATTTCCTCTTCTTGGTGTGAATTTCCTTCAATTTGAAGAGCTACATCATAAGCCATTGAATTGGTCTCTTCTTGGTACCATTATTGAGAGATGGAAACCTACCACTCACATATTCTTCTTTTCTCATGGGGAGATGCTCCAAGCTCTAGACAGAGTGAGTTATCTTCTAGGTTTTAAATAGGTGGGGGAATTTTGCTATTCTAGATGAGAGTAATATTACTTTTGAATTAATAACTTTCATCATTATTCTTCCAAATCGTCTCGTATGTGCTAAGGAGATCTCTTCACTTTATGCCAAGGAGTCAGGCAAACTTATTCTTCATGAAGTATGGACGAGGAGCCATCCCTTGTTTAGTGCAGATTTTGAACATTAATGTCATCGTGGAATGCTTAGTGCCACATTAGTTCTTTGCAGGTTGTACCATTTCCTAATGGAAGAGGTACTCTTGATGCTTCAAATTGTTAGCTCTTTGCTCTTCTTCAAATGTTCTCTCACTACACCTCTCTTGTCTTGTTTGATTGAAGCATTGGATTCATCCACCAATGGTGGAGAGTTTTGTGGAAGTGCTTTGTTCCTTTAGTTCTAATTTAAACATCATTTTCTAGCAACTCAGGGAGCCTATGCCAAACATAGTTAGGAGTGGTGAAGGGAATATTTTGACCACCTCTATGATACTCAAATAAATTTCATTCCTACCTCAATCACCCTTCCCCTTGACCTTTAAGGGTTTCTAGAATGAGTTGGTGCATGTAGGGAGTCATTACTTTGTGGCATATTTGATCTACATATATGTATGAATATAGTCCTTGTGGCAGTAACCCCTCCTCATTTGTCCTTCTTAACTTGATGGAGCCTCACCATCATAGTATTGGAGATGACTATTGTTGTGTTCTTGAAGTGAATGCAGTGTGGTCCTTGGGAGTTGAAGAGTTTTTGTTCCTTGATTTTGATTCTTTAGACATTGAGAGCTACATTGCACAATATTCAGCTTATCTTCCTCCTTTTTTATTGATATCAAGCTACGATGGGGTGTTGCTTTACTTGATTGAGCATGGTCAAGGACATATTCAGTGTATTTATGATACAAGCCAGATTATCATGAAGCACTGCCATTGTTACCACTGAGCTTTTATACTTATCTCTCTTATTAATAGGACTTATTTTATTTAGGAGATTTCATATTTTGTAAGCTGATTCTTTATCAATAATTTTTTATTCTTGAATTTTGTGTTGTTGTTGTCTTTTACTATTATGCTTATTACAAATGGTACACTAAAATGCTATGCTATGTAATTGTATATAAATTGGCATGCCAATTATATGGTGTATGATTCAGGAAGCGTGCTAGGTGGCTAGTATATGCTTTGAAATAAATGTCACCTCTTTGGCTTATGAAGTTTTTTTTTAAAAAAAATTTTTTTTGTCTCGTTCTTTCTTCACTTTTTTCTTTTCTCATTTTTTTTTGTTTTGGCATTTGATTGGCATGGGAAAGAGAACTCACATGGGGTTCCACTTTCCCATGCAATCTCTTTCTTTGTGCCCCTTCTCTCTTCACCCTTCTTATTCCTTAGCTAAGGCCTTTCTTCTTCTTCTTCTTCTTCTTCATTTACTCCTCTTCTTCTCCATCCCTTCTTCTTCTTCTTCATACTCCTCTTCTTCTCTATCTCTTTTTCTTCTTCAAGCTCCTCTCTTCTTCTACTTCTTTATGGATGAGATGGATAATTTTCATTTTGGAGAGGATGTAGTTCTATCTGGTGGTAGTGGTGGTTAGCCTCATCACCGAGCAATGGCTAGTGGCCCTCCTCGAAGTCGTGCTGAGCATGGAGAGGTAAGCTTCTTCTTATCCACCTCTTATATTTGTATTTTATGTTCTCCTCCATGAATGTTTGGTAAAATTTAGGTAATTAGAAGGCCCTAATCACCTTTAAAACCATAATTAACCTATTATTTTTCCTTTCTTTATTTTGATGTTGGTTTAGTCATAAGAAGGAGAGGAATGAGAACTGAGGGGAACCTAGAAATATGCCAAAGTATTGATAGAAATTTTTTGTGCCAAAAACCTGGAGTAAATTGTAGACAATGCCAAGATCATGGCATTTTTTTTTGTGTGTCAAGACTCTGGCATAAACTACCTATCATATATTTGGACTTGGCATAATTTATTATGCTTCAGATGAGGCCTAAGATTACTATTATTTTTGCTAGTCTTTTTGGTGAGGGGATCATTCAAGATCCTATGTATGTTCCCTTATGATGCCCTCATGATTCTTATGGGCCTCCTTATCCCTCTCCCTATGATAGTCAGTTAGAATACTTGGTGATTGTTAAATATCTTAGTTCGGAGGCTGATCGCTAGTTATTTGTCCTTTTGTTATACATTGTTGGATGTGTATTCGTTGTTAATTCTAGTGTCATTATAGGTTTATGGTACCTTCTTTTATAAATGGATCTTGAAGCTATTAGCTCTTTCTCCTGGGGTTCTATCATGTTGAGTTACCTCTATCAGGCACATATCAATGATTTGTAAAGGCTTGACAAACCTATCAAGCTTCCTTCCTTTACTACATGTACTTCTCCTTTTCTCTTTCTTTCATCTTTTATATGCATGTATCTGCTAATGGATCTTCTCTCTTGTAGATATGGGCCTTTGAATGATTTTTGATTTTTCAAACTATGCCATTGTTTGGACATCAATCATCCTTTCCCTATAACATTCACTAAATTTAAGGGTAATTTTTTCTATGATCATTGTGGTGATAGGCTTCTTAGCTAAGGCTTCTTTGAAAACCTCTGAAATCATTAGGTTTGAATTTTTGAACTATTTGCACCTTTGCTCTTGAATGTTTTGCCTTAGCCCAGAATTTGCCATTTTTATATTTTATGATGCCTTTACCCTAACATGGATGATATATTTGTGACTTATAGATGCCCTCACTTTATTTGGCATATTCTCCTTCTATGCTTCTCCATAGTCATGTCCCAACCTGCAAGTCAAGTAGCTTGCCAATTATGGATGGAGGCTAGTGGAGAGATCCATGAAGTGAGTAAGGAGGTTGCCTATTTGGGATGATACCATACAATCTTTTAAGATAGGTTGCAATTTCATCCGGCATTTCTCTTGAGCACCTTTGATGTTTAAATTGGTGGTTATCTAGCCCCGACTATGGTATTAGCCCTTTTCTTTGCTTAATCCTTTGTTTATGTACATCTTTATTCATCTTGGCTTCCTTTAGCAAACTCCAACTTCTCTTGAGGGAGATGGCTTGTTTGGACTTGAAGTGTATAGAGTTGTCCAACCTTGAGATTGTTGTGGTTGGCTTAGAAAGCCAACAAGACAAGCTAGTGGTTGAGTTGATCAATTGGCAGTTTTTTTTTGCTAATCCCTTGTTCTACATTATTTTCGCATTAGGATAACTTTGTTCTTTGAGGTTCCTCTTCATGCAACCCTCATCCTGATGAGGCACAATTTGCACCTATGGATGACTTGAATTCCCAAAATATAGTGGTGTGTTCCTTACTTTCTCATGTTAAGTACTCCATATATAATTTATTCCTAATGTCTCTTGTAGCTGAATGCATAAGATTGCATATTTGTGATCTATTCTAGCTATTTTTGTGTGTGAATTAGGCAAATATCATGCTTAGCTTGCTCATCTTTGAGAGCTTCTTCACCCTCTACAAGAAGGCCGGTCCGACTCGTGCTTGTTGTTGTGTTCCTCCCACTACCAATCTCTCATTAATTCCATGTGCGTGTCTTCTTTTAGTTGGTACAATTGATATCATTCTTATTATCTTTGCCTTGTATGATGTATCTTTGTAATGAAACTAGTTAAGTAGCACTATTCTTTTTATGCAATGTTAATGTTCAAACATTTGGGCTTTTGATATTTTGTGTTGGTTTTTCTAAATGTTTTGTTGGTCATAGTCTTTGATTTGACTAGATTAGCTTGAGCTTTGAGATATTTTGTCTTAGATTGTGGGTTGTTAATTGACTAGATGTGTTTCAAACTTTTCATTTTGATGTGGTGTCTTCCTCAGGAAACTATTTTAGGTTTTTTCCTTTTTTTCACCCTGTCTTTGTATATAATTAATCCCCTCTTCTCAAGTTTCAATGTTCAGATGACCCTTGACCTCAATTTCTAAGGTTTTCTAACCTATAGATGTCAACCAGTGCTTAGTCTTTGGGTTATCTTTCTTGATCAATGATACATCAAGATGAGGTTGGATAAGCCTATCCTAATTATTGACCCTTTAATTTTGATAATGATCAAACTAGAATTTAATAATTTTGTTAAGTTCTAATAGTATTTAATATTTGTAATGATTATCCAAGCTTGTGAAGGATCAAGTCTCATGATTAAAGATTAAAGATGATAACTCCAAGATAAAGACAATGATAATTTAAACATGAAGCTAGAAGATCAAGTTGGGAACTCAAAGAATATTCAAGATATGAGATCAACTCCTAAGTTTATTTTTTCATTTTATGTTGGGTTGAGGATTTGATTCTTAATTTATTAGAGTTCTCTATCTGATACCTTGGTTAGCTTGGAAATACATTCATTGGTTTAGTTTATATTTACCCAAATTGCTTTAATGTTATGTCAAATAAATGGCTTTTGTAAATGAAATTTTAGCTTGTCAGATCTAGTCACCCAAACTAGTCAGTTCAGGCATTCGAACCCATCAGATAAAAAATAATATTATGATTTTGCAAAGTTTGATTGTTTGAACTATAAGCTCGAGTTTCTAAACTTAGAGGTTTAATCACTTGAACTTGTAGTTCAATCGATTGAACAAGTGAAGACAAAACTTAATGGCTAGCATTTTTAACTATTAAAATACTTCAATTACATGTTTGGACATTCGGACATGTCAGAAACAACCGAAGGATGATTCACAATGGCTAATTTTTAGCTTCTATGGTTATAAAAAAGACTTGAGACTTCTTTGCTTAGAGTGGAAAACTAGGTTTTATATTCTTAGAGCAATATCCACTCTTCCAAAACCTTCTCATCTCAACATGAGCTCTAATTAAATCCTCATTGCCTTTGTATTTTAACCTTTGAGAGGCTCTTGTTGTAAAATTTTTTTCTCAATACTTATTATTGTAACTCTCCTAGGTTGTTAGGAGAGAGTTGGGTACTCTTTTGGGTTTTAGGAGAGTGATAAGAGCACCACTCCTCTATTTGTGAGGAATGGGCAATTGACTCTAGTGTGGAGTGATATTATGGTTTGTGAGGTAATGTAAGGGCATGGCTTCACCTAAATGAAGAGACAACTCTAGCGAAGAGTTTAAGTTCTCAGGATTGAGGAAAGGGCTATGGAATAGATACAATTAGCCACCAAATTATTTATATCAATTTATGCTCTCTCTACTCCTTTATTTATCTTATGCACTTAAGTTTGATTGATTGAATATCTAATTTAATATTGATTAAAAAAATTATATTATATATGATTGTGGATTGATTATTTTGATTTGGTTTAATTATTTTACAAATTAAAATTGAGTTTGATCATCTACTTGTAATTGAAGTGCCTTTGGACTTTCAATATATGATTATTTGTTATTACTATTGTAAAACCAAATTCACTCTCTCTTAGGTTGCCACTTAGGGCCAACACTAATTCTGGTGGGTAATCCAATTTTCTCCCTCTCTTATTTTAATATTTTTCTCCTTTTCCTTTCATGGTCTCATTCATCTTTTGAAAGGCCCAAGGTCTATGAACTTGTGGATGCCAACTGATACTTACTCTTTGAACTTGCTTTTCTTGTATGGTTTTCTCATATGAGATTTGCCAATTTGCTATTAATTTATTTATTTGATGGCTGATCTTTTTGGCTTGAGGATGATTTTCCTGGGTTATCATCTAATCTCCATCTTTAGCATGGTGATTTTTGGCAAATCTCTAATTACTTGGAGTCCATTGCCTTACTCTTTGAGCTTGCATTCCCAAAGTTGACTTCTAGTTTTGAGTTTAAGAGATAGGTATGAGGCCTCTAATGGCATCCCATTTCATTGATGGCATTCCTTTGTCTCTCAAATCGCATGTCCTTCAAAGATCATGCCCCTTAAGAGAGAGAAGTGTGCTGAAGCATTTTTTTTGAAGGAAGTTATTTTTAAGTATATGACATTCAAAGGGTCAGAGCACCTCACAATTAGAGTTAGCTAATTAAAATGCATAACTAGGGTAGATGTCAGTGACCATGTATGGTCTCTCCCAATTAGGTTTCAACTTTTGTTTGTCCTTCAACAGAGCAATACATTTTAGCACCAAGTCACCTACATTGAATTTTCATTCAATGACCTTCTTCTAGTAGGAGAGCAATGGCCACCATTCGTATACTTGTGTGTGGTTGTCTATGTTTAGTCGTCTTTCTCCTAGAATCTTAGGTTGGCTAAAAAGGGACTCCTATATTTTGGTTAGACTTAAACCTATTTACATTACAACTCTAAGAGATGGAATCTAGATCTCATATGGGTACTACTGCTTTCATGTTGTACGTTAGTGCAAATGGGTTGTCTCTGTGGGGGTGCGCATGGAAGTGCGGTAAGCTCATAGAACTTCATCTAATTTGTCTATCCAATCTGATTTTCTATTAGTGTCTATCATCTTTTAAATAATTTTTATTAGAGTCTTGTTAGTAGCCTCAACTTGGCCGTTACCTTGGGGATAGTAAGGGGATGAGTGATGAAGTTCAATGGAAAAGTTCTTAGATAGGTCCTACATTTGCTATGATAGAAATTGTGACCCATTATCTTTAATGATCATCTTTGATAAATTTGACCATGCTTGCTACTTTTAGTTCTTAGAAACTTTTAGCTATAACCCATTTAGTGAAGTATTAAGTTACAATTAGTTTGAACCCCTTCCTTCAACTAATAGTAGTATTTGAGAATGGCCCAATCATATTCATAGCCACATTGAGAACATCTAAGGGGTTGCCATTGGGTGAAGGGATGATGACAGAGCATGGATCCTGTCATTGTGAACTTGACATTCTTGGCATCTCTTAACAAAGTCACCATAGTCTTTTTGTATCATGGGCTAATAGTGACCCATTTTAATGATCTTCTTGGCAAACATTTGGGCATTTATATGTCCTTCACATACCTCCTATGTGTGCTTCTTTGAAAACTTTGATCAACACTTTTTCATCCAAGCAACATAACAAGATTTAGTTGAATAATTTCATATACATGATATGGCCTAAGATTATGTACCGGACACCATTCTATGTACCACTTCATGCTCATTTCTAGCATACTTTGGGAATGTCCCTTTCTCTAGGAAATTTCTGATGTCATAAGGCCATGGATTCCCATCATTGTAGTTATTTACCAATTCCATAAGGAGGATGCAAGACTTACCTTCTTTCTCCATCTTTGGACTAGGTGATTATTGGACACTAGCATTGGTTGTGAGTTCTTCTAAAGAAGACTTGTCTATTTTGATGATGCAAGAGTTGTGAAATGTTAATCCAAATAAGGCCAGAGCATCTACTAGTACAATATTACTTCTCAGCATGGAGCCATAATCGACTAACTAGGATAGCTTCGAGAAGCAATGTCAAAACAATATATCAATTTGAAGTTTATTTTAGTGTACTATCAAGTATTGTGAGAACATGACTTATAATATACGCAATCCCCTATTATTAATTATCTTGACAATTATTAGGAATATCGTAAAGCAAGGAATCTAACTAACAAAATAGAGAGACAAAGAAAAAAATAATTTAATTAATTTAAATTTTGGAGTTATATGGCTTAAGCAAAGGTATATCATCATTTTACAATTTAAATGATTTATAACATTAGACATAAAAAAAAAATTTTATGCTCACCTAATGCCTTACTCCCATGTGCTTGATCGACTGCGATGTGATAGATTATCTATTTGGAACTTGACTTGGATTGGTGCTTGATTTGATCCTTAGAGGATGTTGATAACCTTGCTTGATTTTAGAATATTACTTATAGTTTTGACTTATGTTTGCTGATCCTATTTGACTTTGAAGCATTGCTGATGGCTTTTTGCTTATTTTCAAGTAAGTTCTTTTGATTTTAAGGCTAACTAGCTGGAAAAGTATAAGCTCACCTTAGTTTGGTTTGGACTTGAGAGAATGATTAATAATTTTGAATTATACTAATCATTCTATATTTGATAATTGATAGCTTTTTAGCTTGTTATTGATTAAGTTTGAAGGATCAATTATAGCTTTATATTTGTGTCGATGATCTTCCTTTGAACATAGTGTTTGACTAACTGACTAACTGATTGAGTACAAAACTACCTTAGTTTAATTAGGTTTTAAAGATGATAGCTTTTTGTCTATTATCAATTCATCTTTGGACTTGAAATGTTGCCGATAACTATTTGAGTAAATTTTGTAACCTATCTCTAACTTTGAGTTTGACGAGAATTAGAGTTAGACTTTGAGACTAATACTTGATGGGTTGGGTTTAATTTGAAATAAACATGGGCTCAAATTTAGGCCCAAACACTGAATTAAGCCGCACTGGTCAACCTCTTGGTGAACTAGTCGATTGATTCTCATGAACTAGAATTAGCAATGCTTTATCGATTGGCTGGTTCTTCAACTAATCAACCAATTTTGATAAACTAGGACCAACATGACCTCTTGGCCGATTGACTGGTACCTCAAGGGATTGTCTAGTTAGAGTCATGATATACAAAAATGGAAACAAATCCTCTCCAAATCCATCATCAATCAATAGGATTTTTGTTTAAGAGAGTGCAATCTCAAAATATATCAATCAAAGATCTAAATCCAAGATTCAATCCCATCAAATGTCAAATTCGAATCAATCAATGATTCAACTTAATGATCCTATCAACCCTATAAAATCTTGCAAAGACCAACACAAAGGGGCATGAATTTCAGAGGAATTGGGAGACAAAAATTGAAATGAATTTGAGGATGAAATTGAGGATAAAAGAAGGCATCAAAGGCTAGAAGGAAATCAAAAATGGAAGTTCCACAGGAAAGCGATTTTGTAAGTTCATATCTTTATTCTTTCTCTTTCGTTTCTATCTTTCGATTCTTGCTTCTCTCCTTCCCTATTTTTGGCAAGATCCCTATTACGTTGCACTCTAGCTGCTCCCTTTCCCCATCAACATCATGGCCATATGTGATCCCATCTTTTGTGAGCTCCACCTTCATCGTATCCATTACGACATCATCCTACCCTTGCTTCATCACCATAGTGGCCACCTATGCTCCCATCTCCACCATGATGTCATCTTCACTAACTTAAGAATCTCAAATCTTGAGGCTTGCATGGAAGTATCTAAAGAGAAGAAGAGGAGAAGATGAAGAAGAAAGAGTACTCATGCACACTAACAACAGAACAACAATAACCAAAAAAATTAACTAACATACATTCTCATCTCATTGAACATGTCCTTCACAATTGACTTAGGGCGAACATGCAAGCTCACCTAAAAGTCAACCAATTTAGAGCCAGCCTACAAGCTTAGCCAACAGCCATTCTAAGCTAAGGCTAGTATGTAGGCTTGCCCAAAAGTCAATTCAGCTAAGGGCTAGCCTACGGGCATGCCCAAAAGCCAATTTGGAACAAAGGCTAGCCTATAGGCTCATCTAATGTCTATTTGGACTAAGGCTAGTTTATGGGCTCACCTAAATGTCTATTCAGACTAAAGGCCAGCCATAGGCTTTCCTAAATGTCTATTTAGACTAAATACCAGCTTGCATGCTCACCTAAACATCTATTTGGACTAAAGGCCAACCGATAAGCTTGTCTAACATCTATTTTGACTAACAACCAGCCCATGGGATGGTGTGAAAGTTCAAGATGACTCAGGATCAGTCTGCAGACTCACCCCAAGTCATTTTGATGGTTTGAGGGCTCTCAAATCAAAATCAATAAATATAAATCAATTAAATGACTGAATCATATTGAACTCAAGCAAATTTTGCTAAAGAAAATAAACAAAAATTGAACTCGAAAAAAACACCAAAAGAACTTGAATTGACAAAAGAAATAGACTAAAACTAGTTATTAGTCATGAAAAAAACCTTTTTATCAGCCGTTTGGTTTCCCAAATCAGTTGGCCGATTCTCACCCATCAAGGACTGGCACGCACTCTATCAGTTGACTGGTACCTCAACAGGTCAACTAATTTTGATGGACCAAGATAGACACCCGCTGTATTGGATGATCAGTATCCAAACCGATTGTCTAGTTTTGATAAACTTGGAATGACACCCACTCAGCTGGTTGATTTGTAGCCTAACCAGTTATCTATTTTAGTTAGAAAATTGATGAATTGGGTTTAGATTCAGATTTAATTAGGTCAAGCTTTGATCGGTCCAAACTTGAATCAATCCAGATCCAAATCAAGTCAATTTGGAATCATAAGAGGTTCAAATTGAACTCAAACAATATTTGAACTAAATTAAAACTAATTCAAATTGAACTCTAATTAAGACAACCACAACTAATTTGAATTGAACTCTAGTTAACTCAAATCACATTTGAACTAAACCATCATAAATTTGAATTGAACCCCAAACAATATTCAAACTAAACCACAATAAGTTTGAATAAAACTCTAATTAAGTCACAAAACTCCAACTGAGTCAAGGCACATTTGAATCAAATCAAAATGAATTTAAATCAAATTTGAACCATACCCAAACTAGGTCAAGCCGATTTTGAATCAGGTCCCAACTAGGTCAAGCCAAATTTGAGGCAAGTCCCAATCAGATCAAGCCAAGTGTGACTACAACCATAATCAAGTCAAATCAAACTCAAATTCAAATTTAAACCAAGTTCAAACAAAACCAAAATTGGGTAAAACTAAATTCAAACCTGAACTGGAATAGGTCAAACCTAAATCAGAACATGTCAAACTTGTACCAGAATGGGATAAACTTGAACCAAAATGGGACAAACTTGAACTAGATTAGGACAAAACTAAATTAGAATAGGATAAACGTGAACTAGAATATGTCAAATCTAAACCAAAATAGGTCAAACCTAAATTAGAATAGGTCAAACCCAAACCGAAACCAAGTTGAATCAAACCAACTTGAAGTTGAACCCAAGTCCATTAAGGTTAAAACCCAAACCCACTAATGGGTTGAGCTTGGATCCACCAAGAACTCATTATGGTTGAGTCCCAAGATCCATTAAGGATCCATCAAGAGCTTATGAAGGGTTGAATTCAACGTCCATTAAGGATCCATCAAGAACCCATCAAGGGTTGAAACCAACATCCATTAAGGATCCATCAAGAACCCATTAAGGGTTAGATTTGAAATCCATTAAGGATCTATCAAGAACCCAATTAGAGTCAAACCCAAGATTCATTAAGGATCCATCAAGAACCCAGCTAGGGTAGGATCCAAGATCAAGGTTAGTCAACAACAAATTCAAAGTCATCGACAACACCTCAAATTTAATCAACAATACAAGAAAGGTATCGATTAAAGATTATTTACACAAGGCAAGGCCGCTAATCATTCCTCCAAATTAAGGGTAGGCTTAAAATTACTTAATTAGTCAGCTAGACCCCTTGTTCAAATGAAGTCAACCCTTTAAAGCTAGTCAACCCCAAAAGCTATTGATGATGTTCCCTTTGAAGCTAGCCAAACCCAAAAGCCGTTGGTGATACTCCCTTCAAAACTAGTCAACATAGAAGCCATTGATGTTGCTCCCTTTGAAGCTAGCCAAACTCAAAAATAATTGGTGATGCTTCCTTCAAAGCCAGTCAACCCCAAAAGCCCAAGCGAGAGTTTTGGTAGCCTATGATCCCCTAATGAAAATTGTGAGCGCTACTTACTAAGACAAGCATCCATTGATGACACTTCCTTTAAAGCTAGTCAACCCCAAAAGCCATGAATGACACTCTTTTCAAAGCTAGTCAACCACAAAAGTCATTGATGATGCTCATTTCAAGGCTAGCCAACCTCAAAAGCCATTAGTGATGTATCTTTTAAGCTAGCCAACTCCAAAAATTATTGGCGATGTTACAAGCCAAGGTAGTCGGGCACATCTATCAGCATGTTGTCAACATCCACCAACGATCAACTCAAGATCCATCTGAGTCAAATTCCACTCAGTCAATTGCATGGATGGGGCAACAATGAGCATCGAGTTTCTTTCCCACTTCCTCTTTCTTATTTTTCATACTTTCTATGATTATAGATTTAAATTTATTGTAAAGTGAGGGTATGCCCTTACTTGAGCCATGTACCCTCTTCTCAAATCAATTAAATCATACTTTCTTTTTTTGTTTTATTTCTCTATTTTATTAGATGGATTTCTCACTTTAGGAAGTTCTTGATAATTGTTGGGGTAATTAATAATAGGGGCATGTGTCTATTGGAAGTGATATTTCAACAACACCTAATTGCGCATTCAAACCACAATACATTTTGATTCGTTGTTTCAAGATTGCTCCCTGAGGTCTCCACCATTTTGGGCCACTGATTTTGATCCTATAAATTTTGGCATGTCTAGTAGGACATAACTTCTCCTCCAAGTAGAGAAACTTAGCTAATATAGACACATCAAAAGAAAGAAAGTTGAAAACTAATTATTGATTTTTCACTACAAGAAAGGAAAAATAGCATCATCAAGTGACTCTCCTACCATGGAGGAAATCATAGTCCACATAAACATGGGTCAACTCCTCATCTCCCATTTAGGGGGTAAAGACCTTCCATCCTTGGGGCAAGGACCTACCATCTAGAGGGAAAATATTAAGTCCACCGAGGGGGCAAATTCCTTCCATCTAGGGGACAAAGACCTAGTCCATTCAAGAGGCAAAGGCTAAGTTTGTTGAGGGAACAAAGGCCAAATTTTATTATGCCAAATATTAATGACAAAATAAAGGGTTCATTGGCACAAACTAGTGCGTTAGTCTTTTAAAGACTAAGGAATAGGCAAAAGTCAATATTGACCGCCTACAACCTAACAAAGGAAGAATCTGTAGGGCATTCGGTCAACTTTGGGATGCCAGATTGAACCTAAGACTAGATTCTACCATCCTTACCTCCCTACTACAATAGAAGAACACATGTTTAGCCTTCTTCTGCTAAGAAAGGAGCAATAGCATCTTCTAGTGCTAGAATGATTAATGGACGAGTAATTAAATCCAAGAAAAAGAATACTCATGCCAAATTTGCAATATAGAAGAGTCAAATTATTGCATAAGCTTTGAAAGCATGAAACAAAAATGTTTAGCCTATGATAGAATGTCCATTCAAATCAAAATTGACTAGTGAAGTATGTATTCCATACTTCTTGAGATTCCCCCCGGTCTCTGCCACCTCGGGCCACTGGTTTCAATCCCACAATAACTTTGTAGTTGTTGTTGGTTAACATCTTTCGAACATGGTATTTAGCTGATTGACTGATTGAGTGCAAGCATGCCTAAGATTAGCTTTAATTTAAGAAAATTGTTAGAGGTTTTGGATTATGCTAATCATTCTTGATTTCATAATCGATGTCTTTTTAATTTATTATCGATTGAATTTGAAATGTTACTATTGGCTTTATACATGTGTCAATTGACTTTCCTTGAACATAATGTTTGCTAACTGATTAACTGAATGCAAGTCTACCTAAATTGGATTTAACTTGAGAAAATGGTTAGCAGCTTTGGCTTATGCTAATAACTTTTCATTTAGCAATCAACAACCATTTTAGTTTGTTCTTGATTGGGCTTGAAGTGTTGTTGACAATTTTATACTTGTTGTCAACCAACTTTACTTGATTTGACCTTTGTTCAATTCAAACTTAGTTTTGGTTCAAGTCTAATTCGATTTGAATTCAATGTTCACACTTGGTTTTTAGTTCAAGACTAATTTGCTTCAATTTTGGTTGGGTTTGACCTATTTAGATTTGGATTGGACTCTTAATGAATCCTCATTGAGCTTTGGACTTGATCCTCAATGGACGTTAGACTTGATCCTCATTGGATCTTGGTTTTCATTCGTCTTAGATCTTGGATTTGATCTTTATTGGATCTTAATTTCGATCCTAATTGGATTGTGGGCTTGATCCTTATTGGACCTTAAATTTGATCCTTATTAGATCTTGGACTTAATCCTTATTGGATTGTGGATTTAATCCTTATTTTATCTTTGATTTTATCCTTATTGGATCTTGGACTTCATCCTTTTTGGTTCCTAGGTTTGATCCTTATTTAATCTAGGACTTGATCCTCATTTGATCTTATGTTTGATGCTTATTGGATTTAGGGTTTGATCCTTATTGAATCTTAGTTTTGATCCTTAATAGTTTGGATTCAACCCTTAGTGGGTTTGGTTTCCACCCTTATTAGATCCTTAATGGATTGGTGGATTTAATTTTAACTCCTAATAGATCCTTGATGGATCTTGAGTTTTAACCTTTGTCGATCCTTATTGGATCTTGGATTTGATCCTGGTGGATCCTTATTGGATCTTTAATGGATCTTGGGTACTGATGATACACCAAAGTGAACCAGTCTGGTTAAAGGATAAACAAGAAACAAACCCTAGACCGATTATGAGCCAATACACTCGAGGTGAAGAATCGTCTTGAGACTTAGCTACAATGAGCTCTCAACACATTGGCCACAAGAGTCTCAAAATCAAGGCATAAGGAGACCGATATCCTTAGCTGAGGTAATTACACCGAGTTCTCATTGATCTCAGATACCTCGGCGTAAATAGACCAGAGTTCATATTGTTATGGACTCTTATCCTCAAGGAAACCCTGACATCCAGGATCTATGATAATTTATCACAAGTAATCTGGAAAGATTATGGCTCTTGAATTATAGAATCTGGATATGCTCCATAGTCTATAAAATATGGCCATCTCTAAAAAGGTAAGGACTAATGCTTCTCTCCTCTTAATAATAGACTATGCATGCCCATAACTAACTTGAGAGTCTGAGCAGCCACCACTGGAGAGTTCTTAGTAGTCCTCCTCACCTTTTTTCTTATTATAGATTAGCAAAAGAGAAGCCTAGTGGATCAATCTTGAGAAGCCTATTGAATAAAACTGGTGGAGAACTGCACTTTGTCAACAAAGTGGTGCTTTCATTGAGATATGCTCTGCTTCTCTTTCTGGCTAATCAAAGGATCCTCCATGATCTTTCAATAATGTCACTCAAGGTAACATGACCTTTGTCATCAAAGAATCTACCTGGGGGCAGATGGCTCCCAAACTAGCTGAATCCCATAATTTATCAAATAGGCCAAGTGCACTTGTTCAACAAGCTACCTCGGTGCCCAGGCCTCTCCCACATCATTGTTGCCAACAAGTGGGACCTAAGGTACCTCCAGGGTCCACTAATTTAGTGAGTTGACAAGAGTTCCAAACCTTGGCTATTGTTGTATAGTAGATTACACAACTATTGGACATGCAAGTGCAGGCTATGTAGACACTACAGAATCATCAACAACAAAACTCAGCTTTGACCCAAGGTGCTATGTGAAACCAAACTCACAAGCAACAACATCATGCCACACATCAGGCGCACCTCAATGTGCAGCAACACCCAAGCTACCATGACTCATCAGCAACATTTTTCCTTCGAAATCACCCTTCAAGGGACTATGGTGGGTGCAACCCCACCTATAATCTGGCTAACAAAGCCACATGTTTTTCACATGCTAGTTTAGCATCGACTAGGGATGCCTACGATGCCCTAGGAGAGGCTATGGCATATGCAACTCATGAGAGATTTGGAGCCCCAGACCATTCGAGCCACAAAAGGTACAAAACTTCTTTGATCCCCAAAATTGCATATTCTCCCATTCAGCCAAAGTTTTGACAGTCTCCATATGAGATAGATAATAGTTTGAAAGACTCCAAGGATTATGTTAGCACAAGACGCATGGGACTCCACCAGAAGGAGGGTGAGAACCTCAGAGAATATTTGGCTTGCTTCAACAAGGCTTGATTGGAAGTGATAAAGTTGGACAACTCCATCATCCTCGCTATGGTAATCAATGGAATTTGGCAGCCTTGGGTGGCCTATGAAATGACTCACTGACCTCCAAAAGCCTAGTGGAGTTCATCTAGCCAGTTAGAGAGCACATTGATGCCGAAGATATTTTTTCAAAAAGCAATAAACAAGATAGAAGGAGCATCAACCCAAGTTCCTAGCTTATATGCCACAAAATAACTCTAGGATTGAAGTCCTGGCAGAAATTGAGCACTGAGACTTTCTATGGAGACCTTTTCCCATTCAAATAGCTTAGCAAAATCTCGACAAGACTAGGTATTATCATTTCCATCAAGAGCATGGTCACGACACCAAAGAATACCAACACTTCCAAGATGAGATAGAAAAGGCTCATTAAAGAGGGATACCTTAGGAAATACATATGCTAAGGTGAATGAGCCAAAGGAGCTAACATGCGGGAATATCGATTGTGAACCTCTCCTTAGAGGAACTGTCCTCAGAGTTGCAAAATCCACCTTTGAAGGGCAACATAAACATGATCCTAACAAGCTATAGCATCCACACCTAAATGCTAAGCCATTATAATGGGGGCATGAGGAAGAGGAGGTAGAAACAAAAAGATAGAATTGCGAGCTCGAGCATTAGGATATTGTGTTTTCCACAAATATTTTCGGGAATTTTAACTCCACACAATGATGTATTGGTTATCTCGACAATTCTGAATAGCTATGTGACACAATGTATCATGGTAGATACGAGAAGCTCAATAAACATTTTGTTTACCTGAATATTTGACCAAATAAAAATGGAGAAAAAATTGGAGCCATATGTTGACACACTCACTAGATTTATGGAAAACTTGGTGACTCCAATAGGCATGATCAATTTACTCTCATAGTTGGAAAGGATCCTAGGAGCACCATGATCAAATCAAAGTTCATGTTGATATGGACTCACTCCACTTATAATGTGATATTGGGCCAACCAATGCTTAATCAACTTCAAGTAGTCATCTCTACTTTTCATCTAGTCATGAGATTTTTGACAAAACTTGGTATCTGTAGGTGAATCATGGGGGGGACCAAAGCTTGGCACAATAACCCTAACTTGAAGGGCAAAACTTTGATGGTAGCAAAGAGCAATAAGCTGAATGTTGGGGTAGAAACCACTAAAGCTGAAACTTGAGAGATACTCAGTTAAATCCAAGAATCCATTGCTGAACCCAAGAAGGCCTCCACCAAACCTATGGAGCAGATTGTCAACATTGTTGTCAAAAAGAGCTCTAGAAGAATCCTAAAACTTGGGCAACTCTTATAGAATAGCTATGCATCAAGCCAGGCAAACCTTGCAAAATTCTGAAATTTTGGGAAGATTACTCAAATGGTCCATTGAGTTAAGTCAATTCGATATAACTCTTGAAGCTTGAAAAGCCAAAAAAGCTCATGCTCTAGTAGGCTTCTTAGTGGAGACTACATCATATCTAACATGGCCATAAACTGAACCATGGAAGGTCTAAGTTGATGGCTCATCATGTGAATCAAGTTCCAAAATTGGAGCCATCCTCCAAAGCCTAGGTAGGAGAGTGGCCGAATACTCAACTCACCTAGAATTTGAGGCTTCAAATAACACTACTGAATACAAGGCTCTCCTTTTTGGATTGTGCATGGCTCTCATAATCAAAGTTAAAAAGCTCAAGGTATATAGTGACTCCCAACTTCTTTATTTGCAAGTACTAGGGAATATGTGGCAAAAGACACCATCATGGCTCAATACTTGAATGAGGTACAGAAACTCATGGCTAAAATAGACTAGCTAGAAATCTATTGTGTACCTTAAGATAGCAACATAGAAATTGATGCCTTATGTGTTTGGCCTTAGCTTCATCAAACTTGATGTCCAAACAAATTTTCATTGAAAAACTCCATCAGTCGAGCTATTCAAAAGCCTCCAAGGTAAATGAGGTAAGCATTGAGCCTAGCTAGTTTGACCCCATAATTTCCTATCTTAGGGAAGAATAACTTCCTGAAGACTCAATGGAAGCTTGAAGGATCAAGAGACTAGCTCCAAACATCATACTAATAGATGGAGAACTACATAAAAGGTCTCTCACATGAACACTCTAGTGTTTAAGACCTGAGGAATCAAATTATGCCCTGTGCAAAGTTCATGAGAGGATATGCAGGAGTCATAGTGGAGGATGAGCTTTGGCCCACAAGCTCCTTAGGTAGGGCTACTATTGGCTCAACATGGCCTTTGAGGCATTCGAGTTCATTTCCAAATATGAATAATGCCAAAGGCATGCCTCAGTATACCATAGCTCGACAGTCAGGCTTTAGAAAACTCAAACAACATGGCCATTTAATCAATGGGGAATGAACATTCTAGGCCCATTTCTAATAATCTCAAGATAGAGAAAGTTTTTTATGGTAGCCATCGATTACTTTACCAAGTGAGTGGAAGTTGAGCCTTTGGCAACAATCATTAAGAGGAAAATTAAAGAGTTTCTATGGAAGAATGTGATTTTTAAGTTTAGACTTCCATGAATGCTAGTTACTAATAATGGAAAATAATTTGATAGTGCCAAATTCAAACAGTACAATAGTAGTCTCCAGATAGAGTAGAGATTCATCTTGGTAGTACATCCTCAATTAATAACTTACCTGAGGTAATAAATTGAACCCTTCTTTCAGGTATAAAATGGCACTTGGAAGGGGCCAAGGTTGCCTATGTCAAAGAACTACCACATGTCTTGTGTTCCTACCAAACAATTACTTAGATGATAATAGAGGAATCCCCTTTCATCCTGGCTTACAGGGTTGAGCCAGTCATTCCCATGGAGATTGGACTTATGTCTCCAAGAATTAGAACTCATGATCTTGAGATGAACAAGGCAAATCTCCAAGCTGAAAAAGACCTAATCTTAGAACTCTGGGAGAAAGCTCATACCAGGGTAGCTGAATACTGGTGATGAGTAGTTCAATACTATAATGCCCGAGTTCCAAAATGTGAACTACGATCGGACGATTGGGTGCTTCATTAAGCTAGACTCATCGATTGGGTCTCGAGGAAGTTATCCCTAAATTGGATAGGCCCATTTAAGATCTCCCAATCTATGGGGATAGGAACCTTTAAAATTGAATACTCAGATGGCAAAGTGCTTCCTCAAATTTGGCATATTGACAACCTCAAAAGATTTTTTCTTTAACACAATCTCTTATTTATTTTAAGATTGTCTATTACCTCATTACAAGAAACCTAGCACTGCTAGCCTATGTGTCCAACCAAGTTTTTGGTGACTTCACCAAGGTATTACTAAAAATCATAGCTTTGTTGGCCTAAGTGTCCAACTAGGTGCTTCAGTGATCCCATTGCGATATTATCAAAAAACTTGTCTCTATTGGCCTAAGTGTCCAACCAAGTACTTTGGTGATCCCACCAAGGCATTACCAAAAAACCTTGCTTTGCTGGCCTAAGTGTCCAACTAGATACTTTAATGATCCCATTGAGGTATTACCAAAAAATTTGGTTTTGTTTGCCTAAGTGTCCAACTAGGTGCCTTGGTGATCCTATGAGGTATTATTAAAAAACACAACTTTGTTGGCCTAAATATCCAACCAGGTGCTTTGATGACTCCACCGAGGTCTTACCAAAAACTTGGTTCTACTGGTCTAAGTATCCAAGTAGGCATTTCGGTGACCCCACTGAGGTATTACCAAAAAAAACTTGTTCTACTAGCCTAAGTGTCTAACAAGATACTTTGGTGACCCCATCAAGGTATTAGCTATTACATTACTCAAAAGTTTTGATCCGGCCATGTGCTTCAATATTCAGCTGAAGCAAAAGGTGAGTCTATTGAATATTAGCCTAGCTTCAAGGTATTAGGCAAGATTATTTGCTTAAGAAAATATTAAAGGCTGATGAGTCGAGGTTGGAGGCATACTCAAAAGACTTTGTCTAAGGGAAAATAAAGAGTCAGAAAAAGATAAAAACTCTATTGAATTCCAAGATAAAACTAGTACAAAATTCTCTCAAAAAAAGAAAATTACAATCAGTCAGAAGTGTGTAGAGATTCAGAAGGCTCTGTCGGCTCAGTCGGTCCTGGGATGCCCTCTTCAGCCTCTCTCACCTTCATTGCCTCCATCTCCTTCTGAATGAGATCCTCATACTCCCACTCAAGGCATCAAACACTCAAGTTATCATAGAGTTCAACTTGGAGGTCATCGGCTCAAATTTAGGATTATGGTGAGTTTTCTTCACCATATCTCAACAAATGAGGTACTCTTCTTCAAGGATACAGTAGCAAGCTTCCCATACTCCCAGAGATATTCATTGCTAGTGTCTTAGCCAACTTTAAAGTGCTATCATATTCTTCACTCCTAAGATATGTAGCAACAACATCAAGTTCGGGATTGTCTAGGGTAGCCTAGTGCTAAATCTCCTAGTCTTGTAGATCAGACAAAGCCAATTCTCACTCGGCTATGAGGAGGTTGTTCTCCTCATCCATCTTTTTCTTGGTCTTTTCCATGCTGAGTTGGAGAGTCTTAAGTTGAGAATGAAGCAAGGCCACCTCTTCCTTAGCCTTTCTCTCCTTGATAATGCTTGGCCTCTAAGCCTCATAAAACTAGTGCCAGTATATTAGAAAGATTATAGGGCTTGAAGTCAAACTTAAGGTCATGCCATGATCCAAAATAAAAAGGAAATATAGACACATACAAAAAGAACCAAACTTACAAGGGTGCAAGCCCTGACTCCCTCTAAAAAGAGTTGGCAAGGTGGGAGCTGAGCCAATGTATGATTGGGATCCTCCCCAAAGTCTCCAAGGAAGTACTCCCTGGCCTCAGTCTCCATTGAGGAAGACCATCCCCATGATCTATTGCTGGTAGGAGGAGTAGAAGAAGCAAAAGTGACACTCTTGCCATTATCAACCTTCTTTATCATTAGGTGATAGGCAAGTGATTGAGCACCGATCTCAGCATTATTGGGCTAGCAAGGAGATGAAGGAGCAAGAGGTATCACTTGCCCCTTCCTTGTCCTCCCTTTGCCAATATATTAGCTCTCCTCCTCCTCCATTTTCCTCTTTCCTTGGGCCAATGATGCTGGCTAGTAACCCACAAGAGCATTTGATCTAAGAGCCTCTTGGTAGAAGAGTTTGCAAATGCTCAAGAGACAGCCCTCTGCTGCCTCAATCTCTCATTCATGAATGAGATCTAGGTAGAATCTGCAAAAATTGCATTGAATGGTCAAACTAGGTAAAGATAAGAAACTTGTACCAAAATTATCAAAAATGGGATGAGGATCAAGAATAGAAACTTACTTGAGGTTGAGGGAAGAATGGTTGAGGGGTCCCTTGAGGGATGGAACACCACCAAACTAGAGAGGTCACCCTTAATAGATGGACTTTTGTCAGCCTCTCGGGCCCCTCTTGGCATGGATTACAATGGTCTCTTACCCTTGGAGGATGATGTTGAGCTATCATGGGGTAGAAAGGACCTCCTCGTAGGCAGTGGTATCAACTCTAAAGCCTTAGAAGGAGTAGAACTCTTCTCAACAAAGGAGGCCACCTCTTCCCTCAAAGTAGGAGATATCCTTTTACAACTAGAAGGGGTGGAAGAGGATGTCATTTGAAAGTGGGTTTGTTTATAGGAAAAAGCAAGGACCAAAGGAGTTTTTTGAAGGAAGAAAAAACACTAGGGATCCTTATATAAGGTTCCCCTGATCATCCGATCATCTCCATATGGCTTAACCCAAGCTGTTGAAGTCCAAAGGATGAAAATTTCAATAGCCTCTCTCAGATCCAAGGACACATGTTCTAGTTAAAAAGAAATCTTGGAAAGAGCAATTAAGATGCATAAAAAAGGTTGCTTTGATAAATGAGCAAATCATCACCTCGAAAGAAGGCAAAACCAAAAGCATAAAAAAGGTTGCTTTGATAAATAAGCAAATCATCACCTTGAAAGAAGGCAAAAACCAAAGTAATTACTTGAGGTTTGATGGAAGAGGCCCCATTTCCCAAAGCCAAATGACAGTTGATAAAGTTGACAAGTTGATTCTCGAAGGATTGTTAGATATCTAAAAGAAGCACATTGTCTCCTTGTAACCTTGAACATTGAGTCCTAGAAACTCAGCATCTAGGCTTGGGGGGCATTGATGTACACTAAAGTAAACTGGTTAGGTCAAAGGATAAATAAGAACCAAACCTTAGACTATTTGTGAGCCAATACACTCAAGGTGAAGAACCACCTTAAGACCAAGCTGCAACAAGCTCTAAGCATATGAGCCGCAAGAGGCCTGACACCGAGGACTCTATTGACCTCAAATACCTTAGTGTAAGTAAGAGTCCAAATAGTTATGGACTCTTATCCTCAAGGAAACCCTGACAAATTCAGGATCTGTGGCAATCTATCACAAGTAATCCAAAAATATTATGGTCCCTAAATCGCAAGATTTGGATACACTCCACAACTCATAAAATATGGCCATCTTTGAGAAGGTAAGTACTAATGCCTCTCTCCTTTCAACAATAGACTCTGCATGCTCATAATTGACCTAAGCATTGGAGTAGCCACCATCAAAGAGTTTTCAGTAGTCCTCCTCACATTTTCTCTTGTTGCAGATTAGCAAAAAAGTGGTCTAGAAAATCGATCTCGAGGAGCCTCTCAAACCAAAATTGGTGGAGAACCACGCTCTGTCAATAGGTTCAATCATTGTTGGATCTTTATCAAATCCTTAATGGATCTTGGTTCAATCCTTAGTTGATTCTTATTGGATCACTAATAAATCTTGGGTTCGATCCTCTGTGGATCCTTATTCTTAATGGATCTTGGATTTGATCCTTATTAGATCTTTGTAGGATCATTAATTGATTTTGGATATGATCTTTATAGGATCTTGGATTTGATCTTTATTGGACCCTTATTAGATCCTTATTGGCTTGGTTCAACCCTTATTAGGTTCTCATTGAATCTCTAATGTATCTTTGGTTCAACCCTTATTAGGTTCTTATTGGATCCTTGATGAATCATTTGTTTAACCCTTATTGGATTCTTACTAGATACGTAATGGGTCTTTGGTTTGGCCCTTATTGGGTTCTTATTGGATCCTAAATGGATCTTGGGTTAAACCCTTAAGGGATCCTTATTGGATTTTTAATGGATCTTATTTCAACCCTTGTTGGATTCTTGTTAGAAACTTAATGGATCTTGGATTCAACCCTTAGCAGATACTTAATGGATTTTTGTTCAAACATTATTAGTTTCTTGTTGGATCATTGACCCTTATTGGGTTCTTATTAGACCCTTAATGCTTATTTGGTTCAACCCTTTCAACACTTATTTTATTCTTATTAGATCCTTAATAGATCTTTCTTCAATCCTTATTGGGTTCTTATTGAATCCTTAATGGATCTTTGTCCAACCCTTATTGGATTCTTATTGGATCCTTAATGAATTTTAGTTCAATTCTTATTGGGTCCTTATTATTGTTGCCCTTTGTAGTTTTGATGATGAACAAACCTTATATTTGATTATATTTTGAGCTTATGTACCTAGTAGCCAAGCCAAGCTTGAGATGAAGATCAAGCTTGTTTAGAAGCATCAAGTGCAGATGGACTTGAAGATAGCCTTGAAGATGTGGTGTGATGGTGGATCAAGGGATAGAACTTGAAGAATTGGAGATGTCTTGAAAAACGTTCAAGAGATCAAGTTCAGCTCAATAGGTTTAGAATTTTCAATTATTTTATTCAACTCAAAGATTTGTTTTTGAGATTAATTATTTAGAGCATTCATCATGTGAGATTCTATAGGAAGTTCTTAACAAAATTTTTTTGCTAGAACCAAACATCCACTTGGCATAATAGACTGCTAGTTGTGTTAGATAGAAGATTCAAACTTTTGATTCTAGGCAAAACTAGACGATCATTTGAGGTACTGAATGACTAGTCGAGAGCTTTTGTCAGTCCTGGTTCATCAAAAATGGATGACCGATAAAATTGATCTACAAGTTTTGGTGGACTAGAACCAATCGACTAGTTGGCCAAGTGGTCTATCGATTCAATTTTTTATATAATTAATGGCTAGTTTTTTGACCATTGGTGTAAAGGTAGTTGCGAGATTTCATTCCTAATGGATGGTTTTGACCCATAAGGCATAAATAAGCTAGGATGGGATTCTCTAAAAAACTTTTTACATCTTCTAATTTATTTTAAAGAAGAGATCAAAGCCCTTCAAGCCTTCTAGCCCTAGAGTGCTCTAAACCTTAAATTTTATATCAAATATTCTAGTCTAGAGGCTTTTGTAGAGAGGCAAAATTGTATCTTATTTTTATCCTTTTTACTTGTAAACACTCCTAGGGTGTTAAGAGTGTGTGTGAGAGACAAATATCCAATGTAGGAGTCAGCTATTGCTTAGTTGAAGCAAGAGTTGTACGACTATGGCTTCACTTGAAGGAAGTGATATTCACAAGTTATGAGTTATTTTAAAGGCTTAGTTTCATCTCAAGAATGGAGACTCTAGTGGAGAGTCCAAGTCCTCAAAATAGAGATAAGGACCGTGGAGTAGGTGTGGTTGGTCACCAAACCATTTAAAAATCATGGTGCCATCTTTACATTACTCATTTCTTTTTATAGCATTCATGATTGATTTCTTGCTTGTGGGCTTATGATTTTATCATTGGTTTGTGAATTGGTTTTCAATCTCAAAAGTAGTTATTATTCTTATTAAACATAATTTACCCCCCTCTCAAGTTACCATTTTGGGCTTTCAATTGTATCCTTAATAGATCTTGGTTCATCCCTTATTGGGTTCTTATCGGATCCTTGATGGATCTTGGTTCAATCCTTTTTGGGTTCTTATTAGATCATTAATGGATCTTCATCCAATCCTTATTGGGTTCTTATTGGATCCTTAATAAATCTTCATTCAACAATTATTAGGTTTGGGTTTAACCAATGTTGGACCTTTATAGGGTTTAGATTTGACCCTCATTGGACCCTTATTGGGTTTTGCTTTCAACCCTTATTGGGTTTGGGTTTGACCAATATTAGATTATTATTAGATTTGGGTTTGACCATATTGGACCCTTATTGGTTGGGTTCAACCCTTCTTGTGTTCAGGTTTGACCTATGTTGGACATCTATCAGGTTTTGGTTCAAATTCAACTTGGTCCTATTTTGATTTGACCTAGTTCTTATTTAGATTTGGGCCTAGTTTATTTTTGGTTTAGGTTTGAACTTGATTTGGTTTTGGTCAAGTTTTAGACCTGATTTTGTTTGGGTTCAAGTTTAGACCAGATTTGGTTTTGATTTAGATTTGGACTTGATTAGTTTTGGTTCAAATTTGGACTTGATTTATTTAATTAATTTTTTTTGCTTTGTTCAGTTTGCTATCAGGTTTTTGAAAGAATCTCTTAGGCTATAAATACAATGATTGGATTCTTAAAGGAATATCTTTGTCCAAAATATGGTGATCAGATTCTCGAAAGAATCACTTAAGCTAAAAATATAGCAGTTGGGCTCTTGAAGGAATCTATTAGGGTAGAAATATGATGACCAAGTTCTTAAGGAATCCCAGAGGCCAAAATTATGACAATCAAGTTCTCGAAGGAATTCTTAGGTCAAAATTACGATGGTCATCGGGTTCCTTAAGAAATCTTTTAGGCCAAAAGTATAGCAGTCAGATTCTAGATGGAATCCCTTAGGCTAGAAATATGATGGTCAAATTTTGGAGAATCTCTTAGGCAAAAAATATGATAGTTGGTCTCCTGAATAAATCTCTCAAGTTAAAATATGTTGGTCGAATCTCCAAAAGAATTCCTTAGGTCAAAATAAGGTGGTCATTTTTTCAAAGAAATTTCTTAGGCCAAAATATAATGGTTAGATTCTTGAAGGAATCCCTTAGGGCAAAATACAATGATTGAGTTATTAAAGGAATCCTTTAGGATAAAATATGGTGGTTTGTTCCACAAAGAAATCCCTTAGGGTAAAATATAGCTGTTGGGTTTCCAAAAGAATCCTTAGGTCAAAATATGGTGGTCAAATTCTCGAAGAAATTTCTGAGACCAATTTTTGTGATCAACATGCAAATTAAGAAAGAGAAAAATAAAATAGAAAAACATAAGAGAAATTCTTTTTTCCTTCTTTCTTCTTTTTTTTCCTTTTTTTGTTCTTCTTCTTTCCTTCTTTTCTCTTTCTTTCCTCTCTATCCTATAGCCAACTTTATCATTTATTTGTTCTACTTTTTTATTTATCTTCTTCTTCTTCCTTCTTTCTTCTCCTTCCTACTTTCTATTCTCTTCGTCTTTCTCTTCTCCTCCTTCCTTCTTTGTTAGGCAGTTAGATCTGACCATCTTTAGGCAAATTTGACTAGTGGAAGTGGTAGGAGGTTCCTCCTTAGCAACCTTTGCAATGTGAAGTTGCCCCATGGCAACTTTAGTGGCAAGCTAGGAACGTCGACGACTATAACAATGGCTCCTGATGATGGTGAGAGGTAGGGGTAAACCTCCTAGGCATAGGCAAAGGGCAGTGAAGTGGAGCCAAGTGGGAGACAACAAGGAAGGCAACAACAAGTGTATGAGCTTCCAAATTCTGTCAATAGGTGCAGCAGGAAGGCAACAATGAGTGAATGTGTGGGTAGTAGGCAATGAGTGCATGAGTTGGGAGATCTTGTAGAGAAAAGTGAGAAGAGGAAGAGGGCAGAACAAGCAAAAAAATATGGAAAAGGAGGTATGGATGATGTATCATACTGATTTAGTTCTTGCATTTCCTTCTTATTTGAAGTTCTAGTTCTTCACCTCTTTTGTACTTACCTTTCTCTGATGTCTTGGTTATATACCCCTTTATGGGCATTTGATGAGAAAAACTTGATTTTCTTGTCCAGAGCCTTTTGATGATGAGGCAGTCAAAATCTCACTTGGTGTTAGCTTGATGGAATGGTTGTTCACTCCAAATACTTTAGCATCTTGCTTTTTCTTAGGCATTCGAATGAGAAAATATCTAACTTTAATTTTTTTCACCTTTTATGAGAGAATGAATTTAGTGTTTGATTAAGCATTCACTATGGATGCTTGGGCAATATGCTCCCTATCCTCATCATGAGCTTTTGGAGGAAAAATATTGCATATTCTCAAAATCTTTGATTGTATGCATGCCTTACTAGTATCATTCTCATCTTTGCATGGAATAGGAAAGGAATATCAAGTTTGTTTTCGAGGGAAACACCTAATTTTGATGAGAAAGAGTTCTACCTTTCCTTCCAGCAAGTTTGAGCTTGTATCCACAAAGGGGAAGACTACTACTTGACAATAGTTGGGAGAAGAGATCTTGACTTATTTTAGAGTGCTTTTTAGAAACATGGACCAAAAGAAGAGTTTTGCCCGTAATCTTCATTTATTTATGTAGCAGTTGCTTGGCTTAATTTATCAGTCAAAGTGATTTGACCTAATTACTTAGACAGTTAGTCTAAGGGCAATCATTGAAGCTTCACCTTATCGTCATACCACACATGGTGTCGCTTGTCATGTGAAGAGAGATAAAGTAGAGAATGGACCAAGAAGTTATAACTTTCATAGGGTTTATCTTCTTGAATGATGCATTGTCAAATTAAAGGTTCATCTTTCAATTTTCTTAATGAGGTTTGAAATATATGAAGTGATTTTTTTTCCTTTTCTTTAATATCCTTCGATTGTTATGCTAGAAGAAGCAAATAATGTAGAGCATGTGTTTGTATTTATTTTTTTTTATTTTATCTTTTTTTTATTAGCTTATTTTTTATTTCTTCAATTGCTTTATTTTTTTGAAAAATTTCTAAGGATTTTTTCAGTATTTTTTTGAAATATTTTAGTAGATAAGTGGTATATTATTTTATTTTTTAGATTAAAGCCTCCTACTTGATTCAGTTTGTTGAAGTTTAAGGATGATTTTGTCTTAGGATGTGCTTGGTCACCAATTGACCTCCCCTTTAGATTGTTTCTCTAATGTAATATTTTTTCAAGAACCTATTTTTTTGGCAATTTTGCTACTTTTACCATGCTCCTATCAGTTAGTTACCTTTTTGCTTTGATCTCTAGATGCCTCTCAGCTTCAATTTCAAGGTTTACACCCACAAATGCATTTGATACTTACTCTTTGGATGATCTTTCTTGGCCAGTAATACACCGAGATGAGGTTGGGTTAGTCCTCCTAATTTTGGCATATGATCTAATTTTATCTCCCTTTTCTTTTTTAATTTTAATTTTTTTCTCTTTTTTTTGACTTAGTAATTTCATTCCTCTTTTGAGGATACAAGGTTTGTGGACTCGTGGATACCAATAAGTTCTTATTCTTTAAATCCATTTCACTTGTCTTGGTTTTGCATGTGAGATTTGTCCATTTGAGACTTTTATTTTCTATTACATATTTGGGGATTGCTCTTTTGCCTCAAGGAGAAAAATTCCCAAGAGGTTCACATTCGGTCATTGCACCTTTATCTTTGAAGTAACATTCCCAAAAGCCTTCTAATTGCTTTCAGATTGGTTAACATATTTTTTAGGCTTGCATACTCGAAGTTAACATAGGACATTGGTAGGCGGAGGAGCTACAGGGATCCCAACTCCACTATATTTCATCATTGACTATCCTTACCTTCAAATACCATCATTTCATTTTTAGAGATCTTATCTACAAGAAAAATAGTAATTCACCATAATATTGAGAGAATTTTAATTTTTTTTTCCTTCTTTTCTATTTTTCTTTTCTTTTACCTTTTTTTCTTCATAATTTTTTGCTACTCTTATGTCTTGCTTATAACCACATAACTAGCCAAACATAATGAGTCTAAGGTATTTCATTATAGGCAAGACACAAGGTATTTTCTTTTATTTTACTCTTCTTCATTTTTTTCCTATTGCATTTCTTTTAATGTATTTTTGTTTCATTTTTCTTTTAGTGGTTTTTTTATTTTATGTTTCTTAATGGATTTTTTGTTTTATGTTTTTTAGTGATTTTTTTGTCCTATATTTCTTTGTGGTCTTTTTGTTTTATGTTTTTTAGTAAATTTTTTTGTCTTATTCTTTGCCTCGAGAAGTATGGAACACATATTTTACTAAGAAATTTTGATGTGGCTAGATGTTCTATCATCGACTATAATTTTTATTTGTTTTCCTTTTTTCTTTTTGTGTTTGTATTTTTTTTATCTTTTCTCTCTTTTTTTGTGTCTTTTAAGCTTATGTAGTCATTTGACTCTTTCACACTATAGATTTGCCACAAGTATCATTTTTCTTGAATTTTGTTACTCATCCATTAATCACTATAGTATTAGAAGATGTTGTTGCTCCTTTCTCAGCTAAATATGATTGAACATGTGTTCTTTCATTATTCTTGTTTAGCTTTTGTGAATTTGTCAAGGAGTTGAGGTGAGGATTGCAACAACTAATATTGCCTTTAAACTAACATCTCACAGTTGACTTGTAAGGCAAGTTTTGAGCGATAAAAAATTGACTTTTGTCTATTACTAGTAAAAAATTAACTTATGTCTATTATCTAGTCTCTAGAATATTGATGTCCTAACTTATGCTAATGGGCCCTTTGTTGTATCATTAAGGTTTGGTACAATGACACTCAACCTTTTCCCCCTAAATGGACTTGGCCTTTGCCCCCTAAGTGGAAGGGGATGAGTTGATCCATGTTGGGCAACTAGAACATCAACTAAATTAATTATAATAGTAGTACCAACAACAACATTAGGAGTAGTAACATTGTTGATGAAAGTAGGAGCACTATGTATAAATTGGATGGAGTTGGACATAGCCCCATAGCTTATATGTACTTCAATTGCCTATGCAATGGTCATTAGTTGCAAAAAGTGTGACATGAACTCTTCACCAAGGATGATGGTGTAGGTTGGGGTAAGAGGATCATTTGATGATGTCATTTTTCCTTTCATGTAATGGAAAATAATGAATCAATCATTAGTTTCCATGTTTTCTTTTTCTAATGTGTCTTGTTGTATTTAGCTAGACTTGAGTCTGCTAGAATTTTTTGAAGTCATGATAGACCACTCAGGATAACTAAAGGCCCTAAGAAGCAAACTTGAAATAATAAATCAATTTGAAATTTATTTTAGTGCACTATTAGGTATTATGGAAATATAACTTCCAACAATCACAAGCCCCTATTGTTAATTATCTTAATAATTGTTAGGAACATCCTAAAGTAAGAAATCTAGCTAATAAAATAGAGACACAAGGAATGAAAAGTATTATTAGATTAATTTAAATGTTAGGATTACATAGCTTAAGTAAGGGTATACCCTCACTTTACAATTTAAATAATTAATAACACAACACATAAAAAAAAATTTTATACTTGACTGCTGTGAGACTCCCATATGCTTGATCAAGTCCGATTTGGTCGATGACCTATTTGAAATTTGACTTGAATGGGTGCTTGATTTGATACTTAGAGGGTATTGATAACCTTGCTTGATTTTTAGAGTATTGCTAACAGCTTTGGCTTATGTTAATTGATCCTATTTGACTTTAAAGTATCATTGATGGGCTTTTACTTGTCATTGGTTGACTTCTTTTGATTTTAAGGCTAACTAGCTGGAACAGTAAAAGTCCACCTTAGTTTAGTTTTAATTTGAGAGAATGGTTGTAGTTTTGGCTTCTGCTAATCATTCTCGATTTGATAATTGATGGTTTTTAAGCTTATTGTTGATTAGATTTGAAGCATCACCGATGGCTTATGCTTGTGTCCATGAACTTGCATCAAATATCATGGTTGATTAACTGACTGACCGAATGCAAGCCTACCTTAGTTTGGTTTGGTTTTAAGGATAATTTATGGCCTTTTCTTGTTGTCAATTTATCTATGGATTTGAAATATAGTAAATGGCTTTGTGCTTATTGTCAGTTAACATCCTTCAAAGATGGTGTTTTGCTAACTGACTAACCAAGTGCAAGCTTGCCTAAATGTTGTTTTAATTTGAAAAAATGGTTAGTAGTTTGGGCCTATGCTAGTCATTCTTGATTTGATAATTGATGACTTTTTAGCTTATTGTCAATTGAATTTAAAGTGTTATGATGACTTTATGCTTGTGTCAATTAACTTCCTTCAAACATATGTCTAATTAACTAAGAGTGTAGATCTACCAAAGTTTGATTTAACTTGAGAAAATGGTTAGTGACTTTGGTTTATGCTAATAATTTTCCATTTAACAACTGAAGATTTTTTTGATTTGTTGTTGATTAGGCTTGAAGTATTTTCGATGGCTTTGTTCTTATTATCAACTAACTTTGTTTGATTTGAGCTTTGCTCAATTTAGACTTGGTTTTAGTTCAAACCTAATTTGACTTTAATTCGATACTCAGACTTGGTTTCAATTCTAGTGTAATTTAATTCAATTAGGGTCGAGTTGAACCTATTTAGATTTGGATTGGACTCTTAATGGATCCTCATCGGGCTTTGGACTTTGATCCTTAATGTACCTTGGACTTAATCCTTATTGGATCTTGATTTTGATCCTTATTGGATATTGGACATGATGCTTATTGGATCTTGGATTTGATCCTTATTGCATCTTGGACTCGATCCTTATTGTATCTTGGATTTGATCCTTATTGGATCTTGGACTTGATCCTTATTGTTTCTTGGATTTGATCTTTGTTAGACCTTGGACTTGAACCTAATTGGATCCTAGATTTGATCTTTATTGGATCTTGGATTTGATCCTTATTGGATCTTAGTTTTGATCCTTGAGAATTTTGGATTCAACCCTTAATGCACCCTTATTGGATCCTTAATGGATATTGGTGGATTTGAATTTGACTCTTAATGGATCCTTGAAGGATCTTGAGTTTGATCCTTGGTGGATCTTTATTAGATTCTTAATGGATCTTTAGTTTTATCTTTAGTGGATCCTTATTGGATCTTTAATGGATCTTGGGTTTGACCCTTAATCTTCATCAAAACCTGAATGGATCTTGGTTCAATCTTTGGTAGATTCTTATCAGATCTTTAATAGATCTTGGCTTCAATCCTTGGTGGATCCCTATTGGATCCTTAATGGATCTTGGACTCAATCCTTATTGGATCTTTATTAGATCCTTAATGGATTTTGGATAAGATCTTTATAGGATCTTGGATTTGATCTTTCTTCGACCCTTATTGGATCCTTATTGTGATTGGTTCAATGCTTATTGGGTTCATATTGGATCCTTAATGGATCTTTAGTTCAACACTTATTTGGTTCTTATTAGATCCTTAATGAATCTTTGGTTTGATGCATATTGGGTTCTTATCAGTTCCTTGATGGATCCTTAGTCGATCTTGGCTCAACTCTTGTTGGGTTCTTTATGGATCCTTCATGGATCTTGGATCCAACTCCTAATGGATCCTTAATGGATCTTCGTTCAAATCTTATGAGGTTCTTGTTCGATCCTTGACCCTTAGTTCTTGTTCGATCCTTGACCCTTATTGGGTTCTTATTAGACCCTTAGTGGATCTTTGGTTTAAACCTTTCAAACCTTATTGGGTTTTTATTAGATCCTTAATGAATTTTGGTTCAACCCTTATTGGATTCTTATTGAATGCTTAATAGATCTTGGTTCAACCCTTATTGAGTTATTATTAGATCCTTAATGGATTTTAGTTGAACCGTTATTGGGTCTTTATTGGATCCTTAATGGATCTTGATTCAACACTTATTGGGTCTTTATTAGATCCTTGATGGATCTTGGTTCAACCTTTATTATCTTCTTATTAGATTCTTGATGGATCTTAGTTCAATCCTTATTAGGTTCTTATTGGATCTTAATAGATTTTGGTTCAACCATTATTGCATTTGAGTTCAACCCATGTTGGACAATTATTAGGTTCCAGTTCAACCCACATTGGACCCTTATTGGTTTTGGGTTTGACCCTTATTGGGTTTGAGTTGGACCCATGTTGGATCCTTATTGGGTTTGTGTTTAGCTCTTGTTGGTTTAATTTCAACCTATGTTGGACTTTTATTGGGTTTGAGTTCAACACTTATTGTGTTTGGGTTTGACTCATGTTGGACCCTTATTGGGCTTTGCTTTAGGTTCAACTTGGTTTTGGTTCAAGATCGACCTAGTTCTCATTTAGGTTTGGACTTGATTTGATTTTGATTTAAGTTTTGACCTAATTTGGTCTTGGTTCATGTTTATATCTCATTTGGTTTTGATTTAGACTTGAACCTGATTTGATTTTGGTTCCAGTTTGGACCATATTTCATTTTGGTTCAGGTTTGGACCTGATTTGATTTTGGTTTAGATTTGGACTTGATTTAGTTTTGGTTAATGTTTTGATGATTTTAGTTTAGGTTTGGACCTGATTTAGTTTTAATTAATTTTATTTAATTAGTTTGATTTACTATTATGTTCCTAAAGAAATCCTATAAGACAAAAAAATTTGGTATCGAGTTTTCAAAGCAATATCTTAGGTCAAAAATATGACAGTCAAGTTTTCAAAGGAATCCCTTAAGGTAGAAATGCAACTATTAGATTTCCAAAGGAATCCCTTAGATGTGAAATACAATGATTGGGTTTTTAAAAGAATCCGTTTTGTCTAAAATGTGATGGTTGAATTTCTAAAATTTCTTAGGCCAAAATACGGTGGTTGGATTTCCAAAGGAATCCTTTATGTTAGAATTTGATGTTCAGATTTCTGAAAAAATTCCTTAGACCAAAATATGATAGTTGAGTTCTTGAAGAAATCTCTTAAGCCAAAATATGGTAGTCGGGTTTTCGAAATTATCCTTTAGGCTAATTTTGGTGATCGACATGAAAATCGAGAAAGAGATACTTCTTTAATGCTTCAACAAGGTTAATGAATTCATCCTCCCTATATGGCTTGATGGAATCATTGGGCCCATGCTCTTTGTCTTCTTTGTCTTTAATTTCATAAACTCCTAATGGGCCCTCCAAATATCTATCGTCAAGGTTTGGATAGGATTCATTGAGACAAATGATACCCTCCTTCTGCTCCAAGCCTTGAGGAGTTGCTGATCTGGTCTGAACATATTTAATACATAATCTAGAACACCCTTATCAAAACTTCTACTTCTAAAATATTACAATAATATAATAATAAAGAAGAAAAAACTTAAATTATAAAGTGAGTCCACCTTTGAAGTTGAACTAGGTGCCCCTTACATCTTCATGGGACATCTCCTCTCTTTGGATGAGACAACAATTCATCTTCTTCATTTAGTAATATCTGATCAACCCACTTATGATGCTCTAGAGGTTTTCTTCTTTGTTTAGCAATAGTTGATCAACCATGCTTATGATTCTCTAGAGGTCAAATTCTTTATCAACAACAAGTCATGGTTTTTCTTTTGCATCAATGCAAGTAATGTTAGTGGTGTGGATCGTCCAATGGTGAAATGAAAATTGAAAGTCCATGTTGCAAGCGAATGTTGGTCCATACCACTAAATGAACAAAATGGTCTATCTTCCTTTTCGCATCTTTTTTATGGAAAGTCAAGTCCTTCTTTTCCTCTATGGATCCCTTTTGGAAGTGGTCCAATATCTCCTTAGTTTTTCTTTCCCAAACCCTAACAAAGTTTGTAACCAATCTTGAACATCATGTCCCAAGGCTTATTGAGATGAGGTGGATTGGAAATCAAGGAGTGAAGACTTGAGTCTATTTATGGAGCTGGAGGTGGTAGAAGAATGGAAATGGTTATGTAAAAGTGCGACTGAGGTTTCAAAAAGAAAGCATAAGATTCTTTAGTGGATGGTTTAGGTTTAATAGGAGTGATTGAGAGGATTTATGATGTGGTTATGGTAGTTGATTTGATGGCCTCCATGGTTGTAGTAAATTTGTAAATAGGAAGGAATCCCTATAAATTTTATAATAGAACCAATGTAGGGGAGCTTTAGACATTGATGATGGACCAAGGAGACTACTCCCATATCTCTAAGCCATTGTCTTTCAAGGATAAAATTGTAATAGAAAGGAATGTTGAGAACAAGGAACTTTGTTTGAATAGTCATTGGTCAACATTTAACATGCAAATAGACTCTCTCATGACATTTTCTCTTTGGTTTGTCATAGGAAAGGATGAAAATGTCAAATTCTAGCATTTTCTCTTCTGAGATATTCATTGTCTTCAAGGTAGATAGAGTGCAAATATTTAGTGAGGATCCTATGTCTACTAGCACTACATGGATTAGAATATTCACCAGTAGGATAGATATGTGGAGCAGTTCTTCACTTAGCTCTTCCTCAAGTAACTCTTGATTAATGAAGGATGTGGAGCCACAATCAATCACCTGGGATACCTAGAGACCTCGAGGAGTAATCTCGAAATAGCAAATAAAAATTGAGATGGGTTTGAGTGCGCAATTAGGAATTATGGGAACATGACTTCCAATAAACACAAGTTTCTATTATTAATTACCTTGACAATTATCTAGAACCTCCTAAAGCGAAAAACCTAGCTAATAAAATAGAGACACAAAGAAGAAAAAGCATAGTTTAACTAATTTAAGAAAAGGATGCATGGCTTAAGCAAGGGTAAACCCTCACTTTACAATTAAAACAACTTAAATTCATAATCACGAATTATATGGAAGAAGAAAGGGAATGGAAATAGCTTTGGTGCTTGCCACTGTTTCACTGTTATGCACTTGATTGGATGGAATTTGACTCAAATGGGTACTTGGATTGATCCTTGGCAAATGTTGATAGCTTTGCTAAATTGTAGGGTGTGGCTAACTCCTTTGGCTTGTGTTAGTTGATCCTATTAGCATTTGAAGTATCACTGACGACTTTTTGCTCATTGTTAGTTGACTCTTCTACTCTTTGATTTGAGAGAATGATTAGCAGTCTTAGTTTATATTAATTATTTTAAATTTGATAATCGACGACCTGTTAGCTTGTTATTAACTAGATTTGAAGTGTCACTAATATCTTTAAGCTAGTGTTAGATAAGCTTGTGTCCAATAGCTTTATGTTTATTATTGGATGACTTATTTCGAAAAGGCACTTGGCTGACTAACTAAGCAAGTTTAAGTTTGCCTCAGTTTTGCTTGAAATTGTTAGTAGCCTTATCTTATGCTGACCATTTTTGATCTAATAATCAACAACCTCTCTGGAATATTGATTAAGTTTGTGTCAAAATGGCTTTGAGCCTATGTTGGTTGAGCTTGAGGTGTTACTGATGGCGTTATGCTTATTATTGGTCAATTTCCTTTGATCTTTGAATTAGGAGGATGATTAGCAATTAGCTTATGTTAATAATTTCTAATTTGATAATCAATGGCCTCTTGGCTTGTTATCAAATAGATTTGAAGCATAACCAATAGCTTTTAAGCTATTGTTGATTAAGCTTGAAGTATGGCCAATAACTTTATGCTTGTTATTGGTTGACTTCTTTTGAATATGGTGTTTGGTTGATTGACTAAGCAAGTTCAAGACTACCTTTAGTTTGGTTTAAAATGAATAGTAACCATGGCTTATGCTGACCATTTCTAATTTCATAATCGACGATCTCTTTGGCATGTTGTTGATTAAATTTTGAAGCATTACCAATGACTTTATGCTTGTGTTGGCTAAGCATGAAGTATTACCGATGAATTTATGCATGTTGTTAGTTAACTTCTCTCAAATATAACATTTGACTGACTAATTAAGTAAGTTCAATTCTTTCTTAGTTTGATTTGATTTAAAGGAATAATTAGTGGCCTAGGCATAGGCTAATCATCCCTGATTTGATAGCCGATGGCCTTTCTTGGCTTGCATCAGTTAGGTCTTTAGATATTATTGATGACTTTAAGCTTGTTGTTGACTAACCCTAATTAATTGGAATTGACTCAGGTTAGATTTGATTTTTGTTTGAGTCTAATTCAATTCAATTTGAAGTGTGGACTTGATTTTGGTTGAAGTTTGATTTGATTCAACTCGATATTCAGAACCTAATTTCAAGCAAGTCTCATTTGATTCAATTTAATGTTCAGAACTTGATTTTGATCAAGTCTGATTTGATTTAATTTTATGTTCAAAGCTTGATTTCGATCATGTTTGATTTGATTTAATTCCATGTTCACAACTTGATTTCGATCAAGTATGATCTGATTCAATTCAATGTTTTGAACTTGGTTTTGATCAAGTTTGATATAATTCAATTCAATGTTTAGAACTTGATTTTAATCAAGTCTGATTTAATTTAGTTTGATGTTCAGAACTAGATTTCGGTGAAGTCTGACTTGATTAAATTCAATGTTCAAAACTTGAATTTGATCAAGTATGATTTGATTTAGTTCAATGTTTAGAACTTTTTTTCATTCAGGTTTGATTTGATTTGATTTGGGTCACGTTTGACTTTATGTTGAATTCCCCTACTGAGTTCTCCTTGGATCCTTAATGGATCTTAGATCCAACCTTTGATGGGTTCTTTGACCCTAATCGAGTTCTTATTGGATCCTTAGTGGATCTTAGATCCAACCCTTAATGGGTCATTATTGGATCCTTGATGGATCTTGGGTCCAACTCTTATTGGGTTCTTGATGGATCCTTAATGGGCCTTAGTTCCAACCTTTAATGGGTTCTTATTGGATCCTTCATGGATCTTGGATCCAACCCTTGATGGGTTCTTATTGCATCCTTCATGGATCTTGGATCCAATTTTAATTAGGTTCTTATTGGATCATCTTGGTTCCAATCCTTGATTGGTTCTTATTGGATCTAGGTTCAACATATTAATGGGTTCGGGTTTCACCCATGTTGGACCCTTATTGGATTTGGGTTTGAACCTTAATGGACTTGGGTTCAAGTTCAAATTGGTTTTGATTTAGGTTCAATTTGGTTCTAGTTTAGGTTTGACATAGTTCCAGTTTAAGTTAGACTTAGTTTTGGTTTTGGCTCAACCTGGTACTTAGTTTTGATTCAGTTTTGACTTAGTTTTGGTTCTGGGTCAACCTGATTTTGGTTTAAATTTGAGTTTGGTTTAGTCTAATTAGAGTTCAATTTGAACTTGGCTTAACCTAATTAGAGTTAATTTGAACTTTGTTTGATTTGGGTTGACCCGATTTGAACCTAATTGGGGTTAGGTCTGGACTAATTTGGTTTGACCTAATCAGAATTTGGTTTGAACTTGATTTGACCCAATTAGGATTTGATTTGAATTTAGTTTAACCAAATTAGGGATTATTTTGAGTTCAATTTAATTTTAGGTTGACTTGATTTGAACCCAAGTGGAATTGGGTCTAAACTAATTTGATTTGTATTGACCCAATCAAGATCGAATTGGGTTTAAGTCTGATTTAATTTGAGTCAGGTTGACCCTACTTGAACCCGATTGGGGCTTGGGCTTGATGCAATTTAAGTTTTAATCTATTTATTTAATTAATTTAGATTTATGTGATGGTCCATTCAAGTCAAATTGATTTAGATTGATTAGTTTAGTTGAATTGTCTTAGTTTTAATCTATTAAGTCAACTAATTTAATCAATTTATGTTAATCAATTTTGATTAATTTATTAGAGAGCCCATATAATGTCTTTTGATCAGAATGATTTTGGGTGAGTTCACGGACTAACTCTGAGTGGATTTGACTTTTAAGCCAGCTCACAAGCTAGCCTTTAGTTGATTTGACTTTTAGGTGAGCCAATAGGCTATCCTTCAGTTAATTTGACATTCAGATGAGTTAGCAAGTGGGCTTTTAGTTGATTTGACTTTTAGGTGAGTTTGTAGGTTAGCCTTTAATTGATTTGATTTTTAGGCTAGCTTGCAAATTGGCCCTTAGTTTTGCTTTTAGGCAAGTTTGCGAGCTGGCCTTAAACTGAATTGTTTTTTGGGTGAGTACACAAGGTAGCATTTGAGACTAAATTGGCTTTTGGACAAGTCCACAAGCTAGCCTTAAGTTTGAATTGGCTTTTGGGCAAACCCGCAAGATTTTCCTAAATTGAAATGACTTTAGGCAAGTCCGTTGGCTAGTCTTGAGTCTAAATTAGCTTTTAAGTGAGTCCGTAGGCTTGCTCTATGTCAAATTGACTTTTGAATGAGCCCATAGGCCAGCCCCAGATCTAGATTAACTTTCAGGTGAGCTCGTGGACTGGTATTAAGTCAATTGGAAAGAGCATGAAAATCAAGCTAACATATTTTTTTAAACAATACTATTTTTTATTTTTCTAGTTTTATATTTTTCTCCCTCCTTATAGCTACCCCAAACTCTCCCCTTTTTAATTTTTTTTTACAAGCTAAAAGCCTTTTTATTATTTTTTTGACTTCTTCTTTTTCCCTGTATCCCCCCTCTTCTCCTACCAAGGTGCAGGGCGGGTGAGGTGGTGGAGTGTGGAGTAGGGTATGGAGGTTTGGCCACAAATTTAGGGAGGTTTAGTTGTAGATTGTAGATGCAGTAGGGAGGCAAGCAAGTATAGTAACATGGATATCTAGCAACAATAATGAGAAGAAGGCACAACAGAGAAACAACAAGAAAACAAAAAAAAAGTAAGTTGAGGTTTCTTACTTTGTTCTTTCCTTCTTTTTTTATTGTTGCTTGATGTCTCTAATTCTCCTATGTTTTTTGTAGGTTTGGGAGAGTTTTATGAAGATCAAATTGGATCCAACTGGATTCACTCAAATTTTGAACCAAAAGTCTTATTGATTCCCCTTTTTTGTTTTATTTGTTATGGATGGATGGACTCTATTTGAATTCGATAAGAATTGCTATAGATAAAAGATTTGGAAATTGTATTCACTTGTAATATCAAAATTATAAGTAGGTTATTTACATTTTTTTTTCAAAAAATTTAGACTAATTTATAAATTTTAGGGGTCTTTTTGCAAGAAAGATCTATTTGTAATTTTTTTAAAAATTTAAGATCCCTTTTGTAAGATTTTATTTACAAAATAAATAAATTTAGATTTATTTGTAAATAAAAATTTGCGAGGGGCTTATTTGCGAAAAGCAAAAATTATAGGGTTTTTTTGTAAATATAAAATTTTGAGGAGTTTATTTACAAATATTATATTTTTATAAAATTAAATTATAATTATTAATATTTGAGGAATTAATTTGTACGCCATAAATTTTATTGGGATTGATTTATAATTTTAAGATTTTTATGGGTTTTTTTACAAAAGTTTCATCTGACGGAACTATTCATAATAAAAATCCAACTACAGTCCATTTTTGTAAAAATTTATTCGATTCTAGGACCTATTAATAAGAATCTTATATTTTCATTTTAGCCGAAATTTTTTATAAATTTTGAGCTCAATTTTGATCCAAATATTTGGCTCACTCAACCCACTTGAGCTGAACCAGTTTAAGCCTAAATTTTTCAACAATTCGAGTATGAATGAAGCTTAATTTTTAATCAAATTCAACTATGATTTAAGTCTAATTGAGGTCTATATTTGACACATAATTTAGTGGTATTCAAGCCGCTATTCGGACTAAATTTTGATTAAATTTGGTTTTATCCAAAATTGACTTAAACAAAAGTGCCTCCTTTGTATCCTCTTCTCAAGTTTTGATAAGAGAAGAGGGTACAAATAATTTTTAGGTACTAGCCCTTGTGTCAATGTTCTAATATGCTTCACCATTTGATGGTGGATTTAATCAGCTACATATAAGTGAAATAATTTACTATGTGAAAGTGAACTTAAATTGCCATATAGTTATGGACTTGATTACCACATGTAAGTGTGCTTAATTGGCCATGTGGATGCAAGCTTGATCACCATGTAAGATGAACTTTAATTTGCTACATGGAAGTGAACTTAATTTAGCACATGAAAGTAAACTTAATTAGCGACATAAAAATGGACTTTGTTGTCATGTAAATGTGAGATTGATTACCATGCAGAATGGATTTAGTTTGCCACTTGAAAATGAACTTAATTTACCATATCAATATAGATTTTATTGCCATGCAAGATGGACTTAGTTTATTATATGGGATTTTGTGTCTATGTTTTGCCATGAGAAACATAGAATGCATCTTTGATCACACATTCTTTTGAGAAAGTTGAATGTTCCGTGATAGACAAAACATAGACATTTTTTATTTCTTGTTGTTGTCCCTAGAGGCTCATGCATAATATCTCTTAAGGAAGCAAACATTGATTGGTAGCATAGATCTTTCTCCTTTGTCATCAATCAATTAGTAAAATTTTCCTTTAAATATCCTTTCAACGATATGAGACATCCCCATTAGGCTCAAATTTATATTTTTTGCTTTAATTTGAAATTATGGGTCTTTTCAATACTAAGACATTTCTCCTTTCTAGAAAGATCTGAACCAGGCCATCTTGTTGTAGGTCCTAGACATTTGTGTTTGGTACATTTTCAAATTTTGTTGAGCTACAAGACTTACTTAATCTAAGGAATCTAGCTTATCTAGGCAACACTACAACATTTTGGAGTATTTTGACACTACAATATTTTAGAATATTTTTGGTTTAAATTAGCTCCTCTATAGCTTTAATAAGTACTTGAAAGCCATTAGCAGTGCTAATTTATGATGCTAACTAAATACCACATTAAGTAGGGTCATGAATATTTTTGAAACTAAAATAGTGCCTCTAATGTTCGATGGTGATGCTAATATAAATGCCATCATTAATTAAAATTAGCATCACGAATAGTCCATTTGCGGTGGTGAGCGTCACCAATGTGGTTGACCATTGGTGGCGCTAAGGTCTAGTGCCACCCAAGTTGAACATTGATGACATTAGACCTTAGTGCCACCATTGGTAACACTAAGGTCTGGCATTAGTGGTGCTAAGTTCTAGTGCCGTCAATGTTGTTGACTATTGGCACTTGGGTTTTTCCCTTGGCAACATTAGATCTTAGCACCACCAATGGTTTTATTCATTGGTGGTGCGAGTTATTAGTGCCGCTAATGGCATTGGACATTGGCAGTGCTTTTTTAGCATTGCTGATAGCCAAATACCCTAATACAGTAATATGTGAGCCTTACCCATATCCAAATCCTAGAAATATAATATAAATACATTCCAAATACAATTTTATTTCTAAATAATATAATCAATATATAAAGCATAAATTAGAAGATATAGGTACATCCTCAAAAGTATAAGTACAAACACGATCAAAAGATACAATTCATACTTTTCAATTACAAGTTTAACAATAAAAGATAAAATTATTGTACAATACAACTCATCCAAAAAAGAAGAAATAATGTCACTCCATACCCATCCAGTTGTTGGCTCGTGGATGGCTTCTTAAAATATGTCTATGTGAATACAAACAAAATTTTAAATTTATGTAAGTAACAAAATATGTCCATTAACAAGTCCCACCATCTCTGTCCGTGCCATGTCTAGGTAGAATGCCCACATCACATGTCCCTGTATGCAAGTCATCATTCTCTCACCTAAGTCTCCACTCTCTTCCTTCTACTTGTTTCCACAAACAAAAAATCTCCAACATATGTAATAAAAATTCCTACTTTAGTAGGCTGGGAAGTGGAAGGAGTCTCCCTCGAACCAATCTGGTTACTGCCAATATCGCCTTACTATTGGGATGCTACACTTGGAACACCCTTAATAATTTCTCATAAAAGGCATATATTAGCATTACAATATAAATATTTCATGCATAGTACAAATTATTTGATTTATATCTTGGATTATAGGGTAACCCAAGACATGGTACAAGGGAGGTTCTTGAATAAATCCTCTCTCAACCTCATCATTGCTGCAACAACCTCTATCTGGATTATCGCCTGCACTTGACTTTATTTATACTATGGTTACTTACCTTGCGAGGATCTGTAGAAGAACCCAGAGATATCCTAGGAGGCAACCCTATATCAAATGTCTGCACTTGACCATATCTATCAGAGTTGAATACTTGATAATGGATCGCATTATGGGTGGCCATTTTTGAAAGAGAGTCCTCTGGTTAAGATTAGCTCAACTGAGTAATTTTCTCCTGTAATACTATCAATAACAATATTAACATTATTTTATTAGAACATACAAAATTAAAAATATAGATTAACACTCACTATGGTGGCTATGGATACTGTATTGATGGGTTGTCCATCCTTCCTGGTATGGGATGAGAAGAAGATATTCAACCTGGAAGGTTCAACTTCACTGGATGCTTCAAGTTGCAAGTAACACAATTCATAATGAATCAAATATATAGAATAAAGTAACTAAATTTTTTATTATAGTTGTAGAGTATACATCAGCCCTCAAGTTGGCATATCTCTTGTGTTTGAGAGAGTGACTCATTGTCTGATGCCTTCTATTTGTCTAACTGAAATCCTTAAGGAGAAATGTAACATTATTAGCATAACAGATAGTGTTACTGATAAAAACTATTTATATTCCAAAAATCAAGGGCTTAGAGTAATATCTCAGCTTCTTTGGTCCATCAATGTCTAATGAGGATGTGCCATTGGTCTTCTTCTATCCTTGAATCTAGGCAAGTGGCAAGTCTTAGTGGATCATTCTTGTGTGGGATGAATTATTTCTTCTTCACATTTGCCTTTTAGTGTCGCTAATGCTTGCTAAGGGTCCACATGTCACCTCTTTTTACAATATCCTCCAAATTAATATTGGCCTAAACACAAAGACATTAGAAAAGTTAGAAACCTACAAATTTTTTGTAATAGAATTATGTGAGAAAGCATAATATATATAGATATTACTTTTATATTTGCCTAGATCCATTCCTTATTTTCATAGGACATAGCTCACCAGTTAGTGTAGGTCATCGATAGCCTATTTTCGTCCTTTGCAAAAACTCTTAACTAGGTTGAGAGTCATGTCAAATTTGGTTAATGACCTAGTAGTAATAGTTCACATTGAACAATAATTTGAATCCCTCGATACTCCAAACCCCCATAGGTTTGTTGGGCCTACGACGGGTCCTACTAGTGGAAGCTGCTGAAGGACCTATAAATCACATAAAATAAAAAATTAATTTGCATTATTAGAAATATTAAATTAAGTTACATATGAAGTAGATAATGTGAGAAATAAGTTGCATACCTTCATTATTATCATGATGTGCCTCTTGATATACCCACTCTGGAGGGGCGGAGTCCACGCTATTGCCAACACCGTCCCCATTGGAATCTCCACCTGTCTTGAACACCTCTTCGATTGTCTCCACATCCTGTAACTCGTCCACCATGTATCCTAAATATCGTGTCTTGCAATCTATGCTAATGTGGAAGTGGAGAATACATTTAAAAAATTAAATAATTTCATCAGATAAGTATATGATAAACAAAAATTAAATATGTAGAAAATAGTTACATACAAGAATAGAGTAAGTGATGTAGCAAATTTCAGAGAGAAATATAACAATCAGATCACATGAAATATAATGAAATCCGAAACAACATCAGTCTAATAAGCCAACAAAATAATAAATAATAATAAATATAAATAATAATGTGTATGAAATGGATAACCTAACATGATAATAACATTTATCAATCAATTTTCTTAGGCATGAAATCATCATTATCATCATCGCTATCAAATTTGTCATCTTTCAAAAAGATTTTCTCTTCAACATTAGATTCACTTGTCATATTGTCACCTTCATATCCTTCTTTTGCATGTGTCTGATATGAATTGATATAGGGCACATCTATCATAATTCTTTCCATATTTCTACTTTCAATTTCATAATCAAGATTATCTAGTTATTGTGCATTGCATGGATTTGCAATTAGCTCTTTACCATTGTCACCATCAACTATGTGGTCCAAAATAGCAAAATACTCCCTTGGAGCCATCACCACAACTATGTGCCAATCTAGATCTAACGGATTTGCCATGTAAAATACTTGATGTGCTTAATGCACCAGAATATATGACTCATCGCCATGTAAGTTGTATTTATACATCAGATAGTTGAAGTTCACTGTTATATATCCAAACTCATCAATTAACACTTCGGTATTATTGTTGACTTAATTACACCTGAACAACACAAACTTAAGTTTATTGTTGTACCATATCTTAATAATATCTGTTAAAACACCATAGAACTATATAGCTCTAGATACGGGGTTCTTGTCCTTTTTATTTGACAAACTTATTGTAGCTGTCTTCAAAGTCACACCACTGTTTTGTGTATGACAACATATCTCCTACATCTTTGTTTAAAATTGAAGGTTATTTACAATGTATCCTGAGTATCTTCTCACCCATTTGTTGGGACCAATTGCTAGGAGCATTACCTCTTTAGGAATGTCTGATATTTTACCACTTTTTTCTAATTTGGCAATCTACAATAATGATAAGTTATGTGTTATGAATCAAACATATAAAGCAAATATATAGATTGAGTCTTAATTATACTTACATGATCCCTAAACCACTTAGCAAAGATGTCACGATGAATTTTCTCCCATTTAAAATCTCCACCTCGACATTGTCTATCAACCTTTATAGACTTTAAGTGTTCTCTGCAAAATTAATTTCTATTTTTAGAAGGCAAGTAAGTAATATTAGAGTTCATTGGAGTCATTTGAACTAAAATATGAACTCATGAAATATTGTCACAATGTCCATATTAAAAAGTATATAGTAGTGTACTTGTTCCCACTATGTCTAACCTATACAATAAAGTCTTTATTGAGCTCTAATTGGGCACCCTTGTCCATCATGACAATGATAATCTTGGTTCTGAGAAGACTAAGTAAAGCTTGACTAGAAATCATTTAGGTACATTGTGCAAAAAGTCATGCATCTCACCATCAAATAGCTTTCTACTATAGAACCTAATTATACACTAAAGTAAATCAGCTGAGTTGACAAGTCAATAAGAACCAAAACTTGGATCAAGCCTTGCAGGGTTGAATCTAAGGTAAAGTAGTTCTTCATTTCGAATTGTGAGAGGCTCTCAACACTGAGCCGTGAGAAGCTTGATACCTCTCTACAACAAGCAGTCCAAACCTCAGTGTATTCGTATTATGTGTATGCCGAGGTTCCACTAAGTTCCAATATCTTAATGATCAAGTGATAAAGAACTAGTAACTATGGAAGCTAATCCCTATATCCAAATTTAGGAATAAATCATGAGAGATTAGGATTCAAGGTCACTCGTTATGAGAAGTTTGGATAAGATCATGATACCAAAGATCACGGGATTCAGATATGATCAACACCCTATAAATAGCCCTGTATCTGAAGAGGTAAGAACTAATGCTCAACTGTTCATTCAACTTTCATTATTGTGCATTGGTCTAACTTGAGCATCAGAGCAGTCATCATCGAAGAGCTCCCGACGATCTTCTTTACTGTTCCTCTCTATGTAGGTTGAAGGAAGAGTGGCTTGGAGGTTCAAGTTCTCAAGGAGCCTCTCGAACTGAACTTGGCAATGTACCAAGCTCTGTTAATTTCTAGATGGGCTTGGTTTTGCACATAGTGCTTCAATGTTAAAAGATACTTAAATGATTTCAAAGGCTGTTGATTATCATGGACGAAAATAATATTTGTAAGTTAAAATTAATAATCAAAAGTTATCTCTCAATTGAATACATTTAATGGTATTGGACTGGCCTTACATGTATTGCTTCCTCCATCAGGTGAATGGACAAGTTCTCCATGATATCAAAAAATGGTATCAAAAAGATCCTTTCCAAGTGGAAAAAAGTTAGGGTGATCCTTTGTTGTAAAGCTTCAAACTCAAATGGGTGGATCAATTTGGCCTACAAATATAAGAAGATACTACTTATTTCAATTAGAGGATTGGCTATATACTTAGACAAACATCTCCACACAATGATCGGTAGTAACTGTTATATCAGTATGTCGCAATCAAAATTTTTCAATCCAGTGATGGTCCGATCTTACATATTCATGCATCTGAAAATATTTGATACGTAACCATCTAGAACTTTCACATTTTTTAACATACTAAATAAAATCTCTTTCTCTTGTTTGCTTATAGTGAATGGAACTAGTGGCAAAAATATTCTATTACCTCTATCCTTTGGGTAAAATGCTCTCCGTATGCCAATGACTTCCATAAATAGCGATGCATTCAAATTGTCCTTTGACCTACCTAAAGTGCCAAGCAATATCCACAACATATTTTTGAGAAACTTTTTTTTAATGTGCATGATATTAAAATTGTGTCAAATATATAATGAGCTCTAGTACAACAAACCAAAGAAAACACTTATCTAGTTTCAAATGGACTTCATATTAGAGTAGCCTTCAACATGCATTTGCATAATCTTTGTCCTCAAAGAGATGGGAGCACAACCACAATTTTGGGTAACCTCTGCTTCACATAATGCCTCTAATCCAGAAGTTCGGGGGGTAGGGATGTCATGCTCACATGTCCTATCAAATGTAGCTTTATCACACCAAAATCTATAATCAATAGGAAGAAATTATCTGTGACACATGTAATAGAACTTCCTGCTAAATTTTAATCACTTGAGCAGCATGTTCTTCCCAGAAATAGGACATGCTTGTGCCCCTCTTGTGCTATATCTTTAAAAGTATGTGATACCAAAAAATTATTGATTGTCCACAACAATGTTATATGTAAATAAAACATTTATTTCTTACTTGGATCAAATATTGGAATGCTTGGTTCCCATAATTCCTTCAACTCTTCAATCAATAGCTATAGGTATAAGTCAATATCATTCCCTGGTCCCTTAACTTGATCAATGATCATAGATAAGATGAATGATCATTGTTTCATACATAACTATGGAGACAAGTTATATTATATCATAACTATAGGCCAAGTGATATATGAGTAGTTCATTTTCTAATAGGGATTGAACTTATCAAAAGCTAAGTCCAAATGAATATTACAAATGTCAGTAGTAAAGTCTAGGTATCATGAGTCAAACTCCTTTCACTCAAGATTATTTGCCAAATGCCTAATTGTCCTGTCATATACACAACCTTCAACATGTCATATCATATGTTGTGTTGTCATTGTTGCTATGAATAGTCACTACAATCTCAGTTTGAGAAAAAAATACTGTATAACTTTAGCAAAAATTTTGCTAACAATCTGATTGTCATCGTTGCTTTGGGTTGTGAAATGTTGATACCAAGGTGCTTTGTATTGCTTGCAATATGTGTTTGATTTATTTTTATTTCTATAGAGTATACAATTGTTTAGATATGCATGAATTTTTGTATATCCTAGGCCTATGTCTTTAACAATATTCTAAAATTCTCGATACAAACTAGAGAACTAAAGATGACGGAAAAAAAATGCTTCTTTTAATGTCTCCAATAATATACTAAAATAAGTGGTTGCTCCAGTGATATTTGAATTTGATGACTAACAAACGCATGATAAATGATAAGAATGTAAAGTTTTTGCATTCCAAATATAACTCAGTACTAAAGTCATCAAGTATTTTGTAAAATTTCTGATGTTTTTGATCACAATCTTTAGTTGCCATGTCGACTACATCGAGAAGGGTATTATGATCAAATGTTAGATCCTCGAATGTATCATGGATCAAATGTTTAATATCATCTCCCTCATTGTCAATTATTGTCATATTAACTGCCTATTCTAGTGGATTTGGCATGTTTAAATACCATTACTCTTCACATTGAAATATCCAATTAGTGTAATGAACATTCGATCCTTTTGCAATTACATGTTCCAATACCTCCTGTCTTGTCAGATTATCTGTGTTTATATAATCAATACATGGATGTCGTATTTTTTGATCTGGTCTCTTGTTCTTATATGCATAGTCTAGAAATACATTTACTCCATTAGTATATCTAGCATCTACTTATTTTCTTATTTTGATCTAACTCTTATTCATGTTTATTGAATACCTGTAATCCTTGGTCTAATGCTCTGAATATATAACAATGTCATTCTTTATTTAAATGAATAAACATTGAACTAAAAGAGATAAATATTATAATCATGATAAATACTAAACTAGATTGAACCATAAAATAGCATATTTCTCTAAAAAAAATTAGGACGCTAGCTCCATTGTGTAAACTTTTCTGAAATCCTCTACTTAGCTTGCCAATTTGTGATATACAAAAAATCAGAGTTTGACCTAATTTTTCAGCAAACCGAAAGGAAATCATTGTTGGTTAAGCTTAACCACCTATTGCTACATAACTCCATGCCTATCTATTTCATAAAGTTGTATGCAAAGGCTTGGGTTAAACAAGACATGAAATAGTAAATTTGTATATTTAAAATATAGTTAGCTGCAACACCTTTTAAATATGCCTTTAAATTATCAATGTATATTAACATGGAGTCCAAATATGTGGCGTAAAGCAAATTCAGTGTTGAAACAACTCAACTACATCAGCAAGACATTCAAAAATGAAATAAAATTTGTACGAATAAAAGAAATAGAAAAAACAACATACCCTTCAATTAACTCCTCTAGTTGTGGTTGTAGCTCTTTGCCCCTTAATTCCTTATTCTTCTTTGATACGGAATCAATTCTTTGAATTACAACTACAATTCTTGAGTGGGAGTCTTTAACAGTAGCATGAGTATTATAAATCTTAGAGTGGCTTTCTCCTATGGACTCTTGTTTCTAAGGAGCTTGCATTTCAGTTCATATTTCCTATGAATGATGCCACTGGCCTGAACTTTAGAAGGCACAAGTGCATGGCCATTGATAGATTGAAACTTTGATAATTCACTGGAATAGGAAAAAAGAGCATATAATAAACAGGTATGTTAAGTAAAAATGGCTTATATATTTACATAAGATAACTTCTACTGCTAAAGGGGATTTATTGCATAAAATCTGAAATTTGCATTTCAGAAACATAAAATTACTAAAAAATAATTTTGCATCAGTTTGGTTGAATTTTAAGCATCAAGTACCTAAAAAACATAGGACCATCATCAAAATTGTAAGAAAACCATCAGCTAATATGCAGAATTGCATTAAACAGCAATAATTCATATGCAAATTTGTAGACAGTATTTCAGCCATCTACATATATATAATCCTCTAATTAGCTTGCCATTTGGCAATGCATAGAATCATTCCTTAGAAAATCATGGCTACCTCGTGTTAACTACCATTTCTCTATACTTAGAATGCCTCTTCAGCTTTGGTTGCTTTTTGAAGTTGAGGTAAATATTTGAGAAAAATTACCTGAAAAATTACCTTTTCCTTGTACTTAGAATGCCTCTTCAGCCTTAGAAATTCACTACATTGTTTGAGAAAAAAATACCTGAAAATTAGGAGAAGAGAGGCAAATATCCTTTCCAAATCAAGCCCTTTTGATTTCTTACAAGAAGAGAGATGTTGGAGTTGAATCCAACTGGGAATGTACTTCTGGGAAAACACAAAATGCCATGGATGACAAAGGTAAGACAAGTTGCTTATGCCAATCAAATGAAACAGAGGATAAAAAAGGTTAAGCTGGCCTAAATTTAGTTGTTTAGTTCAAACTATGGTAGCAAGCTATCAGCTTCACATATAGTAATTAATAATAGTGATGGTATCAAGAAGATATGCACTCATACCCTCATTCATCAAGAGAACCACAGAAATACCATGTTTCATGTTGCAGAAAAGCTTCACATGGTTCACATGAGCAAGAATATAACTTAAAGTACTTGCATTAAAACAATCTGGCCGTTGGCTGCTAGAATGAAAACAAAATACTTGTATGACATTACCACCTCTTACTTTCTATAAATCATAGTCATCCTTCACACTAATCCAACTTTCATGCATCTGCATCTTGGACTGAACGTATTCCATTAGATCAGTGACATCCACATTATCATTAGCTTCTTGGACTGATCAAATTCCATTAGATCAGAAAGCATGTCAATGCAACATGATCCATGACAATATAAGGTATGAAAGAGCATGGAAGACTCAATACACCCATAATGCAGAACATTCTGGAGTAATTTCGTAATATTAATCAGCTAGATTTATTTTTTTTCCATAGCTCAATTTGGTTATCCTAAACCAATTGATTTGATACAAAATTTAGTAGAACATACCCTAATCAACAAAATTTGAACTTCAAAAGTATACTAAACATCATACAAAATCTTTAGGATAGATTCACCAAAAGTATACCAAACATCATACCCTAAACCAAAATTCACCAAAATCCCCATTATCCAAATTCACCATACCCTAAACCTAAATCAACATCCAAAACTAAATTTTGGTGGTGAAAGATGGAATCTAACCTTGTACTACCGGAGGATGCTGCATGAAGATCCCAACCATCTTGAACTGATGATGATAACGGTCACAGCCAATAGCCGACTGGATTTTGGCCAGTGATGAGGGAAAACAAGAGTGCAGTGGAGATGGGAGGAGCAAAGGCATGGATGGAGGAGGTGTTGGTGGCGGAATATGCAATGGAGCAATCGGGAAGGAGGCTTGGAGATGGTGACCTGTAGATCATTGGAGAAGAAGCTCGCTCTATCAAGGTTATGAGTTTATGAGATAGGGTTGAATGATGGGGTTGATCGGAGATTTAAGTTTCCATTACCGGTGCTAAGCTATTAGCACTGACAATAATTTATATAGACGGTGTTAACAAGTTAGCACTGCCTATGTTTCAGCATTTGCCGTGCTTAAGTTTTCATTATAGGCGCTAACTATTAGCGTTGGCAATGATCTTACATGTGGTGCTAATTCTATTAAAGCCACCTATGTTGCGACTTTTACCATGCTAAAGTCTAGCGCCGGTATTGATTGGGCAATGGCGACACTTTATCAAGTGCCACTTAAATAGCGTAGTCATTGCCATAGTTGTTGTAGTGCAAAGATGAATATTATTTTGTTTTGTGATTTTCTCTTATAATATAATTTTTAGAGAAAAATTGTACCTCCAATGACAAAATTATCTCAGTCCTAAACACCAATTGATACTGTGTTAATTGGATGAGGATTTGATATGTAGTGCGATAAACTCATAATGTCTAAAACTTTTTTGGTGTTAGTCTCTTGTGTTTATGGCAATACCTTTCTTTACAATTTTTCAGAGTGTCTTGTTGACACCTTAGTGAGACCATGCACCCTTGCATTATAGATTGATGAGTATCTCCAATTTATTTTATGATGATGTGTAAATTATCCTTCCTTGAAGCTTCTAAATGATGATCCATTATTAAAAATGATCCTTTGGGGAATGCTAAATTGATATAGGATATTCTCCCAAAAGAAATAAATGATAGTATCTACTTTTACTTTCTTTTGTGGGATTGCCTCTACCTATTGAGAGAAAAAATAAATCACTACTAATAGAAAGCGGTGACCTCTGAAAGAAGATGACTCAATTAAGCTAATTATATCTATATCCTATTCTTCAAATAGCCATGAGGATATTGTTATATGTAAAAAATTTAGGTGTTGATGAATGAAGTTAGTATGAATTTGATATAAGTGATATTTTCTTTTGTATTCAATTCAATCTCTCACCATCGTGATTCTTTACACTTGATTTTTATTATCATTTTTGGGCTTGATTGATAAGCTCCACAAAACCTCAAGTGCACTTCATACATGACTTCTCTTACATCTTTGTTTGAAAAATAGCGTAAAAGTAGTTAATTAAAAGATCTTCTATAAAGGGTGTTATTGATGAGCAAAAAGCACATGACCCTCTTCCTAAGTTGCATCTGTGCATACTATTTTCTGAGAGTTCTTCATTTTTGAGCTAGTCATAAATAGTACTCTAAAATTTATTACTTCTTCTATCACTTTAGATTCAGTATTTCCGTATTTTATATTGAAGATTGAATTTATCACTTGTCTATTATAGATTGTAATTAAAATTTTTCCTTGGTCAGGATTAGCCAGTGCTTTGGCTAACTTGACCAAGGAATCAACTTTTGCATTGATGAACTGAGAGACTTTAATTATTTGAATAGGTGGGATTTTCCTAATGAGTTCTCAAGCCTTTTCATAGTATTTCAATAGCTCAAACTTGTGAGTTTTGAATCTTCCTCCCACTCGACTGATGACCAATTGTGATTCATCAAAAATATATAGGCATGATATTCCTATGTTAAGGGCCATTTCTAACCTTGCAATTAAAGCCTTGTATTCATCCTCATTATTTATATATGATTTTGAGAGGGACTAGGAGTGTTGTAAAATGCCTCCATTTGGGGTGACAAATACGAGTCTGATGCTTGCTTTAATTTGCAGAAGCTTTGGACTAATTCTTGATCTATTGAATGACGTCTTATCAAAATATAGTTTCTAATAGGGTTCTCCATCCTTGATGAAAAAGATTTCTTCATTGGGGAGCTTGTAGCTCAGTGGAGAGTCATCTGGAACTAGGTGAGCTATGAGATAATTGGCAAGGACTTGTCCTTTATCTATCTTTTGGAGAGTGAACTTGACATCATACTCCATGAGGATTAAAGCCCATTTTGCTAGCCTTGTAGTAAGTAGAAGCTTGATCACTAAGTATTTTATGATATCAACCCATGATATTAAAATAACTTGATGAGAAAGCAAATAATGTTTGAGTTTTTTGACTACAAATGTAAATGCTAGACAATACTTTTCAATGAGAGAGTAGTTATTCTCTACCCCCACTAGCATTTTACTCAAATAGTAGAGTATATTTTTCTTTCCTTCCTCATTATTCTAGAGGAGAAGTGCCCCTAGGGACCCTTCCATTATAGCCGTATAGATTATTAAGGGCCTACTAGACACGGGTGCTACCAAGACTAGTGGCTTTAAGAGATACTATTTAATTTTTTCAAAGGCTTATTGGCATTCTTGATCCCAAATGAATGGAGCATCCTTTTTCATCAATTTAGAAAAGGGTTAGCTTATTTTTGGAGAGGTTCAAAATGAATCTCCTTATACATGTAGGTCAACCTTGGAATGACATTAACTATTTTAAGTTATTTGGTGGTGTCATATCCAAGTTCACTTTGATCTTAATGGATTGATTTCAATCCCTCCATGTCTAATGACCAAGCTAAGGAATTTTCTTGATGATACCCCAAAGGTGCATTTCATAGTACTTATCTTTAGATTATATTTTTTTAAGGTGGTTAAAAATCACTCTTAGGTATTGCTTGTGCTTATTTTTAGACTTGGTTTTGATTACCCAATCATCCATATAGTATTCCACTAGTTGGTGTATGAGGTTATTGAAAATTCAACTTATGGTCCTTTGATAAGTGGCACCCATATTTTTAAGCCCAATGGGCATCACCTTATAGCAGTAAATGCTAATTAGAGTTTGAAAGGCCAGATGTTTTTCATCATTAGGATCCATCATGATTTAGTTGTACCCAAAAAGCTATCCATAAATGAGAATAGTTCAAAATTGGTTGTATTATCAATCTTGATTTTCATAATTGGTAATGAAAAATTATCTTTTGAACTCACTTTATTTAAGTTCATATAGTTCACATAGATGGAGATTTAGCCATTCTTCTTCTTGATTGTCGCAATGCTCACTATCCAGTATAGGTATTTCTCTTTCTTAATAAAGCCCGCTTCAATCAATTTCTTCTTCTCTTATATCACCTTTTGCTCTAGGTCAAGTTTCATCTTCTTGGGTGCTTGTTTGACAAGTAAGAGTTCGAGATTCATAGCCAACTTATAGACTACGACTTCAGGATATAGTCTAATTATTTCCCTATAGCTCCATGCAAAGTAGTCGATATATTCCTTGAGCACTGCTTTATGTTGGGCTTGGCCTTCCTCTGAGAGTTGTGTGCCAATAAAGGTTAGAATACAGTCCTCCTCTGAACCTAAGTTGATTTTTATCAGTTCATTCATTGTGGATTACCCCCCATCTTCAAGTTCTGGTGGAGCTTTTTTTGGTTGGAGGATCATCTCTATACCAAGTGGTTCATCATATTGAATGGGACTTGGCAATGGTTCCCCTTTTGATTTCATTGGTATTTCAGTTGCTCCATGCCCCCTGTCTTCAGGTACGGATGAAGTTTGCTAAGGACTTTGCCTTCTTGGGATGTTTGTAGAACCATAGTTGGCTCGATATACACTATTCATGTGTAAGGCATTGAGAGTGTTTGATCATTCTCAATATTAGATGAGCTTCAATAGTGAACACAAGGCATGTATGGATAATTGGAGTGATATAGTCCAGTTCTTTGAAATTTTTATTTCCTCTCCTGGCCTTCAAGACAAAGGAATACAAATCCTTAAAACCTTTCAGGTGGATTAGATGTGTTGTTTGATGGTAAGTCCCATCTGTGGGTAATATTCGTAACATGCTCATTCAAATCCAACTTGTGTATGGCCCAGTCATTCTTTCTTGGTCCTTAAGCCTAATATGTAGATAACCATTTTGCTAGTAGTTGAATTGAGTTTAGAGCTAGACAGATGTTGTAGGGCTTGTCATCATCCAAACTAGAGGAAAGTCCTACTTTAGTAGTCCCTCACACCCAAAGAGAGTAGCAAGGAATTATCTTAGTTCTGCCCAAGGTGAAGTGCCTTATTTTTTAAGTAAAAGTGCCCTCTTTTTGTCATCCTTGTAACTTCCTAGAGGTATTTTTGTAGCCTATGATGAAATAAAAATAATCCCAAGGCCCAATTCCAGAATGCCTACCGATGTTCAGAAAAGGGAATGCCTCCCAAACCACCCCTAAAGTAAATGTTGGCTTTCAGAGATTGAGATGTTAATTGCCTTTTATATATGCTGGCAAGTTCATAGCAATAGCAAAGAAATTCCAATTTCCCTCAAAGTGCCCAAGCTTCTTCTTCGAGGTTTGGTCCTACTTATTCTTTCCTTTTGTTAGGAAGGGGGCCCTTAACTCAAATTCTAAAGGGACATGGCATTGCCTTTTGATTAATAGAATAGGAAGAGGAGAAAAGAACGACTAACAAAAGTCATAACACCAAGATATGCAAAGTGATTCGATTTTTTAGAACCCTTTTTTGGGGGCTTATGCCTTACACATGGAAGATTGGATTGCTTGAATCACAAGTTTTATATATTACCTTACGATCACCTCATATTGACAAATAGTCTAGAGAAAAATTTTTCATGGAAATCAAGAAAAAATTTCTTTTCACAAAATGGAAATGCATTAATTGACTAATAAGTTCTTTCTGTTAAAACGTTGTGTGACTTGGAGGACATTAGACTTTTTGGTCAAGCCAAAAATCTTGTTGACTAGAAGCTAAGCACACCCTTGGGGCGGATCCTATAGATTTTTGAAGAAACAATTTTTTTCCTTTGTTTGTTGAAGTTTGTAGCCAGATTTTTTAATTATCTAACAATGCTTATCTGGAAAATATTTACGTATGGCCACTGGCTACTAGTTACCATCATCCTTTGAATTCTCAATTTTTAGGATCTCATACATACTTGGGACATATGGATTTGCTTTGTAAAATAATATCTCCTTTTCTCTCTTGTGTCATGAGGGAATATAAAAGGTTGTTAATTCCACCAATATATTAGTGTTTAGCTCATCTAATGGCTTAAGTAAGCCTTCTATGACTTTGGTAACAAGGAGTGTTTGGCCGATTTTTGGGTAAAATTAAATTTAATAAAAATTTAGCCATCATAGAGACTTGAATATCATTAAATTATGACTTAAATGTGGGTCTTAGTTGGATATAAATCGTAATTGAATTTGACCAAAAATTGAGCTTTATTCGAACCCGAATTATTGGGAAATTCACGCTTAAGCTAGGCTTAGCCCAAGTAAGTTGAGTGGGGCAGATATTTAGACCAAAATTGAGTCTAAGATTCATAAAAAATATGGACTAAAATGAAAATATAAAATTTTTATAAATAGATCCTTCGATCAAATAAATTATTATAAATGGACTCCAAATCAGATTTTTCTTACAAATAAGTTCCCAAGATGAAAATTTTTGTGAGAAAGTCTTTCAAACTTTTTCAAATCACATATTGTTCCCTGCAAAACTTATGATTTATAAATCAATCACTCAAAATATTATATTTATACATAAACCCTTAGAATTTTTCTTTTATCAAATAATCCCCTTAAAAATTTTTATTTGTAAATAAGTCCAAATTTTACTATTTTGTAAATAAAATCTTACAAGAAGGATGTTGAAAATTTTCAAATTTTACAAATTGATCCTTTTTATAAAATTTTCCTAAAATTTATAAAATTATAATTTGGTCCAAATTTTTGAAAAAATTTTTGCAAATAACCCCATATTTTGTGATTTCACCGAATGATACAAATCTCATCTAAACAACCTTATCAATTCAAATAGGAACAAATTTTATCCTCATTGAATCTCTTCTATAATTCAAATTTCAAAATGAAGATCATGATCTATCATCATCAAATCAAATTTGAGGTCATTCTATAATCCTCTCTTATGGCTATAAAATTGAGCGGAGCCTTGCGAAGAAGAGGAGGAGATGAGAATTGAAGGAGATCATTCAGGGTGCATTTAGTTCAGATTAAGATCAAGATCATTCTATCCTAACTGGCCTACTACCAAACACCAAAAAGATAGTCAGAGTATTTTCACTTTACTTTAAAAAATTAAATTATCATGCTACCCTTACCTTTATTCATTAAAACCTCAACAAATAATATACTTAAGGACATAATGGTCCAAAAAATTTAAATCATTCACTAGTCAGACTAAGATCCAAATACTAAAAATTTGACCAGACTATTTTTTTTGTACTTTAGTCTTGATCTTGAGCTTGACCTTGACCTTGATCATGAACCAATCTGAATCATAGCTCATGGCCACCCTTTTCTCTCCCTCTCTAGAATGGTAGCCTCACAACTACCCTCACTAGAGACCTCACACCATCCTTGTGAGCAACCCCAAGCTAACTACTATGCACCCCACCGAAGCTCTTGCTAGCTACCAATGCCCCATCAATGCACTGCTTGCCGACTATTCATCTGCACCTCTTGGACCTCCATCAGTGCTATAGCTTGCACCTAAGCGCCAGTGGCCTCATTGCTCTTGCACCCTCATGCCATCATTGTATTGCCATCCAACTAGTACCTCCAGCTCATAGACATAATAACTATGAGCACATTCCTCATCACTCCAAATGGCCCACCCCCTCACTGTTGATGGCCTACGGTGGCAACTTCATTACTTTGAGCTCCAAACCCTGCACTACCTCCTACCGTCCTAGCCTATCTCCAACCTTAGCATGCTACTCAGAGCCATCCTTGCTGCCTTCAACCCAACCATGCCACTACCCTCTAGCCATCTGTCACTACCAAGGGCTAAATCTGGCTGGCGATGGCCAGACCTGGCCATCTTCTCCCATGCTTATGCTATGTTGTCTTGTCGGAGGCTTCTACATATCACCATGCTAGGAATAGCCCGAGTCTAGCTAGATTTGGCTAGATCTAGCTGAGGGATTGGAGACCTTGTTCCTCCATTGCTTGGGTGGGTACAAGTGGAAAAGAGGTGCATTAAAGAAGAAGAGGGAATCAAGAAAAAGAAGAAGGGAAGTGAATGAAAAAAAATAAAAAAACAAAAAGATAGGATTTTTGCCTAGACAAAAAAGAAAGTAGGTCGGCTATAAAGAATGGGGAAGAATACAAACATAAAAAAATATTAATAAAAAGGAAAAAATATTGTCTCAATTTTGTTGCTCTTGCCAACCGACTTAGGGCCAGCTCACGAGCCTGCCCAAAAGTCAATTCTAACCAAGGGCCAACCTATGGCCTCACTCAAAAATCAATTCAGTTTCAATTCATAGGCTCGCCCAAAAGGCAATTCAAAATCAAGGTCAGCTAGTGGGAGTGGGATTGATTTCAATGGCTCGGGAGTGATGAAGAACCTTGGAGTGACCTCGGTGCATAAATCAAAGTTTATTTTTAATTTGAAGTATGCTATCTGGTATTATGGGAATATTCACTTCCAATAAGTGCAAGCCCCTATTGTTAATTACCTCAAAAATTGTTAGAAACCTCCTAACATAAGAAACCTAGCTAATAGAATAGAGACAAAAAAGAAAACAAGAAAGCATCATTTGATTAATTTGAGAGAAATAGTATATGCCTTAAGAAAGGACATACCCTCAATTTGCAATGAGTTTCAACATAGAATTATGGAAAACAAAAAAATAATGAAAGAAAAGAAAAGATAAGGAGTGAGAACTGGGGCATTGATGTGTGTTGTTGCCCCACCTCCGCATGATAGACTATGTGATGTTCGACTTAGATGGGTCTTGACTCAATCTTCAATGGATATTGATAACATGGTGATGGGTGAGATTGACTGCGTTTGCTTATATCAGTTAATCCTATTATAGGATTCAAAGTGTTACTGAGGACTTTCTATTTATTGTCAATTGAGTTCTTTTGATGTTTGGTCCAAGAGAATGATTAGTGGCCTTACGTTTATTTTAATCATTTCTAACTGATAATTGAGAGCCTTTTAAGATATTCTTGATTATATTTGGAGCATCACCAATGACCTTTGAGCTTGTGCTTCTTAGCTTAAAAGGGTGCATTATTAATGGCTTCTGGGTTGACTAGCTTGAGAGGTGAGTTATCAATAGCTTCTGGGGTTGACTAGCTCAAAAATATGCATCATCATCGGCTTCTGGGTTGACTAGTTTGAAGAGCATATCAATAACTACTTCTATAGTTGACTAACTTAAGGGATGCATCATCAACTACCTTTGGGGTTAACTAACTTGAAAGGTGTGTCATCAACTGCTTTTGGGTTCACTAGCTTGATGGGTGTGTCATAAATTGCTTCTAAGGTTGACTAGCCTAAAAGGTGCATCTTCAACTACTTCTAGGGTTGACTAGTTTGAAGGGTGCATCATCAACTACCTCTAGGGTTGACTAGCTCGAAGGGTGCATTATCAACTACTTCTGGATTGACTAGCTAGATAGGTGCATCATCAACTACTTCTAGAGTTGCTAGCTTAAAGGGTGCATCATCAACTACTTTTGGGGTTAAATAGATAGAAAAATGCATCATCACTGGCTTCTAGGGTTGGCTAACTTAAGAGATGCATCATCAACTACCTCTCAGGTTGACTAACTTGAATGATACATTATCAACTACTTTTAGAGTTAACTAGCCTGAGAGGTGCAATATCAACTACTTCTGGGCTTGACTAGCTTTAGAGGTGCGTCATCAACTACTTTTGGGGTTGATTAGCTCAAAGGGTGCATCAGCAACTACTTCTGGAGTTGACTAGTCAGAGAGGTCCATCAACAACTACTTTTGGGGTCAGCATGAGGAATGTATCATCAATTGCTTTTGGGGTTGACTAACTTGAAGGGTGCATTATCAACTTCTTCTAGGGTTGACTACCTTGAGGGGTATGTCATCAGATGCTTTTGGGGTTGCTAGCTTGTGGGGTGTGTCATCAACTACTTTTGGAGTTGAGTAGCTCAAAGGCTATGTTATCAACTACTTTTGGGATTTATTAGCTTGAGGTGTGCATCATCAACTACTTTTGGGGGTTGGCTAGATCAAATACTGTGTCATCAACTAGTTCTGGGGTTAACTAGCTTAAGGGGTGCATCATCAACTACTTTTGGGATTGACTCCTTGAGGGATGTATCATCAACTGTTTCTAGGGTTGACTAGCTCAAAGGATGCATCATCAACTACTTCTTAGGTTGACTAACTCGAAGGGTGCATCATCAACTACTACTAGGGTTGACTAACTTGAAAGGTGCATCATCAATTGCTTCTAGGATTATCTAGCTTGAGGGGTGCATCATCAACTACCTCTAGGATTAATTAGCTTAAAAGTGCATTATCAACTTCTTTTGGAGTTTATTAGCTTAAGGGACACATCATCAACTACTTCTAGAGTTGACTAGCTCAAAGGGTGAATTATTAATTACTTCCAGGGTTGACGACCTCAAAAGATGCATCATCAATTACTTTTGGGGTTGGCTAGCTTGAAGGGTGTGCCATCAACTACTTCTAGGGTTGACCTTCTCAAAGGATATATCATCAATTGCTTCTAGGGTTGGCTAGCTTGAAGGGTGGGTCATTAACTACTTTTGGGGTTGATTAGCTTAATGCATATATCATCATTAACTACTTTCTGGTATTAATTAGCTTCAAAGTATGGCCAACAACTTTGAGATGTTAGTGATTAATTTCTTTGGTTTTTTTTGTGTCATCGATTACTTATGGGGTTGGGTGTAGCTTTGAAATATGGTTGATAGCTTTAAGCGTGTTGGTGATTAACTTCTTTGATTTTGAAGTGGCATTACCCACTACTTGTGGAGTTGAGTAAAACCTAGGAGTGTTGCTAGAGGCTCTTGTAGCGTACCAAGTGGGACCCAATTTGACCCTGTCCAGTTCCATTTGGACTAGCTTTAGTTTGGGTTGGAATGATAATATCACCCATTGTTCATGACCTTGGAGTGTTGCTGAAGGCTTAACACACTCAGTGGGACTTAGTTTGACCTTGGCTAGTTTTATCCAAAATAATCTAAGTTGTGTTTAGTTTGGTTCAACATTCAAAACTCGATTTGAATACTAATCTAATTTGATTTAATTTCATGTTCAAAACTTGATTGTACTATAATTCACTAACCCCATTTTGGAAGATGATGAGATGTTCCAATCTTGGGTTTAGTTTGACCCGATTTAAAATTCAGACTTAGTTTTGGTTTAAGTCTGATTTAATTTAATATTAAGAATTTGACCTAGACTTAGGCCTAATTTGATTCGATTTGATGGTCAAAACTTGATTTGAATCAAGTTCTATTTGATTCAATTTGATGTTCAAAATTTAGTTTGGGTCAAGTTTGATTTGATCCAATTCAATATTCAAAATTAAATTTTGGTTTGAGTCTGATTTTAAATTCAATTTGTGCCATTTTAATTGAATCAATTCATATTAGTTGATTTAGTTCAAGGGCCCTCGAACTAAATCGTTTGACTTTTGGGTGAGACTGCAAGCTGACCATAGGTCATATTGATTATTGAATGAGACCGTATGCTGGCTCTACGTCAATTTGATTATCAAATGAGACTGTAGGCTAGCTCTAAATCATTTGACTTTCGGGCGAGGTTGCAGGTTGGCACCAAGTCAGATTGATTGTTAAGCGAGATCATAGGCTAACCCTAAACCATTTGACTTTCGGATGAGAGCACAAGCTGACCCTAAACTATCTTGTTAATACAATTTATTATTATTATTGTTATTAATATTAATATTATTATTCTATTTTTGCTTTTGTTCTTCCTGTTCTTCTTGTTCTTGTACTCATTGTCAATCCAAGAGGTTCTTGTCATCGATTCTTTTTCATTATAATGGCATGGTGATGAATGAGGCAACAAGTCAATTTGGTGTTGGTGGAGATCCATCTTTATACAGTGGGTGGTGATTGTTGCAGTGTTAGTGGAGATCTACCTTCATATGGAGGGCCACGATGGTCATAGTGTTGGTGGAGATTAGCCATCATATGCAGGGCCATGGGTGGTCGCATGTTGGTGGAGATCTGTCATCATATAGAGGGCCACCGGTGATAGCAGTGTTAATAGAGATCCATCCTCATGCGAAGGGCTGCAGTGGCTACAGTGTTAGTAGAGATTTGCCAACATGAATGACCGTGGATAATCATAGTGTTAGTAGAGATTTGTTATCGTATAGAATGTTGCAGATGATGATGATATTGGTGGAGATCCACTACATATAGAGGGCCGTAGGTGGCCATAGTATTAGTGGAGATCCATTGTCATACAGAGGCTCATGGATGGCCGTGGTGTTGGTAGAGCTCCATTGTCATGAAGCCACAAATAGCCATAGTGTTGACAAATAGAAGAAAGGCCCATGATGTGGTTCAAATGCCTTATTCTTTCATATTCAACTGTCCAAACATGGGTTTCTGAGAACATATTATGGTTGGCAAAGAATAGAAACACAGGTGGCTGCAAGGCTTGAGAAAGTTGGGGCAGCAGTAGCAATATGCGAGAGAAAAAAAAAGATTAGTGCATGAAGGAAAGAAGGGGTATTGAAAGAAAATACGAAGAAAGGGATGCAATCTTACATCTTTTTGATTCTGTGTTGACGCCTTCTTGCTCTCCTTCTAGATAATTAGATCCTTTTTGAAACTCCTTTAATTCATGTAGAATTTGCCCAAAAATTGTCTATGAATTCTCCATTTTTTTGTGTGCCCTAGCCCCTTTTCAATAAGGCTCTGAGAGAAACTTCAATTATGGTTATTGGGATTTAATTGGGAGATTTGATGAGCTTTCTCTTACCATAAACCTCATATTGATATTCTTTGAGATTATACCTTTCTTGTTAAAAAATTGGATTGCTTTTGGTGGATTTTGAGAAGAATTAATTTTCCATTTCTGCAGATTCCTAATTGAATCAATTGTTCAATGGGGAATTGGACATGGGACAGTGAGCAGTGCTCTCATAGTTAGACTGTATTTGATGTTTGGTTGGAATCGGACATCCTACTGTTCATAGGGATCCATGAAATCAAATTATACTGGATGTTTGGTTGGAACTAGATGTCCAATTGTAAATAAATTCAAGTTTTGGGCCTAATTTTGATCCAAATACCTAGACCACACAATTTAGTCTACTTTGGGCCCAAATTTCTCATTAATTCAAGTCCAATATGAACTCAATTTTTGGTCAAATTTGATCACAATTTATGTCCAATTTTGACCCACATTTGGCTCATAAAGTTGTGGCATTCAATCCTATGTTTTGACTAAATTTTGATTAAATTTGATTTTTGGCCAAAATTGACTCAAATAAATGCCCCCTTTGCATCCACTTTGTGAGTTTTTTGGATGCAAACAATATTTTAGGTGCTGGATCCTTGTGTCAATGTCTTGAGAGTGGATTTGAACAATCACATGGAAGTGGACTTGAGTTGGCATAATAAGTAGACTGAGGTTGCTGCAATGATTGGTCTTGATTTTGCCACTATAAGTGACATTGAGCTGCCACAATAAGTGGATTTTACTATCAAAAGGAGTGATCTTGAGCTGCCACAAGAAGTGGATTTGACCACCACAAGGAGTGGTCTTGAGCTGCTACAAGAAGTGGATTTGATTGCCACAAGGAGTGGTCTCAAGCTACTATAAGAAGTGGATTTGATTGCCATGAGGAGTGGTTTTGAGCTATCACGAGAAGTGGATTTAGTTTGCTACAAGAAATGGATTTTAGATGCCACAATAAGTGGGCTTTATTTGCCACAAGGAGTGGATTTAAGCTGCCACAATATGTGCACTTGCCACAAGAAGAGTGGACTTGAGTTGCCACAAGGAGTGAATTTAAGTTGTCACAATAAGTAGACTTGAGTCACCACAATGAGTGAATTTTAATGGAGGTGTAGACTCAACCATCGCACAAATTGGGTGGGATTCTATGTCCATGTTTTGCCTTGAGAAACATGGAGTGAATATTTGACCGTATATTCTCTTTTGAGAAAGTCAAACATTTCGTCATAGATAAAATATAATTACTTTTGGTTATTGTTACTGTTACCACTAGAGGCTTAGGTGTAGTACCTCTTGAGAAATTGGACGTTGATTGGTGGCATAGGTCTTTCTCCTTTGTAATCACTCAATTGGTAAAATCTCCCTTTGAATATCCTTTCAATGATATAAGGGTCTTCCCAATTAGGTTCAAACTTGCCTTTTTTTTCTTCGATGTGAAATTATGGGTCTTCTTAAGACCAAAATCATTTCTCCTTTTTAAAAGGATCTAAGCGGGGTCATCTTGTTGTAGGCCCTGGATATTTGTGCCTGATATATTTTCAGATTTTGTTGAGCTGTAAGTCTTGTTGAATGCTATTTGAGGCGATTTTTGGTATAATTAAAATTAATTGAAATACGATTAAAATCAAGATTTATATGCTACTAAATTATGGTTCAAATATGGGTCTCGGTCAGACTTAAATAGTATTCGAGTTTGGCCAAAAATTGAGCTCAAATCATTGAAAAATTCAGGCTCTAAGTAGGACTAATCTAAATATGCTAATTAGGTTGGATTTTGGACCAGAATTGGGACTAAAATTTATCTAAAATTTGGACCAAAATGACAAAATGCAAGAATTTTACAAATACACCCTTGGATTAAATAAAGCTTCTTAAACGGATCCTTGGTTAAATTTTTCTTACAAATAGGTCATTGGAATAAGAATTTTGCGAAGAAGTCTAATAAAATCTTAAAATTACAATTCAGTTCTGCAAAATTTAGTGTTTACAAATAAATCTCTCAAGGATCGATAATTATGATATACTATCCATGAAATCCAAGATTTGCGAATAAACTCTCCAAAATTTTTTATTGTCTAACGAATCCCTCCAAAATTTAAATTTATAAATAAGCCCCTCTAAAATTTTTATTTACAAATAAACCACCAGAATTTTGACCTTTTGCAAATAAGTCTCTCAAAAATTTTTATTTATGAATAAGTCCAAACTTTATTCAAAAAAACCTTGAAAGTTTTAAAAATTTTGTAAATAAGTCTTTTTTTATAAAAAGGACCTCCTGGAAATTATAAAATTATAATTTAGTTCAACTTTTAAAAGGGATTTGTAAATAGCCACCCATAATTTCAGTATCCTTGATAAGTACAAATTTTCAAATTTTATGATCCATAACAAACAGACTTATCCATATCTCTTTACAAGTTCATCCAAACTCTGGATAAGCATATTTATATCTATCTACATTCAGACCCATTATTCAAAATTCAAACAAAAAATTTGATTCCAACCTAACTCTGTCTCTTTATGAGTCTATAAAAATCAATGAAAACCCATAAATAAAAAACACAAAAGAGATCAAAGAGAGAGGACGAGGAGATTGTTGGAGAGAAAGAAAATCATATGAAGAGACAAAAAAGGGGGCCAAGAAATAAGAGAAGAAAATATAGATACTTATTTTTTTCTCTTATCTTCTCCTATTTTTCTTTTCTTCTTTGACTGCTTTCTTTTTGGGAGTACTTCATTGTTTTATTACTGTATCCCACCTTCGACTGACTTCTCTTCCACATTTCCCCAGTAGCCCCTGCCAAGCTTCCTTGGGTGTTCAAATCGTCAGGTTCCACTGACTAATCCTGGATGACAATCTCGATTGCACCGCCATTATGTCTGTGGCCTACTACTGCTTCAACACCGAACCCTGTCAGTCTTGATCAAGTACCCTCAAAGCCTCTCCTACAATAATCAAGGCCTCACAATAGTTTCCTTGATGGGTAGTCACCTGTGGCGTGGCTTCGCTATCATCCTCTACCACATCTGGCGACTTACATGACCATCAACTGCTTGAAGCCATATGAAAGGCTGCCACCACCCTGTGCTAAGCATGCTATAACAGCCCAACTCACAATCAGTGACTTCTTCCTCTGTCATCACCTTCATGTTATCGATGAGGTCAAGGTCCCCTATCCCACAAAAGCTTTGCCGCATGAGCATTAGCAACTCCCTTCCTCTCACTCTTGATCCTCTCCCACCCCACACTGGATCAAAGCCACCATAGGATAGGCTGAATTCAGCCTCGAATTGCTAGATCTAGTTGAAGAAAGAATGGTGGGACGTCTCCCACCTCGCCACAATAAAGAGCCGACTAGATCTAGCCGGTGGAAGGGTGGGGGGTGGGGGGGTGCGGGTGGGCGATTGTGTGGAAGGGGGAAGGGGGAGGCATAGGGTTGAACAAGAAGCCACCTTAAAAAAAATAAAAAATAAAAAATATTTCTGCAAAGAAAAAAACTCTAGCAAAAAAAATAGAGAAAGAGGTTTCGGGCTTGAAGGGGAAGAAGAGGAAAAGGAAAAAAAAACAAAAAAAAAATAAAAAAAGTAGTTGTGATTTTTTTAAAAATAGAATAAAAAAGAAAAATTCAGTAAAAATAATAAAAAATTATTTTTGACATCATGGCTACCAGCGGTGCTCAGCGATGAAGATAGCGAACTCTTGACCTCATTGCAGCCACCCGCAGCCCATCGAAAATAACGATGAAGATGGCGAAGCTATGACCCTACTACTACCACCCACTGTCCCTCAAAGATGGTGGATACTCATCACCATAAGTCAATCTTTGGGCTTGCACTCAATTAGCTTTTGGACTTGCATCCAAGTCAGCTTTTAGGCTCGTACTTAGCTAGCCTTCAGGCTAGCACTAGGCCAACCTTTAGGCTCACATTAGGCCAGCCTTTAGGCTCGCACTAAGCCAGCCTTCAGGCTTGCACTTAACTAGCTTTTGGCTCGCATCTAAGCCAGTCTTTAGGATTGTGTCTAAACCAACCTTTAAACTTGCACTCAACTAGCCTTTAGACTCACACTCAGCTAGCCTTTGGGCTCTAATCTAAGCTAGCCTTCAGGCTTGCACATAGTTAGCCTTTGGGCTCGCATTCAATCATCCTTTGGGCTTGGACCTAAGCAAACCTTCAGACTCGCACTCAACCAGCCTTTGAGCTCACATCCACTCAGCTTTTGAGCTTGTGTCTCAGCTAGCCATCAAACTCACACTTAGCTAGCCTTTGGCTCACACTCAACCAGCCTTCAGGCTTGCACTAAGCTAGCCTTTGGGCTCGCACTCAGTTAGCTTTCGGGCTCACATCCAAACTGGCCTTTGAGCTTGCATTCACCTAGCTTTTGGGCTCACATCCAAGTGGGTCTTCAAGCTCGCACTTAGCTAGCCTTTGGGCTTAAACTCAGCCAGCTTTTAGGTCCATACTTAGTTATCTTTTGGGCTCACACTTAGCTAGCCTTCAGGCTCGCACTTTAGCCAACCTTCGAGCTGGCATCTAAGCCGGTCTTCGAACTCACATCCAGTCAACCCTCAGGATTGCACTAAACTAGCTTTCAAGCTTGCAAACTAACCAACTTTTAGGTTCACACATTTGGAGTTGGGCCTGGGTATATTTCAAATCATCATAAATAGCTAAAGACCCTCAAATCAAATTAATTAACATGAAGTAATTCAATCACATTGAAATTAAACTCGACCAACTTAAATGGAAAAAGGCCAAGTTGGCTCTAATGGACTTAAATTGGTCAAGAAAATGGACTAAAATCCAAGTTGAGTTAGCCTAAATCAGATAAACTCAAGCTCAACCCTAATTAGACTTGAGATGTGTTAATTCAAAATCAAGTTGAGCTTAAATCAAATCCAATCTATATTAAACTAAGCTTAAATCAAACCATAGTTGAGTTAAATTAAGTCCAAACTAAAAGGAGAGACTCAAAGTTAAACTAGAACCAAGCCAGGTTGATCCTGAATTGAAACTAAGTTGAACTAAATTAAATTAAACTTGAAACAAAGACCATTAAGATGCAAACCCAGATTCGACAAAAGTCCAACACAAGGTTGAACTCGACTCAAGCTAAATGAAACCAAACTCAAACTCAAACTATATCAGTCTCGTCAAAACTAAAGAGGATTAAACTAAGTCCTACTAGGTGTACTGAACCCTCGACAAAACCCCGAGGTCATGAATAAAAGGTGGTATTATCATCCTAACCTGAACCAAAATTAGTTTGAATAGAACTAAATAAGGTTAAACTGAGTCTCGTTGGGTGTGCTACAAAAGTCTTTAGCCATACTTTAAAACTATACCCAACTCCATAAGTTATTGGTGACACTATTAAATTAAAGAGGTTAATTGCCAATGTGCTCAAAGCCATTGGTCATAATTCAAAGCTAATCAACCCCAGAAGCCATTGACAATGCATCTTCTAAGCTAAGCCAACCCAAAAATATTGGCAGTGCTTCAAGTCAGATCGAACTAAGATAGGCTTAAACTTGATTAGTCAATCAGTTATAATGCCTTGCTCAAAAGAAGTTAATCACGTACATATTACAAGATGTCAACCATACTTTAAAGCTGTGCCGAACTCCATATGTCGTTGGTGACATTGCCAAATCAAAGAAGTTAATTGCCAATATTCTTAAGGCTACCAACCATACTTCAAAGCTATACCCAACCCCATAAGTCATTGATGACACTACCAAACCAAAGAAGTTAATTGCCAACATTCTCATTGGTGATTCTATCAATCCAAAAAAGTTAATTGCTAGTATGCTTAAAGCTATTTACCACACTTCAAAGTTATACCCAACCCCATAAGCCATTAATGATGCTATCAACCCAAAGAAGTTAATCGCTAATACGATCAAAGCTATTAGCTAGACTTGAAGGTTATACCTAATGCCCTAAGCTGTTAATATTGCTACCAAATCAATGAAGCCAACTAACAATGTGCTCAAAGTTATTGGCCACACTTCAAGTTAGTCAATCCTAGAAGCAATTGACAATACACCCCTACTAGCTAGTTAACCCCACAAGCAATTGATGACACGCCCTTTCAAGCTAGTCAACCACACAAGTAGTTGATGATACACCCTTCAAGGTATGCCTAACCTTACAAGCTATTGGTGACGATGCTCAAAAATCCTAACGAAGTTATCATCTATATCTTATCGACTATGGAAATACTTCAAAAACCAAAGAAGTTATTGCTTATGTCTTAATGGCTATGGAAACACTTCAAGGCTAATGGAGTTATCACCAATGACTTATTAGCTTTCATTCCAACCCAAATAGAGTTATCACCAATGCCTTATTGGATAATGTAAACAATCCAACCTAAGGAAGTTATCATCTACGCCTTGTCAGCTATGGAAACACTTCAACAAACCCCAAAGAAGTTATTGCCAAAGCTCAAAGCTAACGGAAATACTTCAAATTAAGAAGTTATCACCGATGCTCAAAGCTATTAGAAACACTTCAAACTTAGGATTCGGTTTGGATGCCACATGGTCCAACATAGGGGAGTTGGGCAATAGCACACATTAGCTTCTTCTCCACTCTTTCTTTTCTTCTATTCTATTTTATGTTTTCTATAATTCTATATCAAAACTCATTGTAAAGTGAGGGTATGCCCTTGCTTAAACCATGCCATCTTTCTTAGTCAATAATGCTTTATTCTTTATTTTGTGTCTCTGTTTTATTATCTAGATTTCTCATTTTATAAGGTTCCTGATAATCGTCAAGGTAATTAATAACAAGAGCTTGTGCCTATTGGAAGTTATGTTTCCATAATACCTAATAGTGCATTTTAAATTAAAAAAAATTTTGATTTGTGATTTGCGATCACTCCTTAGTGTCTCCGCTATCCTGGGTGGTTAACTTTTATCCCATGAATTCTAGCATGCCCGATGGGGCTTAACTTCTCCTTCAAGTGTAGAAACCTATTTAATATGATAGAGACACAAATAAGGTAGAATTACTATCAAAAACTGATAAATTGTGTTGTCCTTTTCAAAAGAAAGAATCAAACGTCAACAACAAAGAACATCTCTATCCCAGGATTCACCATCATCATGGCTTGGGCAATCTTGAATAGCACATAGCTCACTTTATGACTTTGTGTGGAGATTCAAGTAACAACCCTTCATTGTTACTCTGCCAATTTTCAGCAAGCTTGACAGGAGTATCATTTGAGTGGTATGCTTGTCCACAACTAGAATCTATATGAACTTGGGCATAGATGAAGGAGGCTTTCTGAATTAGGTTTGGAGGAGTCAACGATAAAGTGACTATTGCAGATCTTGTCTCAACACTGAAATGCGACAATAAACATCCCATGAGCTAATCGAGGTAGTGAACCTAGTTCTTGGCAACATAAAAGGAGAATGGATAGTACCCTATTTGAGCACCTCTTCTATCTATATCTTCCAAGACCTCATCATGCAAGTTAAGAAGCTGGAAAGGATTGGCCCACAAACCTTATCTAGTTCACAAAGCTTCAGTTCAGAAAAGGATTAGGTAAAATGTGGAGAGTCTTTCAAAAATATGAGGGTTGCGTTCACAGCAACTGAATGAAAGAAGCCTCCAAACCCCACTATAAATAAGGGTAATCCTCATAGGCCACTAGCACTTATAGGAGATAGAGAAGTGGAGCAATCCAATGATCTCCAACAAAGGCTTATAAAGAAATACTCTTTTAAAAGAGAAAGAGTAGCTAAAACTTTCCAAGATGCACTGAAGTTAGGCCTTCAATTGCCATAATCTAAGAGGCCAGGCGAGGCTAACAAAATAGATTGCCGAACTATTGTCCTTGCTATAGAGTCTTGGGGCATACTATTGAAGACTGCTATGTGTTCATGGATGGGGTCAAGAAGCAATACCAAGAGGGCAAACTAACTCTTTTGAAGGCAGCCTTATTGGAAATGCACACTAAACACATCAATTATATTACTATATTCGAGGATCATGAATCACTTGTTGAAATCCTCATTGGGGAAGAAACACAATGTACTTTTGAACCAAGGTACTTATGAAATATCTACATTTCAAAAAGGCTTAAGAAGTTAATGAAGAAAAAAACTAGAAACCCTAGGATGGTGATAAAGAAAGCCTCATCAAAATAAATTGCTTTGCCTACTCGAGGCATCAAGAAGAATAACAATAGAAGCAAGAAGAAGAAGTTGGTTTAGCTAGACGAATATAATGCCAAGAAATTAGCCATCTTAGAATGCATTGATGCTTTGGATGAATATGTTCAGGGAGAAAGAAGCTAAGTAATTCTTAAAGAATTCCTCCGTGACAAACTCAAAACTTTATTAGAGAACCCTGATAAAGGAAATGAAGAAAGTGAACCCTTGGTTGTAACATGCTCCATTATATTTACTATCAGAGGTTTACAACCAAGTCGATCCCTAATCCGTTACTTCAATGATGAGGAAATTCAGGATGCAAGGCAAGAAGAAACATATAAACTCATTAGGGATGATACTAATAAAATGAGAGATCCGACAGGTCTCCCTGAAAGCTACTCTTAAGATAACTATCTTAGAGAGTGGTTCACTCATAAGCATAATTATGACATGCTAAAACTATAGCTAGATATTGTGAAAGTGCTAGCTACAACTAACATGAGGTTTGTCAGGGGGCAAATGCAAATGTTGAACAAACACATGTAGACTATGACTGCCCATATGGAAAGTGTGAGAAATATGACCACCATGCACTATGAAGAAGTCAAGAGGATGGAGAAGGTGCTAGCAGAAAAAATAAAACTATACAAAAGACCTCATAGAAGTGGTGAGATAATACCTACTAACCCTCCTCGGGATCATAACGATCATTCATGCCACTTACTCTAGAGATGGGTCAAGAAAGCTAGAGACTATTGAAGAGAGTTAGCTAAGTCTATGCTCTCCAATCTCATGGTGGCATACATCCAAGGCAAATACTAATGAGCTGCTACCTAGCCTCCAGTAGGCAATCTAACAACAAATGCTCAACCTGCCAATCCTAGAACCTATAGAAGAGTGCACTTTGCTGACTTTAGAGAAATTATGCATACTTGATACAGACAATGAATATGATTCTATTTTTGAGTCAGAGTAACTTTATGGCCACTTCGGGAGGCCCTACACTAGTAAGCACCAAAGGAAGAAGCATACATTTTGGGAAAGGATCAAATGAGCTAATGTTAAAGCTCATTCCATTCTCGCATCAAATCAATTTGAATATCCACAGTTGAGCAAGTCTAAACATCCATAGAAGACGTATCCTAAATATAAAGTCCTAAAGAAGGTTATGCCAATAGATAAAACAAAAGGGTTCATCCAAAGAGTTTCTAAAGACCTCTCTATAAGGAAACCCCACATACCTAATTTTGATGTTGAATGGAACTATTATCAACTAGTCACATCCTTCAACAATATTCAAGGAAGTATTGACTGGGGTAGGAGTTCTCTAGTTTTTGTTTCATGATTAGTGTCAAAAGTGATTTCAAAGATTAACCTTACTGGTCTCATGATGTCAGGTTTCAACTGGGGAGAGAAAACTAGGTACAATTCTGAGGTGGAAAGGTGTTACCTCCAAGACAAACTCTGATGCCTAGGGACAAGAATATCCCCAAGGATAAGAAAAGGGAAATTCAGATAAACAAGGGTGTTGAGCCTTCATAAACTAAACCTACATCCAAAAAGGTAGAATACAACATAGCAGCCCACCTCAAGAAGATCCCTACTATGTTGAGTATGTTTGATGCCTTGAAAATGTCACAAGAACTTAGGGATACCTAGTGCACATCTTGTAGAATCTGGCTCATTACTAAGCATACTTTTTTAAAGAGAAGATGAAGGAGTCTTTGTATGTACGCCAAACTCCCACCATCACCTTCACAAATGATGACCTGCTATCTAGAACAATAAATCACAACAGACCATTGTATATTATAGGGAATAGTGATGAAATCAAGATCAATTGCATCCTAATTGACCTAGGTTTCTCAGTCAATTTAATGATTCTCCAAACTCTAGGAGCTCTAACTTTGGATGTATGTCACCTATCATCCATATTATAACCATATAAGGGTTTAATTAGAACAACCAAATAGGTTTGGGAGCTATAACTATCCCTCTAAAAATAGGTGAGTTGATGATAGAAGCCAAGTTTTATATGATTGATACTGATGTATCATAGAAAGTACTACTAGGGAGGCCATGGCTATATGAAAATAAAGCAGTCCCATCCACCCTACATCAATACTTCAAATACTTCAAAGATGGTGAAGGACACCGAATTGATAGAGATGTATATCCTTTTGATATTCATGAGGTACATTATGATGATACAAAATACTATCAGAGATCCAACACTGATGCAGTGTCTACTTTTATTAGTCAAGTAAACCAAAAGATTATTGGTCTGATCTTTGCTCCTCCTCACCTAGGAAATGATTTTGATCCAACCTTTTCAAATGAAGAAGCTCCACAAGTTTGTTTGGGTGATTATACTTCTAACGAAGATGACAAAGGTAAAAAAAATACCCTCCTTATTACTAAAGTTCCAAATGGCTTAGTTAAGTTGTTAGATGATCTGAGTATCAATGTTGTCGAAGAACTAACAACTATCTACATTCCTCCGTGTCACAAAGGAGAAAAGAAAATATTATTTTACAAGGCAGTCCCTTACACCCCAAGAATATATGAAATTTTGAGGATGAAGATCTAGCAGATGATGGTAACCATCAACTAGTAGCTATTCCTAAATATTTCTCAGACAAACTTCATTAGATAATCAATAAATCTAGCTATGGATGTTCATAAACAAAGAGAGAGAGTCATTTCTTTAGGAATCTATGGGATCCAACCCCAAGGACGTGCTTATGTTTCTGGAAGAGGAAACTAAAACACCAAAGGACTAGGCTATATTACAAAAAAGGTTCATACGTGTTTTATGGTCACCATTGAATCTCTCTCTGATATTTGAGATAACCAAATGGTATCAATACCTCCTGACACGTGCACTAAGATGATTGTGACTTTTCAAACATCACAGAAGGTGACATCCTTAGTGAAATTTCATCAGAACCAAAAGAAAGGGGGCATGATGTAATTGAAATGCCTTCTGATGAAACTTCACCAAATCTCACTCAATATTATGAATCACTTAGTGAAGAAATAATCCTTAAACTAAAAGAAGCTCCATGAAAACTTGAGGATAGGGGGCAAGCCACGGTAGATGAACTGATGGAGATTAGCCTAGGCTCAGAGAAGGATCCCAAGCTAACTTTCATCAACACTCAACTTTCAAAGGAAAGTCAAACCCAGCTTAAGGTAGTGCTCCAAGAGTATATTGACTATTTCACATGGAGCTATAAGGAGATTCTTGGGCTGGATCTTGAAGTTTTAGTCCACAAACTGGCCATTAATCCTGAGTTTTCACCTGTTAAACAAGTATTAGAAAGATGGAACTCGACCTAGAACAAAATATAATAGAAGAAATAAAGAAACTAATCAAAATAGTCTTCATTATAGAGGAAAAAAAAATACCCAGATTGGGTAGCAAGCATTGTGCCAGTCAAGAAAAAGAATAGCCAAATCCACATTTGTGTGGATTATAGGGACTTGAATAAAGCATATCTAAAAGATGATTTCCCATTGCCAAAAATGGAAATCATGATTGACAACATGATCGACTTCAAAATATTCTCTTTCATGGATGGTTTTTTAGGATATAACCAAATTAAAATGTATCCTGATGATGAGAAACATATGACCTTTAGGATACCAATTAGCATTTATTGCTACAAGGTGATGCCCTTTGGGCTCAAGAATGCAGGTGCCACTTATCAAAGGGCCATAACTAAGATCTTTGATGACCTCATACACCAATTAGTCGAATGTTATGTTGATGACTTTGTCATCAAAACTAAGTCCAAAGACAAACACATCCAAGACCTAAGAGTGGTATTCAATCATCTTAGGAAATATAATCTAAAGATGAATCCTATGAAGTGTGCTTTCGGCATATCATGGGGAAAATTTCTTAGTTTTATTGTCAGACATCAAGAGATTAAAATTGCTCCATCTAAGATTAAAGCTACTTGGATATGCCACCACCCAACAATTTAAAGTAATTGAGGTCATTCGAAGGCCGACTTACATATGTAAGAAGATTCATTTCAAACTGTTCTAGAAAATGCAAGCCTTTTTCCAAATTAATGAAGAAAGACACTCCATTCATCTAAGATCAAGACTATCAATAGGCCTTCGAAGAGATCAAGCAGATCTCCTAAAGCCACCAATTCAAGTAGTGCCTTTGCCCGATAAAACTCTTATCCTCTACATAGCAACAATGGAAGGATCCTGGGGGGACTTCTTACCTAGAATAATGAAAAGGGTAAAGAAAATGCACTCTACTATCTCAATAGAATGTTAGTTGGGGCAGAAAATAACTACTCTCCCATCAAGAAGTATTGTCTAGTACTCATATTTGTGATCAAGAAGCTGAGGCATTATTTGCTTTCTCATCAAGCCATTTTAATATCAAAGATTGATCCCATAAAATACGTAATGACTAGGCTTGTACTTACTGGGATACTTGCAAATGAGTTTTAATCCTCATGGAATATAATATCAAGTTTACTTCTCAAAAGGTGGTTAAGGGGCAAGCTCTCGCCGATTTTCTCACAGCTCACCCAGTACTAAATGATTCTCCTCTAAGTTGTGAGCTCCCGATGAAGAAATATTTTTGGTCAAAGAAGGACTGAATCTAAACTAGTAGAAGAGGACACAAATTAAAAAATACCATTCACCAACTACTTCAAAAGTAGAGAACTTCCAAATGATAAAATTGCATGAATGCAACTTAGAAAGAAGGCCGCGTGCTTTCTACTTATTAATGACACTCTTTATAGAAGGTCATTTGATTAACTACTTTTGCACTATCTCTTAGACAAAGTGGCTAAAGAGATTTTGTATGAAGTGCATTCTAGAGTCTGTGAAGCTCATCAGTTTGGCCCAAAAACGGTGATGAAGATTATGCATATGGGCTACTATTGGCCCATGATGATAGGAGATTGCATTGAATACACGAGAAGATGTCATCTATGCCAAATTCATAGTGACTTCATTCATCAACACCCAAATCCTCTACATTTGACAATGTCCTCATGGCCATTTGAGGTATGGGATGCAGACATCATTGGCTCAGTCGAGCCATTTTCTTCTAGAGGTTATCGCTTCATACTAGTAGCAACCGATTATTTCTCTTGGTGGGCTGAAGCAATTCCATTGAAAGAGGTAAAAGAGGATGATATTATCTATTTCTTTTAAGAAAATATTTTGTATCGGTTTGGTGCTCCTCAAAGGATCATTTCCAATAATGGCCATCCTTTAGAAGGTTCAAGGTAGGATGATTCGCGCATCATCACAAGATAGAATAGTGATATTCAGCCATCTACAACACAAGAGCCAATAGGCTCACTGAGCCATTTAACAAGAACTTTTCCAAGATCCTAAAGAAAGTTGTTTATAGAAATAAGAAAGACTGACACCAAAGGCTTGCTGAGGCACTATGGGCCTATTGTACCACATATCAAACTCCTACCTAATTAATGACATGCATTGGTATTTGGGACTGAGGTAGTCTTGCCACTGGAAGTGCAAATTCCTTCTCTAAGGATTGCCTTGCAAGAAGAAATCACAAGAGAAGACAATACTTGTCTTTGCCTTGATGAGCTAAACTCTTTGGACAAGACAAAGCTCATGGCACAACAAAACCTGAAAATTTTTCGAGCACAAATGATTAGGGCATACAACAAGATAGCTTGGTTCAGGTTATTCTAGGAGGGAGAAATGGTCTTAGTTTTGAGAATACCCATAATCAAAAATTGAAACAAGAAAGGTAAGTTTGAGCCTAATTGCAAAGGCCCTTATATCATCAAAAAGATATTTGAAGGGGGATCCTACGAACTGATCGATGACAAGGAGAAAAGGCTTATGCTACCAATCAACAACTGATTTCTCAAAAGGTATTATGCCTAAGTGCTAAGGGCAACAATATAACAACCAAAGGTGTCTATATTTTGTCTATGACGGAATATTCGATTTCCCCAAAAAAGGAACACTTGGTCAAACATGCGTTCCATGTTTCTCGAGGTGAAATATGGTCACAAAACTCCACCCATCTTGCATGGTTACTAAACCTGCATTTACATGATATATTAAGTCCATTTTCACATGGCAAACTTGAGTCCACTTCCACGGGGCAAGCTAAATCCACTTTTATATGAAAACCAAAGTCCACTTTTATGTAGCAAACCAAATCCACTCTCAAGTGGTAAACCAAGTCCATTATCACATGGCAAAATGAGCCCACTCTCGTGTGGCAATTCAAACCTATTAGTCAACTCCTAAAATATTGATATAGGAGCAAGCACTAGAAAATTGTTCACACTCTCTCCTCCGCTAGAACTTGAGAAGAGGCTATGAAGGAGACAATTTATTTGAGGTAATTTTTGCCACAATTGAAATTAATTGAAATATAATTAAAATTATGATTTATATCTCGCTAACTTATGGCTTAAATGTAGGTCTCAATCAAACTTAAATTTCATCTGTGTTTAGCCAAAAATTGAGTTCAAATTATTAGAAAATTTGGACTCTAGCTAGATCTAATCCAAAGAGGCTAATTGAGCTAATTTTTGGACCATAATTGGGCTCAAAATTTATCTAAAATTTAGGCCAAAATGATTATAGGCCCTTAGATTAAATAAATATTCATAAATGCATCCTTGGCTAGATTTTTCTTACAAATAGGTCTGTGGAATAAGAATTTTGCAGAAAAAATTAATAAATTTCTAAAATTATAAATTTGTCCTATCAAATTTAGAGTTTGCAAATAAACTCCTCAAAGGATCAATAATTATAATCTAGTCTTCATGAAATCAAGTATTTACAAATAAACCATCGAAAATTCTTTATTTACAAACAAGCCCCTAGAAATTTGGCTTTTTATAAATAAGTCTCTCAAAAATTTGTATTTGTAAATAAGTCTAAATTTTATTCAAAAAGGACCTTGGAAGTTTCAAAAATTTATAAATAGGTCCTTTTCATAGAAAAGACACACTAAAAATTATAGAATTACAATTGAGTCCAATTTTTGAGAAAAATTTGCAAATAACCCCCATAATTTCAGTATTTGAGACAAGCACAAATTTTTAGATTTTATCATCTATAACAAATAGTCTTATCCATATCTCTTTACAAATTCATCCGAATTCCGGATAAGCATATCTATATCCATCTACATTCACATCCAATATTCAAAATTCAAATAAAAAAATTTGATTCTAGCCTAACTCTATCTCTTTCCAAGCCTATAATAGTCTATGGAAATTTGAAAATCAAAAACACAAAAAGGATCATAGAGAGAGGATGAGGAGATAGTTAGAGAGAAAAAAAAATCAGATCAAGAGACTAAAAAAGGATCGAGAAGGAAGAGAAGAAAATATAAGTGTTTATCTTTTTCTCTTGTCTTATCCTATTCTTCTTTCCTTCTCTGCCTATTTCCTTTTTGGGAGGACTTTGTTGTTTTGTCTGCATCTTGCCTCTGACCAACTTTGCTTCTACACTATCCTAGCAGCACCTGCCAATCTTCCTTGGGCATTCAAACTATCAGGTTCTGTTGCCTAATCCTACATGCCAATCTCAAGCATACCACCATTGTGTCCGTGGCCTACTACTGCTTCAACACCAAAACCCTACCAGTCTCGACCAAGTACCCTCAAAGCCTCTCCTACAATAATCAAGGCCTTATGATAGCTTCCTTGGTGGTTAGTCGCACGTGGGGTGGCTCACCCTCATCCTCTACCATATCTAGTGGCTTAGGCAACCATCAGCCCCTTGAATCCATATGCAAGGCTGCCGCCACCCTATGTGAAGCATGCTACTGTAGCCCACCTCATAGTCAGTGACTTCTTCCTCTATAATCACCTTCATGTCATCGGTGAGGTCGAGCTCCCCTATTCCACAAAAGCTTCACCATATGAGCACTGTCAATTCTCTTCCTCTTGCTGTTGGTCCTCTCTCACCCTGCATTGGATCAAAGCCACCACAGGACAAACTGATCCATCCTCGAGTCACTATATCTAATGAGAGAAAGTATAGCAGGGCATCCCTCACCCTGCCACAACAAAAAGCTGGCCAGATTCAGCCAGGAGATAGTCAAATTTGGCTGATGGATGGAAGGGGTGGGTGCTTCCCACCCTGCCATGGCCAAGGCCGGCCAAATATGACTGAGAATGGAGAATAGGCCCATTTGGTCTTAGTGAAGTTTTGCAAAAAATGGGCGAGGGGTGGGGGAGGGGGGGCATGAGGCTTAGGCTTGAAGAAGAAGCCACTCAAAAAAAATAAGAAAATAAAAAAAAAGCTTGTGCCTTAGCTAGCCTTTATGCTCGTATCTAAGCCAGTCTTTGAACTCACACCTAGTCAACCCTCGAGCTTGCACTAAGCCAGCTTTTGAGCTTGCAAACTAAGCTAACCTTTGGGTTCACACATTTGAAGCTAAGCCACATGTCTGTCTAAAATTATCATAAACAGCTAAGGATTCTTAAATCAAATTTATTAACGTGAACTAATTCAATCACATTAAAATTAAAACTCAGCCAAAACAAATGGACAAAGGCTTAGTTGGCTCGAATGGACTTAAAGTGGTCAAACAAATGGACTAAAACCTAGGTTGAGTTAACTAAAACCAAATAAACTCAAGCGCAACCCTAAATAGACTTAAGGTGAGTTAATTCAAAATCAAGTTAAGTTCAAATCAAATCCAATCTAGATTAAACTAAGCTCCAATCAAACCCTAGTTGGGTTAAATCAAGTCCAAACTAAAAGAAGAGACTCAAAATCAAACCAGAACCAAACCAAGTTGAACTAAATTAACTTAAACTTGAACCAAAGTCCAACAAGATGCAAACCTAAACTCGACAAAGGTCAAACACAAGGTCAAATGTGACTCAAGCTAAATGAAACTAAAATCAGACTCAAACCATATTAATCCCGTTAGAACTAAATAGGGTCAAACCAAGTCCCACTAGGTGTGCTGAATCCTTGGCAATGCCCTGAGACCAAGAATAACAGGTGATGTTATCATCCTAACTTGGACCAAAATTAGTTTGAATAGAACTAAATAAGGTCAAATTGAGTCACATGGAGTATGCTACAAAAGTCTTTAGCCACACTTCAAAGTTATAGCCAATTCCATAAGTCATTGGTGACGGCATTAAATGAAAGAGGTTAATTATGAACATGCTAAAAGCCATTGGTCATAGTTCGAAGCTAGACAACCCTAGAGGCCATTAATGATGCATCTTCCAAGCTAAGCCAACCCAAAAGTATTGGCAATGCTTCAAGTCAAATCAAACTAAGATAGGCTTAAACTTGCTAGTCAGTTAGCCATAATGCCTTGCTCAAAAGAAGATAATTGCCAACATGCTCCAAGTTGTCGGCCATACATCAAAGTTGTACCGAACTTGATAAGTTATTGGTGCACTGCCAAATCAAAGAAGTTAATTGCTAATATGCTTAAAGTTGTCAAACACACTTCAAAGCTATACCTAATCCTATAAACCATTGGTGATGCTACCAAACCAAAGAAGTTAATCGCTAATATATTGAAAGCTATTGGCTATACTTCAAAGTTATACCCAACCCCATAAGACATTGGTGATGCTACCAACCCAAAGAAGTTAATCGCTAATATGCTCAAAGCTATTGACCACACTTCAAAGCTATACCTCACCCCCTAAGTCATCGATGATGCTACCATATCAATAAACTCAATTAACAATGTGCTCAAAGCCGTTGGCCACACTTCATGCTAGTCAACCTTAGAAGCAATTGATGATGTACCCCAACTAGCTAGCCAACCCCACCAGTAGTTGATGACATGCCTTTTCGAGCTAGTTAACCCCACGAGCAGTTAACATGCACCCTTAGCCAACCCTAGAAGGAATTGGTGACACATCTTCAAGCTATACCCAATCTTGCAAGCTGTTAGTTACACTACTTAAAAACTCTAACAAAGTTATCACCTACACCTTATCGACTATGGAAATACTTCAAAAACCAAAGAAGTTATCACCTATGTCTTATTGACTATGGAAACATTTCAAGGTTAATGGAGTTATTGCCAATGCCTTATTAGCTAATAGAACACTCCAACCCAAACAGAGTTCTCGCCAATGCTTTATTGGCTAATAGAAACACTCCAACCCAAAGAAGTTATCGCCTACACCTTATCAGATATGGAAACACTTCAACAAACCCCAAAGAAGTTATCACCAAAGCTCAAAGCTAATGGAAACACTTCAAATTAAGAAGTTATCGCCAATCCTCAAAGCTATTGAAAACACTTCAAACTTTTCCCATTTCCTTCCACAGTCCAGATTGGAGCCATGTGGTCTAGCACAGGGTGACTAGGGCAGCAACACAATCAACTTCTTCTCTACTCTTTTATTTCCTCTATTGCCTTTTGTGTTTTCTATAATTCTATGTCAAAACTCATTGTAATGTGAGGGTATGCCATTTCTTATGACATGTACCATCTTTTTTTAGGCAATAATGCTTTTTTCTTTCTTTTGTATCTCTATTTTATTAGCTAAGTTTCTCACTTTAGGAGATTCTTGATAATCATTGAGGTAAATACCGGATAGCATATTGAAAAAAAAAAAAAAATTTGGATTTGTGATTTGAGATCTCTCCTTAGGGTTTCTTCTATCTTGGGTGGTCAACTTCAATTCCACAAATGCCTCAACAAGATCATTTGCCCTAGTATTGTAGATGGATGAATATCTCCAATCTATCTTGTGATGATGTGCAAATTATCCAACCTTGAAGCTTCTGAAAGGTAGTCCATTGTCAGAAATGATCCTTCAGAGTATGTTGAATTGATACAGGATAGTTTCTCAAAAGAAGTGAATAACAGTATCTGTTTTTACTTGTTTTAACAAAATTACCTTGACCCAGCAAGAAAAATAATTGGTTGTTGCTAGTATGAAGTGGTGATCTTTGGAAGAAGATGATTCAATTGGGCCAATGATATCTATACCCCATACTTTGAATGGCCACAAGGACACTATCAGATGTAGTGGATTTAGGTGTTGATGAATGAAATCCTTGTGAATTTGGAACAAGTGACATTTCCTTGCATATTGGATGCAATCTCTCACCATCATGGGCAATAGTAGCCCATACACTTAATCTTCATCATTATTTTTTGGCCTGACTAATAAGCCCCACAAACTCCAAAATATACCTCATATGTAACCTCCTTAGCTTCCTTTTCTAAAACATAGCACAAAAGTAATTAATCAAAGGATCATCTATAAAGAGTGTTATTAATGAGCAGAAGCATGTGACTCTCTTTCTCAGTTGAGTCTATGCAAATTTATCTTCTGGGAGTTCTCCACCTTTGAGGTAGTTGATGAATGATATTCTCTAATCTGTGAGCTCTTCTTTTAGTTTAGATTCAATCATCTTATGTTTGATGTTGAAGACTAAGCTTATTACTTGTCTACTATGAACTATGATTAGAATTTCTCCTTAATTATGATTAGCTAGTGCTTTAGATAATTTAGCTAACGAACCAACTTCTGCACTAATAGATTGGGGAACCTTAGTTATTTGAATATGTGGAATTTTTCCCATGATTTCTTGAGTTTTTTCATAGTATTTTACAAGCTCAATTTTGTGGACTGTATATTTGCCTAAGATTTGACTAGTGATTAATTGCAAATTAACAAAAATACATAGGTGAGATATTCCCATATTGAGAGCCATTTCTAGCCCTACAGTTAGGGCTTTGCATTCAACTTCATTATTTATGCATGGTTTTTAAAAGGAATAGGAATATCATAAAATGCCTCTATTCATAGTGACATAAACAAGTTCAATGCCTACTTTGATTTGTGGAACCTTTGGTCTGATTTCTGGTCTAATGGATGAGTCCCCATCAAAGTATAGCTTCTAGTGGGGTTCTCCTTTGACCAAAAGGATCTATTCATTAGAGAGTTCACAACTCAATGGTGAATTGTCCAATTCTGGATGAGCTATAAGAAAATTGGTAAGGGCTTGCCCTTTAACAATCCTTTGGGGGATGAACTCGATATTGGATTCCATAAGGATTAAAGCCCACTTCACTAGCCTTCTAGTCATTAAGTACTTTATAGGATCAATCCTTGATATTAAAATGACTTGATAAGAAAGCAAATAATACCTCAGCTTCTTGACTGTAAATATGAGTGCCAGATAATGCTTTCAATAGGAGAGTAGCCACTTTCGGCCCCCATTAGCATGCTACTCAAATAGTAGAGTGTGTTTTTCTTACCTTATTTCATTATTTTGGGCTAGAAGTACCACAAGAGACCCTTCCATTGTAGCTATATAGAGGATCAAGGATTTGTTAGGCAGGGGTGATGCTAAGATTGGTGACTTTAAGAGATATTGCTTAATCTCTCCAAAGGCTTATTGACATTCTTGTTCAAAATGAATGGAATATCTTTCTTTATCAATTTAGAGAAAGACTTGCATCTCCTAGAGAGGTTTTAGATAAATCTTCTTATGTATGCAAGCCGACCTTGGAATGAACTCAACTACTTTAGGTTGCTAAGTAGTGGCATGTCCAAGATTTCTTTGATTTTAGATGGATCAATTTTAATTCCTCGATGTCTGACAATGAATCTAAGGAACTTCCTAAATGATAAACTGAAGGCACATTTCATAGGATTTATCTTTAACTTATATTTTGTAAGGCAATCGAATGCCACTCTTATGTCTTGAATGTGCCTGTCTTTGGACTTTGTTTTAACTACTAAGTCATCCACATAGTATTCCACCACCTAGTGTATGAGGCCATTGGAAATCTAAGCTATGACCCTTTGATAAGTAGTGCCTACATTCTTGAGCCCAAAGAGCATTGCTCTGTAGCAATAAATGTCAATTAGTGTTCTAAAGATTGTATGCTTCTCATCATCAGGTTGCATCTCGATTTGGTTGTACCTTGAAAAATCATCCGTAAAGGAGAATATTTCAAAGTAAGTCATGTTATCAATCATGATTTTCATTATTGACAATGGAAAGTCATCCTTTAAGCATGCTTTATTCAAGTCCTTGTAGTCCACAGATGCAAATTTGGTCATTCTTCTTCTTCACTGGTATAATACTTGCTACCTAATCTGGGTAATTTTCTTTTTTGATGGAGCCTACTTCAATCAGTTTCTTTGTTTCTTTTGTCACTTTTTTATTTTAGGTAAAATTTTATCTTCTTAGGAGCTTGTTCGATAGGTGGAAGCTCAAAATTGATGGCCAACTTATGGACTACAACTTTAGGCTCTAGCCCAGACATCTTCTTATAGCTCCATGCAAAGCAATCAATGTACTCTTGTAGCACTATTTTGAGTTAGGTTTGGCTTTCCTCTAGGAGCTAGTGTTGATGAAGGTCAACTTAGGGACCTCTTCTGAGCCTAGGTTAATTTCTATTAGTTCATCAACTATGATTTTTGTCTCATCTTCAAGCTCGATGGAGCTTCTTTTGATTTAATGATCATACCCTCACCAAGTGGTTCATCAAGCAGAGTGAGATTGGGTGAAGATTCATCTGAGGGTATTTTAGGTGCATCATGCCCCCTGTGCTGGGTGTTATCTTCTTGTGATGTTTGAAGGGTCATAGCTATCTTCATGCATGTGCCAAAGGGTGTTGATGTTGTTTGGTCATCCTGAAAATCAAATAGAGGTCCAATGGTGACCATGAGTCATATCGAATGCTTGGAGTGATATACCCCAATCCCCTAGTGTTCTTGTTTCCTCTCCCATGAATGTAAGTGTGCCCTTGAGGTGGATCCCATAGATTGTTGAAGACATGACATTTTTTTTTGTTTGTGGATGTTCGTAGTGAGATTTCTTGACTATTTGATGAAGAAATTTTGAAAAATATGTAGGCATGACTACTGACTGACGATATCCATTATATGTTGGATCCTCAGTTCCCAGGATTTCATATATTCTTGGGGCACAAGGGTTTGCTTTATAAAATAGTATATTATATTTTTCTCCATTACACTATGGAAGAATGTAAAAAGTCATTAATTCTTCCATGATATTAATGCTCAGCTCATCTAACAACTTAAATAAGCCTTCCAGAACTCTAATAATAAGGAGAATATTTTTTGTTTGACCTCTGTTGTCATTTTTGAAAGAAGTGTAACCGTCCAGGTAGACTCACGTGGATTTCTCATCTAAAGAGTCTAGGTCAGAGTTGTTTCCTAGTTGAGGAGGAGTAGAGATCATGCTAGAAATCTTTTATTTTATTTGACTGATGGAACCCAACCTTTTATCCTCATGAGACCACTGATAGTATTTTGCATCATTATAATGCACCTCATGAATATCAAAAGGATGTACATCTCCATCAATTTAGTATTCTTCTCCATCCTCAAAGTACTTGAGACAGTGATGTTGGGTTAATGACACCACTTTATTTTCATGTATCCACAGTCTACCTAGTAGTGCTTTGTATCAATATCGATCACATAGAACCTAGAATTTGTCATCAACTTACCCACTTTTAGAGAGATGGTTATGACTCTCAGAGCTCTTTGGCTATTCTAATTAAACTCTTGAATAGTTATAATCTCAAATGGTAGGTGATAGACATCTAGAGTTAGAGCTTGTAGAGTTTACAGAGTCATTAAACTGACTGAGGAACTGGGTCAATCAGTATGCAGTTGATCATGATCCCATCATTGTTCCCTATGACATCCAGTGGTATGTTATGGCCTGTTATTCCTGATATCAAGTTGTCATTTGTGAAAGTTTTTGTAGAAAAAAAGAGGTGCATATTAAGACTCTTCTATCTTTTCCTCAACAAACTATGCTTGGTAGTTGGCAAGATTATGCAAGATATACACCAGTGTATCTCAGAGTTCTTGTGACATGATTAGGCATCAAACACACTTAAAATGGTAGGAATTTTCTTGAGGTGGGCTGCTATGTTTATGTCACATTCTTGAGTGCAAGTTCAGTTTGTGAAGGTCCAATGTCTTCATTCATTTGAATTTCCTTTTCCTTGTCCTTAAGGATATTCTTGTCCCAGGTATTGGAGCTTGCATCAAGGGCAACACCTTTTCAGCTTAGAGTTATACCTGGTTTATTCTCCTTAGTTCAAATATAGAGTGTGGGATCAAAAGGTTCATATTTGAACAAGTGGTAGTGAACCTTGTCCCTTGTTGATAATCCCCTAGGCATCTTTGGAGGATGTGACTAGCCAAAAATCATCCCACTCAATGTCAGAATTAGGTACATGGGGATTTCTTATAGAGAGGTCCTCAGAAACTCTTTAGATGAACCCTTCTACTTCGTTTGCTAGCATGACCTTCTTCAAAACCTTGTATTCTATTCTTACATCAATGTTTAAATTAACTTGATGCGGGAGTAGAATGAGCTTTAGCATTAGTCTATTTGATCCTCTCTTGAAATAGCTACTTTTTTCTTTAGCACTTGCTGGTGTAGGTCCTCTAAAGTGGTCATAAAGTTATTCTGACTCAGACATGGAGTCATACTTATCATTTATGCCTTGTATGTATAATTCCTCTAAAGTTAGTAAAGTACATCCTTCCACATATTCTAGAATTAGGACCTCACAAAACCTAGCCGGTTAAGCAATTGTTGATGGATCACTTGATGGAGACTGAGATACCTACTCATCAGTATTTAGCTCAGATGTATGTATGAGTCACTGTGCAACAAGAGGCCATATGCTCAGATAATTCTTTTCACAAACACCTAGCTTTCTTGACCCATCTTTGGAGAAGGTGGCTTAACTTATCAATTTGATCCTGAGAAGGGTTGGTGGGTGATTCCTTGCCACCCCTATAAGGCCTTTTGTGTGGCTTTGTCTTCTCTGCTAGAACCTCTTCCATATTTTCAACTTTCTCATAGAGCATAGTGGTTGTATTTGACATGCTTTCCATGTGAGCTGTCATAGCCTACATGTGTTTATTCAACATTTGCATTGGCCTCTTGACAAACTTCATATTAGTTATAGCTAATTCTTTCACAATATCTAGTTGTTGTTTGAGCATGCCATAATTGTATTCATGGGTGAACCATTCTCTAAGATAGTCATCATAAGAGTAGTCTTTAGGAAGGCCCATGGTATCTTTTATTTCATCAGTAATATCTCCCATAAATCTATTTTCTTATTTTTGCCTTGCATCCTAAATTTCATCATCACCAAAACATTAGGATGACTCTGATGCTTGTCTTGACTATAGTCATTCAACAGTAATAGTGGTAGCTCATGTTGTTATTGGAAGTTCATCCTTTGAGTTCCCAATGTTGGAGCCTTCAAGGAAAACTCAGAGTTTGTCAGGGAAGAATTCCTCAGGAGTTACTTGACTTCTTTCTCCTTGGAAATATTCCTCCAGAGTATTGATGTATTTATGGATGTCTTATTTCTTGACATTGCATTTATCCAGTTAAATTAGTTTCTTCTTGATGCTTCTATTCTTTTTCTTCTTGATGCTTCAAGTAGGTAAGGTAGTTTTCTCTAATGAGGCTTTCTTCATCACCATCCTAGGCTCTTCAAGATTTTGACCCAATCTTTGAACACATAGCAATCTCCAATGGTATGTCCTAAAACTCAGCAATCTTCAATGGTATGCCCTAAAACTCTGTGATAAGGATAATAGTTCGGGTCATCTATTTTGTTGACTTGTTTGCCCTTTTGGATCAATGCAGCTGGAGACCTAATTTCAAAGCATCTTGAAAGATTTTACCTACAATTTCTCTTTTGATGGAATACTTCTTTCTAAACTTTTGTTTGAAATCATTAGATCATTCCACTTCCCCATCTTTTCCAAGAGTTGGTGGTTTCTAAGAATTACCCTTGTTTATGGTGGGGTTTGGAGGCTTCTTCTACTTAGTTGCTATGAATGCCGCTCTTACATTTTTAGAAGGTTCTCCAGGCTTTTCCTTATTTTTTTTCTAGTTTAAAATTTTGTAAACAAGGGAAGGCTAATGGGCCAATTCTTTCCAACTCTTTGACTTACATAATAAGATCTTGGAAAGTGTGGATAGAACAAGCACTTAGATAAGGTGTCATTTACTCTCCCCTTATATTGCCAAGAACTATGTTTACCGCCTCAATCTAGCTCATGGGTTGTTTGCACTTGATGATGAGATTTCTTCATCATGTGATGTAGTCAAGGATCAATTCATTATTGTGCTTTGGTATCAAGACAATATTTGCAATGATCGCTTTGTCACTAACTCTTCCAAACCTGATTTATGAAAGCCTCTTTCATTTGTGGCCAAGTCTGTATGGATTTTGGTTGTAAATTGGCATACCACTTGAATGCTACTCCTACCAAGCTTTCTAAAAATTAGCAAAGTAACAATGAAGGACTATTATTTGAGTCCCCACATGGAGTCAAAAAGTGAGCTATGTGCTATTTAGGATTGCTCATGCCCTTAAACTATTTGAACGTAGTGACTGTATAGCCTCTGAGATATGGTACTCGATCGAGATGACTAGGATGTGGTTTGTCAGCAACATTTATCCTACCCATCTCACTTCCTTGTCCTAACTGTGTAGTCACCATTCATTGCATTTGATATTTTATGTATGCTAGCAGTTCTATATTATCAGGGATCCTTAAAACTGGGGATTGGGTATCCCTTGTTAGAGGAGGTGCTTATGAAGGACCTAGATTTTTGTGGATCTCATCTATAGGAGATACACCTTCCACTACCTCTGTTGCTTGAGATGGTTGTTGAGAGCTTTGGTCCATTTATAGCATCATTTTCATTAATTCCATGACTTTCTTTTGAGGTTCATCTTTCTCTTTATCTTGTTGCCTTAGCTGTTCTTGCATTGCTTCTATAGTGACCTCTTGATTGGAGCTCTTAGTTATGACTAAGACTTTTATCACAACATGATGGTCCATATCTTGAGGATCAAGTATGGGTTTTGGGTTAAGACTGACTTCTTCCATTAATTGAGTTGCCTCATTCAAGAGCCTACTCATAGAGCAAGCTGCCACACCTATTCTTTGATGTGGTAGCAAAGATTGGTCCATAAGGGCTTTTTCCTCTTAGATTTCTTCCTCAATAAGCCTCGCTCGGGCAATCTCCTTTTAGCTTTTGGCCAGTTGGGGTATGAGCTTGCAATCTCTTCTAGGATTATGATGAGAGATGACCTTGACAGTGTGGGTGGCCTCCTTTGGTGAGTCCCCATGTTGAGTTGTAGCCTTACAGTGATCTTGTGATTTTGCTTGGCTATTTGCCCCTTTGCCATAATATTAAGATAAAACTGTGCTCCTAGTGACTTGCTTTTACCCCTTTCTAAATTGCTTAATAGAGTGAAAGAATTGGAAGCAAGAATTGTAATGATTGATTTCATTCAAGGGGTAGGCTTCCTAAGCTGGCTGAAAATTTCAGCAACTTTTCCTTTGCTTTTAATAGTCAAGATGAGTTCTTCTTCATTCCTACACATGTCTGAACTCAATTTTGGTTTCCCCCTATTAGGAGCTAGGTGAAGGTGATCGAAGACTGAGCGTTATTTTAGACCTAGTCTCTGAAAGACTGATATTCTTGTTGGTTGAGGCATAGCTTCTAGCTCTTCATCCAAATGGCCCTTCTCATTAGGAATGATGACATTGGGTCTCTTTTCTCTTGATGGATGGAGAGGAGCAGGTTTGTCTGGCATAATAGAAACTTCAGTTGGTGTAGTAGTATGTTCCTTCTTGAACTGGATGATTTAAAGATGGTCTCAAACTCAATTTGAACCTTAGCTATGACCATTACCTATGGTAGATGCATAGCCAATCCTAACCCCAGGATAATGGTCCACCTTGGGGAGGAGATGTCCTTCATTGATGTCATTTGATGCTTTCCTCTACAAACAAGAACATAATTAATCTAATTCGATTTGATGTTCAAAATTTGGTTTGGGACAAGTTTGATATGATTTAATTCAATATTCAAAACTTGATTTTGGTTGATTTGAAATTAAATTTGTGTCACTTTAATTTAATCAATTCATATTAGTCGATTTGGTTCAAGGGCCCTTGAGCTAGTATAATGACAATGAGGTGAGCTTACAAGTTAGCCTAAATTGATTGGTTATTGGATGAGGCTATAGGCTCATTGATAACTATTTGGCTTTTGTGGGAGACTGCAGGCTAGCACTAAGTCAAATTGGTTATCGAGTGAGACTGTAGACTGGCCCTAGATCATTTGACTTTTGGGCAAGACTATATGCTGGTCCTAAGTCAGATTGGTTATCGTGTGAGACTGTAGGCTGACCCTAAGTCAGATTAATTATCAAGTGAGACCGCTAGCGGGCCCTAAATCATTTGACTTTCAGGTGAGACCACAACAAGCCCTAAGTCAGATTGGTTGTTGGACTAGACTGCAAGCTAGCCCTAAACTATTTCACTTTTGGGTGAGATCGTAAGCTAAGCCTAAGTTAGATTGGTTATTTGATGAGACTGCAAGTGGTCCTAAACCATTTGACTTCCAAGTGAGATCATAGGTTGGCCCTATGTTGGATTGGTTGTCAGGTGAGGCCATAGCTAGCCCCAAACCTTTTTGACTTTCGGGTGAAATGCAACCTAAGTCGAATTGGTTATTAGGTGAGACCACAGGCTGGCTTTGAACCATTTGACTTTTAGCCAAGACTGTAGATTGGCCCTAAGTTAGATTAGTTGTTTCGCAAGACCTCAGGAAGGCTCTAAACCATCTTATCAAGATATTTTTTTATTTTTATTATTACTTTGTTTTTATTTTTATTTTTGTTCTTGTTCTTACTCTCCCCCTCATTGTCAATCTAAGAGGTTCTTGTCATCAATTCCTTTTATCTTGATGATATAGTCATGAACGAGGCTGTGGGAGGCCACAATGTTGTTGGAGATCTATTATTATACAGAGGGTCACAATGGTCATAGTATTGGTGGAGATCCACTATCATATAGAGGGCCATGGGTGGCTATGGTGTTGGTGAAGATCCATCATTATATGGAGGACCGTGGATGATCACAGTGTTGGTAGAGATCTACCATCATATGGAGGGCAATGGATGGCTATGGTGTTAGCAGAGATCCATGGGCACAAATGGTTATGGATGGCCATGGTGTTAGTGGAGATTCATCATCATACAAAGGGAGACGGGTGGCCACGGTGTTGCTAGAGATATGTTATCATAAAAAGGATCACGGGGGGTGACAATGTTGGTGGAGATCTATCATTATACAGAGGGTGGTGGATGGCCGCAGTGTTAGTAGAGCTCCTTTGTAATGAAGCTATGGGTGGCCATGGTGTTCACAAATAGAAGAAAGGCATGTGATGGGATTCAAAAGCCTAATTCTTTTATATTCTGCCTTCCAAACTTGGATTACTGAGAACATATGGCAATTGGTAAAGAATGGGACCATAGGTGGCCACAAGCCTTGAGAAAGAGGGGATAGTAGCAGCAACAAGCATGAGCAAATAAAGACCTCATAGGGGACAAAGAGAAGAAGGGATGTTGAAAGGAAAGACGAAGAAAGGGATGAAATCTTACATTTTTTTTTGATCCTGTATTGATGCCTTCTTGCTCTGCTCCTATATGACAAGATTTTCCTCGAAACTCCTTCAAGTCGAGCAGAATTTGCCCAAGAATTGTCTATAGATTCTCCTTTTTTTGTGTACCCTAGCCCCCTTTTTATAGGGCTTCAAGAGGATCTCCAATTCTGGTTATTGGGATTTGATTGGGAGATTTGATGAGTAGTCTCTTGCCATAAATCCCATATTTGAATCTCAAATTAATATTCTCTGAGATTATAACTTCCTTATTGAAAATTTGAATTGATTTTAATGGATTTTGAGAAGAATTTTTTTTTCTTCATATTCACTATTGAACCGTGCATTCGGTTGGGAACCGGATGTCCAACAGCAAATAGTGCTCGCACAGTTGGGCTATACTACTGTGTGTAGGGGTCTATGTAGTTGAAATTGTACTAGACATCCAATTATGACTTGATTCATATTTTTGGCCTAATTTTGGTCAAAATACTTGGCCTGCTTAGTTTAATTTAGTTTGAGCCCAAATTTCTCATAAATTCAAGTCCAAATTCGAACTCAATTTTTGGTTAATTTGACCACAATTTAGGTCCAATTGAGACTCACATTTGGGTTATAATACAGTAGCATTCAATCCCATGCTCTAAATGAATTTTGATTAAATTTAATTTTTGGCCAAAATTGACAAACAATGGGCTCATCCAAAAGTCAATTTGAACTAAAGACTAACTTTTAGGCTAGTTTGAAAGTCAAATCAGCTAAAGGCTAGTATGTTAGCTCACTTAAAAGTCAAATCGATGAACTAACCTCATCTAAAGTTATTCTAATTAATGGACAACTCAAGGGCTCTCTAATTAATTAAATCAAATCAATTAACATAAATTGATTAAAATAATTGACCTAATCAGATTAAAACTATGCCAATTCATCCAAATTAAGAGAACTGATTAAATTAACTGAATTTGATTCAAACGGGCAACCAAATGGGCCTAAATTAATCAAATTTAACTGGACCCAAATTCAAATTGGGTTAATTCAAGTCAAATTGAATCAGACCCAAGCTCTAATCGGGTTCAAATTGGGTCAACTTGACTCAAATTGGATTAAACCCAAATTCCAGTTAGGTTTAAATTGAGTCAACCAAAATCAAACCAATCCAAACCCAAACTCTAATCAGGCTCAAATTTGGTCAACTAACTTAAATCAGATTAGACCTAGCCCCAATCGGGTTTAAATCAGATCAACTTGAATTAAGGTAGTTTAGACCCAACCTCAATCAAGTCGAAATCAGGTTAACCCAAATCCAAATTTATCCAGACCTAAGCCCCGTCAAGTTTAAATTAGGTTAACCTGAAATGAAATTAAGTTCAAATCAACCTTAATCGGGTTAAACCAAGTTCAAACCAAACCGCAATTGGGTCAATCCAAGTTCAAACCAAACCCTGGTCAAACTAAGTTCAAACCCAATTCTTAATATGGTTAAAGTAAGTTCAAATCAGGTCAAATATTCGAATTTTGATCCAATAAGAACCTAATCAAGGTTGGATCCAAGATCCATTTAGGATCAAATCCAAGATCCATTTAGGATCAAATAAGAGCCAATCAGGGTTGGATCCAAGATCCATTAAGAATCCAATAAGAACCCAATCAGGGTTACATCCAAGATCCATTAAGGACCCATCGAGAACCCATTAACGGTTGGATCCAAGATCCACTAAGGATCTATCAAGAAGCTAATAAGGGTTAGATCCAAGATCCATTAAGGATTCATAAATAATCCAACAGAGTTTTGATAAGGTCAAACCTAACCTGAATTGAATCGAATCAAACTTGATCGAGATCAAGTTCTAAACATTGAATTGAACCAAATCAGACTTGATTAGAATCAAGTTTTGAACATCGAATTGAATCAAATTAGATTTGATTGAGATCAAGTTCTAAACATTGAACTGACTCAAATGAAACTTAATAAAAGTCAAGCTTTGAACATTGATTTGAATCAAATTAGACTTGATCAAAATTAAGTTCAGAGCATCAAATTGAATCAAATCAAACTTGATCAAAATCAAGTTTGAACAAATTGAGTCAAATCAGATTTGAATCATAATCAAGTTTTTAATATTAAATTGAATCAAATTAGACTTGATCAACATTCATATTCTAAATATCAAATTGAATCAAATCAAACTTGAATTAAAATCAAAGTCCTGAATATTAAATTGAATCAAATTAGACTTAAACCAAAATCTAGTCTAAACTTTAAATCAAACTAAATCAAACTCGAACCAAAATCAAGTATGGGTCAAGTTAATTTCAAATCAATTATGGTTAGTCGACAACAAGCTCAAAGCCATCAACAACAAGCACAAATCCTACTTGACACAAGCTAAGAAAGGTTATTAGTTATCAAATCGAAGATGACTAGCATATGCTCAAGCCGCTAACCATTTCTTCAAATCAAACCAAGCTAATGGTAGGCTTAAACTAGCTTAGTTAGTTAGCCAAATGCTGAGTTCAAAGAAAGTCAAATGATAGCATGCATAAAGTCATCAGTTACACTTCAAGCTTAGCCAACGCAAGTGTACAAGTCATTAGTGATGCTTCAAAAATTAATAACATCATGCCAAAGATGTTATTAATTATCAAATCATAAATGGTTAGCAAAGCCAAGGTAAAACATAAAAAAATTTCACTAAAATAATCTACTAAAAAAAATACATAAAATATAATAAAATCAGATGAATTACCCTCTATCTCAAATATAAGGTCTCTGAAAGTGAAAGGATATTGCTTGAACACGAGGCTGGTCAATGATGAAATATCGTAGAGTTGGAATCCTTGCACGTCTCCACCCACTGACACCCTAAGTTAACTTTAGAAATGCAAGTCAGAAAATATGGTGATCAATCTACAAATAACTAGATGCCTATTAGAAAAGTTACTTTAAATATAAAAATGCTAAGATCAAAAGAAAACCCCTAGAAAACCTCCTCTTAGAGGCAAAAGATCACCCCCAAAATAAACACTGGAAAACAAAATTCGAAATGGACAAATCTCATATGGAAAATCAAGCTAAGGGAAGCAAACTCAAAGAGTAAGAACTGATTGATATCTGCAAGCTCGCAAACCTTGGATCCTCGAAAGAGGAATAAAATTGCTAAAAGAAGAAAGAAAGAAAGAAAGAAAAAAAAAAGAAAGGGAAAGAAAAGAAAGAAAGAAAAAAAGTTGAAAAGGAAGAGAAAATTGAATTGCATGACAAAAAGTAGGACTACCTAACCTCATCTCAGTATATTATTGACCAAGAAAGACCACCCAAAGTGTAAGTACCAGATGACATCTACAGGTTTGTAAACCTTAGAAATTGAGGTTAAGAGGCATCCGAGATCAAAGCCTTGTCAAAAAAGCAAATAATTAATAGGATCATGGTGAAAGTAGATCTTGAATAAAACATTGCACTAGGGAAAGGTATAAAGGGAGGTCGATCGATGACCTACCACATCCTAAGATAAAATAATTCTCAAACTTCAATAAGCTGAGTTAGATTGGAGGTCTTAATTGAAGTTGAAAGGACATATCACTTGTCTACTAAGATATGTTCAAAATAATAATAATGAAAAACAAAAATCTCTAGAAATTTTTCTTTCAAGAAAAAAAGGACAAACACACATGCCTTGCATCATTTGCTTCTTTTAGCATCATAATCAAAGTGTAAAAAGAGAGAACATCACTTCATAAGATTACTTCTCTCGAAGCTCATACACCAATCTAGCATTCTAGAAGATGAGCCCCATGAAAGCAATAACTTTCCACTCCATTCTCTATTCTACCTCTTTTTATATGGTAAGAGACACTACGGCATGGTATAGATGACAAGATGAAGAAGCTTTAGGATTTCTCTCAAGATAACCCTCCAAGTAATCAAGTCGAATTACGTGGACCGAGTGGTCAAATCATCAACGACTATATAAAAGGATCAAAATTGAGGGAAAATGTCTCCCTTTGACTCCAGATTCTAAAATAACTTCAATACAAGTTGCAGTTTTCCTCCACACCACTGTTAAGTGGAAGTCCTCCCTATTGTAGATATAGGACTCTAACCTACTAAAAAGGAAATGTAGAATTTCTTGCAATTAGAATTGGGTATTGTTCTAAAAAAATGAATATTATACTCCTTTGCTATTACATGCTAAAATGAAAATAATGCTAAAAATGCCACATCTAAGGTATTTGAAAACATGCAATATTCTTCATCTAGAAGCACAAGATGAAGATAGGGGGCATATTAATAGAACATCCAATGTGAATGCTTAATAAAGTATTAAATCCATCCACTCATCACACATATAAAAAAGATGGGAAAAGTAAAGTCAAGTCTTTTTGCATTCAAATGCTTAAAAAAAAAGCATGGTGCTGAAGCATTTTGGAGTAAATAACTAATAAGGTTTTCATTTCCACCATCAAAAAGTTACATACAAGAAAATTAAGTTTTCCTCATCAATGCTCACAAAGGGCACATATAACTAGGACATTAAAAATATAAAGGATCCTTCCCTCACCCTAGAACATTAGGGGAAAGTGAAATTTTCTTCCCCAATGTTTGAAGAAAAAAATATTATGAACAAACAAGTAAGAATGCTATCATGACTGTGGAGTCAAAATCGACCACCCGGGATAGTGAGAGACCCCAAGGAGCATCAAAATAATAAATAAAATTGAGGTTGGTTTGAATGCGCAATCAGAAATTATGAGAGTATGACTTCCAATAGGCATAAGCTCCTATTGTTAATTACCTTGACAAATGTAGGATCAATTTTAGTAGCCTGAGATCGTGAAGACCCAAGACTGACCTCAAATCATAAACTAGAATTTATTTTGATTTGAAGTGCACTATTAGGTATTGTGAAAATATTGACTTCCAACAAGCATAAGCCCTTATTGTTAATTACCCCGACGATTGTCAAGAACCTCCTAAAGTGAAAAACCTAGCTAATAAAATAGAGCCACAAAAGAGAAAAGAAGAAAACATTGATTGATTTCAAGAAATGATACATGGTTTAAGTAAGGGTATACTTTCACTTTGCAATAAATTTTAACATAGAATTGGGGAAAGCATGGAAGAAATAAAGAAAAAAAGAAATAGTGGAGAAGAAGCTTTGATGTATGCTATTGCCTCATTCCCCCATGCTGGACCATATGGCATCTGACCCAAATTGACTCAGTCTCTGGCAAATGTTGATGGCATCATCTGATAGGATGTGGAAGGGGATGGGAGAATTTGAAGAGCTTCACATATCTTTTGACAATTGGCAATAACATCATTTGGTTTAGTGGCATCACCAACAATTTATAGGGCTGGGTATAGCTTTGAAAATTACGTCATCAACTACTTTTGGGTTAACTAGCTTGAAGGGTGTATTGTTAATAGTTTCTAGGGTTAACTAGCTTGAAGGGTGTATCATCAATGGCTTTTGATGTTTATTAGCGTGAAGGGTGCATCATCAACTGCTTTTGGTGTTGACTAGCTTGAAGGATGCGTCATCAACTACTTCTAGGTTAACTAGCTTGAGGGATGAGCTGTTATCTACTTCTAGTGTTGACTAGCATCAACTTCTTCTAGGGTTGATTAGCTTGAAGGGTGCATCGCCAACTGCTTCTAGGATTGACTAGCTTGAAGGATGTGTCACAACTACATTTTGGATTGATTAGCTTGAAAAGTGCATCATCAACTACTTTTGGGGTTGACTAGCTTGAAGGAGTGCATCACTAACCACCTTTGGGGTTGGCTAGCTTGCAGGCTGCATCATCAATTGCTTGTGGATTTGACTAGCCTTAAGGGCTACATCATCAACTACTTCTGGGGTTGATTAGTTTGAGGGGTGCATCATCAACTGCTACTGGGGTTGATTAGCTTGAAGAGTTATGCCATCAATTTCTTTTGGGGTTGGCCAGCTTGAAGTGTGGCTAATAATTTTGATCACCTTGTTGGTTGACTTCATTTAAACAAAATATTGTGGCTAACTAATTAAGAAAGTTTGAGCCTACCTTAGTTTAATTTGAATTGAATCATTGGCAATATTTTTGGGTTGTCTTAGCTTTAAAACGTAGTTGATGACTTCTATAGCACACCTAGCAAGGCTCAATTTGACCTTATTTAGTTCTATTTGAACTAATTTGGGTCAGGATGGTAATATCACCTTTTGTTCATAGCCTCAAAGTATTGTCAAAGGTTTAGCATACTCAGTAGGACTCGGTTTGACCTTATTAAGTTCCATCAGGACTAATATATTTTGGCTCCTAGTTTGGTTCATAATCAATTTAATGCTCAACTTCTACTTGAGTCTCAAATTGATTCAACTTGATATTAAATCTTGATTGAATTGTAATTCACTATCTCCTTCTTGGAAGATAGTGATATGTTTAAGACCCTTGGTGATTGGCTTCACACTGATGCTTTATAGCATGACCAGGGGAATTATGTAAATCATCAAAGCCACTGAATGTTTAGTCATGAATTTAATCCACCAAGCCCAGCATTGGTCTTCAAAAGAACATTTGTCAAATACTGATCGTTGACTCTAGTTGGAGCAATCCTAATTTTGATTTGAGTCTGATATGACTCAGTTCAATGTTCAGGACTAGGTTTTGATTTGAGTTTGATTTCAAGTTTGACCTTATGTTGGACCTTTATTGAGTTCTGGTTTGCATCTTTGGCTTAAGTTCAAGTCAATTTAGCTCAACTTGGTTTCAGTTCAAGCTCAGCCTAGTTTGGTCTTTATTTGACTTTGAGTTTACCCTTTTAGTTTGGACTTGATTTAACACAATTAGTATTTAATTTGAGCTTAGTTCAATCAAGATTGGATTTGATTTAAACTCAACTTGATTTTAAATTAACCATCTCGAGTCTGATTAGGGTTGAGTCTAAGTATAGGTTAACTCAATTTGGATTTTTTTTTTCTTTGGAGTCTAGCTCAGTTTGGGTTTTAGTCTATTTGTTTAATTAATTTAGGTCCATTTGAGTCAACTTGTCCTTTGTTCATTTGTTCTAGCTGAGTTCAATTTCAATGTGATTGAGTTACTTTATCTTATGAAGTCTAATTTGAGGGTTCTTGGCTATTTATGATAATTTTAGGAGGACCCATGGCCAAGTCCTAAATGCATGAACCTGAGGGTTGGCTTAATTCTTGAGCTCGGAAGCTGACTTAGAGGTACAAGCCTGAGGGCTGGCTAGGTGTGAATCCAAAGACTGGCCTAAATGTAAACCCATTGAGTGTGAGCCCAAAAGCTAATTGAGTGTGAGCCTGAAGGCTAGATAAGGTGCAAGCCTGAAGGCTAGCTGAGGTGTGACCTAAAGGCTGGCTTGGATGCAAGCCTAAAAATTAACTGAGTGCTAGCCTAAAGGTTGGCTAAGGTGCAAACTTAAAGGCTTGCTAAGTATGAGTCTGAAGGTTGGTTGAGGTGTGAGCTCGAAGGCTGACTGGGTGTGAGCTTGAAGGCTGGCTGAGTGTGATCTCGAAGGCTAGCTGGGTGTGAGCTTGAAGGGTGGTTGAGTGTGAGCTAAAAGGCTGGATGAGTGCGAGCTTGAAGACTTGCTGAATGCAAGCCTAAAGGTTGCCTTGAATGTGAGCTCGAAGGCTAGCTGAGTGCGATCCTAAAGGCTAGCTTGGATGCAAGCTTGAAGGTGGCTGAGTGTGAGACTAAATGGTGGCTTGAATGTGGGCCCAAAGGCTAATTTGGGTGCTAGCCTATAGGCTAGCTTGAATGTGATGGGGATTCATTATCTTCAAGGGATAGATGGTGACCACTGTGGTGTGAAACGTTCATCATCTTCATTGTTATCTTTGATGGACCACATGTGATCATGGTGAGGTCATTAGTTCACCATCTTCATCACTATCTTTGAGGGGAGTGGTACCTGTAGCGATGTTGATAGCACTAAAAATCGAGATGAGAATTTTTTTAAAAATTTTTACATAGTAGCTTCTTTGCTTTATATTTTTTTCTCTTATTTCTTCCTTCCTTCTTCCCTTGCTCCCATGTCTTTTTTTCCCTTTTGCTTTAAAATATTACCAGGTTCCTTGGGCTAGTGATCAGATTTGGCTAGATCTTGGCTAAATCTGATCTCAGAAGTGGTGAATGGCAAGGATGGGTGATTGGCCCCCCATCTTCTTTATCTCTTGGCTGGATCTAGCTGAGTATGGCCAAGTCCAGCCCTTTGTTTTTCTAGTGGCAAGTGGGCCAGTCAAGATTCTCACAACTAAGGAGGGGTTCAGCTATGGGACAGTAGCTTATGGTGGCTGCTGTGAGGCATGGAGGTCAAGACCACAGCCTTGCCAACAACTCAGACTGATGGGTAGCGGTGGGGGCTAGTGGATGGTGAGGCATGGACAAACTGGAAGTAGACAGGCATGGTAGAGTTGGAAGCCATGAAGGAGAGTAATCTAGTGAGGCACAAATGATTCCTAAAGGCTCAAGCTAGAGGCAATCATAGGCAGTGATTGCAGCACAGGGTGTCGGTGGCATGAAGGAGATGGTTGGCCAGAGGTGAATGGGTGAGATAGTGGATAGGATGCTCCCTCAGTGAAGGAAGTGAAATAGGAAGAAGATCAATAGATAAGAAAAGAAAGAAGGTAAAAGAAATTACATAGAATCAAGCCAATTGCCTCTCATCATTTGTTGCTCTTCCTCCCAAAACAGCCTCCAAATCTTCCTTGTCCCTCTCACTCTGATGTCTTTATTGTTTTGTAGGTTTCTTCATCAATTTATAGGCCTCCTAGAGAATCGAGATGAAATCTATAATTTGGCATTATTTTTTTAGCATGGTATGGTGATTGTAATATTTGATTGAATTGTATTTCCACATTTCATGATTGGCTGTGATCCACTTGATTGGGATTTATTTTCCTGATAATGAAATTCAAATTTTGTACCATTTTTGGATGCCAAATTTTCAAGGAAGGGATTGGTGGGGGGGGTTAGGGGGTTGGGGATTATTCACAATTTTTTTTGAAAAAAATCAAGACCAAAGTATGATTTCATAAGTTTTAGAGGCTTTTTTGCAAAAAAAACCCTATTTGTAAAAATGTTAAAATTTTCAGGGTCCTTTTTTAATATGATTTGGACTTTTTCATAAATAAAAATTTTCAACAGGCTTATTTACAAATTTTTGGAAAAATTGGACTAAAATGTGATTTTGTGAATTTTGGAAGGCTTTTTGCAAAAAGACATATTTGTAAGTCCATTTTGAATAAAATTTGGACTTATTTATAAATAAATTTTTTTGAGGGGTTTATTTGTGAAGTTTTGTTTAGTCCAAATCTTATTTTAGACTTTGATCTAAATTTGGGCCCAGATCTAATATCTAAATTTGGCTCATCATGAGTCCAACTCAAATTCAGAGTAGGGCTTCAAAGTCTACTTAAATAAAGTACCCTCTTCACATCCACTTCATGAGCTTTCTTGGCTAAGGGAGTGGATGTGAAAAGAAGAGTGAGTGCCTTATTTCCTATTTCTGCCTCTGTGAGTGTTTGATTGGTAAGCTTGCATGTTTATTCTTCTATTTCCTCACAATAGTGTCCTTTTCTTTTGCCCCTTCTCTCTTATTTGCCCGGCTCACATTTTTTGAAGGTACCATGGAACCCTTTGTGATCAAGAGGATTGGGGAGGAAGGTAGTTTAGCCCCACATCATCTCTTCCCAATTTTTGGGGCCAACACCAAAGCGGCCATTGCATAGCAACACCAAGAATATCAAAAGCAAGTGCCTTTTGATAATTATCATCCTTTAGTCTGCTTTTCGAAAGAAGGGACATATGTGCTGATGGGGCAGATGGTTGCTTCATGTTGAAATTAGTTGGGCATTTCAGATAATGAGAATCTTTAGACACCTTGGGGTTTCACATTCTTAATGATTACTCACCTATTTGGGTGTGATCATTCTAGCTTGTGGCACAGTACCAATTCTACAAAATTACTCAAAGTGGATCAATGAAATAGTGTCTCAGTTCTCAGCCTAACTTGTAGGAATTGGCATCCTAAGAGGAGTCATAGCATCTAAGGGATAATATGCTAGAGACTCAGGGATTTTGTGTGGCATGATCAAGATGTAGAATCAAGCCACTAATACCTTCCATACTTCATACGGTAAGGTCAGTGTTTCCTTATGAGATATAAAGCAACTACCTGGGATTCCCATCCTTGGGGACTTTTATGATGAGTACATCCCTACTAATCGTTATGCAAGCCTTGAATTTTGTTATGCTTTGCGCAATCTCCTCAGAGTTTATAAATAATTAATGGATTATGTACAACACAAGTGACATCCTTCCAGAATTTGGTCCCAAGACCTATTTTGCTGCCTTCATTAGTCTATGGCTTTGCCATTTTGTCATGCCACACAATAGGTAGTATATCCATCCAAAAACATTTACGATGGTTTGTAAGATGATGCATAGGTGGAAGGTTGCCTTGGCCCCTTTGGTTCTAGGTTCAATATATGCTAGTCTCAGAGCAATGGTAGATAATCCTGCTAGACCAGCTGATTCTTCGGTTTGGTTTCCTATTCATTTTATTTATGCTTGGATTTATACCCACTTTAAGAGGACATATATTATGTTGGAGCCTAGTGATGAAATTGAAAAGCTAACATCAGTCTTCATCCTCGAGATGATTTAGATCATGGATGCAGTCGTCTCTACTTTCTCCCCCAAAGACACTAGGATGCATGTGTGGAATCCTTGGAATTTTGAGTGGCGAGCTTTTTCCTTCACTCTTCCTGACTCTTAACATCTTAGTGGATGTGGCTCTTCTTCCCTTATCTTCAAAGGCTTATGACTATATCATCTCTTTGAGGCATGGCATGTTTCCACAATGTTTTAAAAAACATTTAGCTGCAAAGTCTTATAATTCACATTGATTTTTTTGATAGTTTGGGTATGATTAGGGATTTTCTGAGAACGCTCTTGCTCCTTCACCACCATCATGTCTCTGCTAGTTAGTAAGCTATTAGCTACATCTCACTTGTATACAGGATGATTCAGAGTATTATATTCCCAATATTGAGCATGAAGCCAAAGTATTTCGTTCCTATGCCACAGTGTGGTTTGATAGTATGGGGGGATATTTTCACATTGATCCTAAGTTTCTATTCCAAAATGAGCCTAATTCACGTAGCAAGGAAAAGAAAGTGGTGAGCACCAGAGGGTTGAAGATACAGAGGACTCAAAAGGCATAGAATGCTCTAACTTGTAAATTTGCTTACCCTAGATCCAGTGGAGAGAAATCAATCCTTTCTTACAGAGTCAGCAATGGCCATTTTTAGGGTAATGCAGGTCCCAAATTGAGCCTGAGGCCAAAGGCACCTCGACCTATATATAACTATCATGTGATTAATGCTCTATGGTGCTTGACGACACATGCAGATCCATATGTAGGTGGGAGTATGGGAGTGGGTTCGCATATACCATCTTGGGACTCAATTTAATCATTTCCTATTATTGACATGGATGTAGAACCATGGGTGACCCATCTTTCATCAACACCAGTATGCCAGTCTCTTGATATGGATTTGAGTAGAGTGGTCTGACCAGCCTCTTCATCTCCTATATTGGCTGGCCATTCATCAGATGTGAGTATCCTTGAGCGTTAGTAATTTTATTTCCTTTTCTTTCCACTTTTTTGACTGAAAATCCCTCTTCTTTTAGGTGGATGAGGAAATCCCTCTTCTTTTAGGTGGATGAGGATTTTGGAGGCCCTCTTGATGATAATTTAGACTCTGATGATAAAAGACACCTAAGCTTTGACAAACTTTATATTATGTATGTACTAATATTGCCCTTATTGCAAGCGTGGTCCCCAAGTCATGCTTTGGTCGAGGGATATTCACATCCATGGATAGCCATCCACCATTACTAGCATCAAGTAATAACCTACTATCTTCTTCTTTTCTTGAAAATCTTTCTATGTTCTAATGCATCACTTGCCCCTTCAGGTAATGATGGAGAGGTTTGAGTGACTACTGAGTTTCCACAATCATCAGGAGCACCATTTAAGTTTTATGTATCTTAGGATTATTCTTATCCTCTAACTCTATACCTTTTACTTATTTTGGTCTTCTTTATTTAGGAATATTACCATTGCTTCATAAAATTTCTTTGCTTTGCATCAAATTTGGTCTTACAACCTCATATACCCCCATTTTAATCATTTTGCACATTAGCAATGCAAAATGAGTTTTGATTTCTCCATTTGTTAATGAGTATGATGATGGACTTGCCACATGAGGATAGGCTTGAGTTGCTACAATGAGTGAACTTGATTTGCTACATAGAAGTAGACTTAATTTGCCACATAGGAGTGGACTCAAGCTGCCATGTAGGAGTGGACTTAGGTTGTCACATGGAAGTGGACTTAATTCGCTATGTAGAAGTGGGCTTAGATTACCACGTGGAAGTGGACCTAATTCACCACATAGAAGTGGACTTAATTTGCCACATGGAAGTGGACTTAGCTTGCCCCATAGAAGTAGACTTATATTACCACGTGGGAGTGGACTTAGGTTGCCACGTGGAAGTGGATTTAAGCTACCATGTAGGAGTTGACTTAGGTTACCAAGTAGAAGTGGACTTAGGTTGCCATGTGGAAGTAGACTTATGTTACCACATGGAAGTAGACTTGATCTACCACATGAAAGTAGACTTATATTGCCATGTAGAAGTGGACTTGACTTGTCACATAAAAGTGGACTTAGTTTTTTTGGAATGTGGATCCGATTTTCACACAAAATAGATGGAGTTTTGTACCCATGTTTTGCCTTGAGAAACATTCAGTGCATGTTTGACCGAGCATTCCTTTTTGAGAAAGTTGGATATTCTATCATAGACAAAACATAGACACTTTTGGCTATTATTATTGATGCCCCCAGTGGTTAGGCATACTACCTTTTCAGGAATCAGTAGTTGATTGGTGACATAGGTCTTTTTCCCTTGTCATCGATTAGTTGGTAGGATCCCACTTCAAATTTCCTTTTGATGATATAAGAGTCTTTCTAATTATGCTCAAACTTGCCTTTCTTGTTTTGATTTGGGATTATGGGTCTTCTCAGGACTAAGACCATTTCTCCCTTCTAGAAGGACCTACACCAAGCCATCTTGTTGTAGGCCCTAGTCATTTGTGCTCGATATATTTTCAGGTTTTGTTGAGCCGTGAGCCTTTGTTTTGCCCAAGGAGTCTAGCAAATCAAGGTGAAGATGAGTGTTGTCTTCTCTTGTGACTTCTTTTTTGCAATGTAATCCTTAGAGAGGGGATTTGCACTTTTAGTGGCAAGACTACCTCAGTCCCAAATACCAATGTATATATCATTGATTAGGTGGGGCTTTGATATGTGGTGTGATAGGCCCATAGTGCCTTAGTCAGCTTTTGGTCCCAGTCTTTCTTGCTTTTAGAAATAACTTCTTTCAAGATCTTGGAAAGGGTCTCGTTAAATGCCTCAGCGAGCCTATTGGCTCTTGCATTGTAGATGAATGAATATCTCCAATCTATCTTGTGATGATATGCACATCATCCTACCTTGGAACTTCTAAAGAATGGCCCATTATCAAAAATGATTCTTTGACCAATACCAAATCAGTACAAGATATTTTTCTTGAAAGAAATGACTAACAATATCCACTTTTACCTCTTTTAATGGAATAAGCTTCAACCCACTGAGAAAAATAGTTAGTTTCTATTAGTATAAAGTGATGGTCTCTAGAAGACGATGGTTTGATTTGGCCAATGATGTATGTACCCCATACCTCAAATGGCCATGAGAACACTATTGGATGTAGAGAATTTAAGTGTTGATGGATGAAGTCACCATGAATTTGGTATAGGTGATATCTTCTTCATATTCGATGCAATCTCCCACCATCATGGGCTAATAGTAGCCCATACACATAACCTTCATCATCATTTTTGGGTCCAATTGATAAGCCCCACAAACCCCAGAATGCACTTCATGCATAACTACTTTCCCCTCTTTGTCTGAGAGACAATGTAGAAGTAACTAATCAAAGGACCGTCTATAAAGAGTGTATTGATAAGTAGAAAGTGTGTGGCCCTATTTCTGAGTTGTGTCTGTGTCGATTTATCTTCTAGGAGTTCTCCACTTTTGAGATAGTTGGTGAATGGTATTCTCTAATTTGTGGTTCTACTAGTTTAGATTCAGTCCTCTCATGCTTGATACCGAAAATTGAGCTCATCACTTGTCTACTATGGACTGTGATTAGAATTTCTCCTTGATCAAGGTCAATCAGTGCCTTGGCTAGTTTGGCTAAGGAGTCAGCTTTCGTGTTGATGGACTGAGGAACCTTAGTTATTTGAACAAGTTGGACTTTCCTTATGAGCTCTTAAGCCTTTTCATGGTATTCAAAAGTTTAGATTTGTGGACTACATATTCACCTTGGACTTAGCTGATAACTAATTGTGAATCACCAAAAACATGTAGCCATGATATTTCCAAATTAAGTGTCATTTTCAGTCCTCCAATTAGGGCCTCATATCGAGTTTCATTGTTTGTGAATGATTTTGAGAGGGAATAGGAGTATCATAATAAATGAGTCCAATGCCTACTTTGATTTGCAAAAGCTTTGGTTTGATCCCTAGCTTGATGGATGATACTTCATCAAAATATAGCTTCCAATAAGCTTCTCCTTCTTTGACTAAAATAATTTCTTCATTAGGGAGCTCACAACTCAAAGGATAATCATCCGACACTAGATGAGCTATGAGAAAATTGGCGAGAGCTTGCCCCTTGACCACTTTTTGGGGAGTGAATTTTATATTGTATTCCATGAGGATTAAAATCCACTTTGCTAGCCTTCTAAAGAGTATGAGCCTAGTCATCAGGGACTTTATGGGATCAATCCTTGATATTAAAATAATTTGATGAGAAAAAGAATAATGCCTCAGCTTCTTAATCGTAAATATAAGTGCAAAACAATGCTTTTCAATGGGAGAGTAGTTGCTTTCTACCTCCACTAGCATTCTACTTAGTAGAGTATATTTTCTTTACCCTCTTTATTATTCTAGGTGCGAAGTGCCCCTAGGAATTCTTCCATTACTACCATATAGAGGATTAAGGGGCTATCGAGTAGGGGTGCTACCAAGACTGGTGGCTTTAGGAGATACTGTTTGATCTCTTCAAAGATCTGTTGGTAGTCTTGATTCCAAATTAATGGAGTGTCCTTTGTCATCAACTTGGAAATGAATCTCTCCTTATATATGCCAGTTGGCCTTGGAATAACCTCAATTGCCTTAAATTATTGGAAGGTGGCATATCCAAGATAGCTTTGATCTTAGATGGATCAATTTCAGTCCCTTAATGTCTGACAATAAAACTGAGAAATTTTCCCAATGATACACCAAAAGCACATTTCATAGGGTTCATCTTTAAGTTATTTTTTTAAGGCGATCGAATACCACTCTTAGGTCTTAGACATGCTTATCTTTGGACTTAGTTTTGACCACCAAGTCATCCACATAACATTCCACTAACTAGTGCATAAGATCATTAAAGATTTGAGTCATGGCCCTTTGATTAGTGGTTCCTGCATTCTTGAGCTTGAAGGGCATCACCTTGTAGCAATAAATGCCAATTGGTGTCCTGAAGGTTGTATGTTTCTCATCATCAAGATGCATCTTGATTTGGTTATATCCTAAAAAAATCATCCATTAAAGAGAAGATTTTAAAATTGAACCCATTGTTAATCATGATTTCCATTATTGATAATGGAAAATCATCTTTTAGACATGCTTTATTCAAGTCCTTGTAGTCTACACAAATACAAATTTGGCCATTCTTTTCTTGACTGACACAATACTTGCCACCCAATCTGGGAATTTTTTTTCCCTCTGATGAAGCCTGCTTTGATCAATTTTTTCATTTCTTCTATCATCTTCTGTTCCAAGTCGAGTTTCATCTTCCTAGGTGCTTGTTTAATAGGCAAAAGCTCAGGATTAATGGCCAGTTTGTGGATTGCAACTTCAAGATCTAGTCCAGGCATCTCCTTATAGCTCCATGCAAAGTAGTCAATGTACTCTTGGAGCACTGCTTTGAGCCAAATTTGGCTTTCCTTTGAAAGTTAAGTGTTGATGAAAGTTAGCTTGGGATGCTCCTCTGTGCCTAGGTTGATCTCCATTAGTTCATTGACTGTGGCTTGCCCCCTGTCCTCAAGTTCTGGTGGAGATTCTTTTGGTTTGAGGACTATTTTCTCACTAAATAATTCATTATGTCAAGTACGATTTCGTGAAGGTTTTTCTGAAGGCATTTTGGCTGCATTATGCTCCCTTTTCTTTGGTTTTGATGAAATTCCACCTTGGATGTCACCTTCTTGTGATGTCTAAAAAGTCGCGACCATCTTGGCACATGTGTCAAGGGATATTTGATATCATTGGTCATCTTGAATATCAGAGAGAGGTCCAATGGTAAAAATAAGACACGTGTGAGCATTTGAAGTAATATTGCCAAATTCTTTGGTGTTCTTGCTTCCTCTTCTAGGGATGTAAGCAAGTTCTTGGGGTGGATCCCATATATTCTTTAAGAAATAAAACTCTCTCTTTGTTTGTGGATGTCCATAACCAGATTTATTGATTATTTGATGAAGCTAGTTTGAGAAATATTTAGGCATGACTATCAATTGATGGTCACCATCATTCACTAGATATTTAATCCCTAGGATTTCATGTATACTTGGGGCACAAGGGATTGCTTTGTAAAATACTTGTGGGATTGAAATTGACCACCGAGATATTAGAGACCCCAAGAGCAACCTTGAATCATGAATTAAAATTTATTTTAATTTGAAGTATACTATCAAGTATTGTGGGAACATGACTTCTAATAAATGCAATCTCTTATTGTTAATTACCTAGACAATTATCAGAAATCTCCTAAAGTAAGAAACTTAGCTAATAAAATAATGACACAAACAAGAAAAGAAGAAAACATAATTTGATTTATTTGAGAATGAATACATGGCTTAATCAAGGGTATACTCTTATTTTATAATAAATTTCAATATAAAATTTAAAAAATATAAAATAAATGAAGAAAGGAAAATAGAAAGGAGTGGAGAAGAAGCTTCGATGTGTGCCCCTGCCCATCTCCCCCTACATTGGACCACATGGTATGTAACTCAAATCGATTTGGTCTTTGGTAAGTATTGATGACATCGTCCTGTGGAATGTGAAAGGGAGTGGGAGAAGTTTGAAGTATTTCTAATAGCTTTAAGCATTGGTGATAACTTCATTTGGATGGGGTTGCCGGCAACTTGTTGGGATTGGCTTGAAGAGTTTTCAATTGCTTTGAGATTTGGTGATAACTTCATGATTTGAAGTATTTCCATTAGCCAATAAGGCATCGACGATAACTTTGTTTGGGTTGGAGTATTTTTGTTAGCCAATAAGGCTTTGGTGATTACTCCGTTAACCTTAAAGTGTTTCTATAGCCAATAAGCCATAGGTAATAACCTCTTTGGTTTTTGAAGCGTTTCCATAGTCGATAAGGTGCAGGAAAACTCCATTTGGATGGAGTTGTCAACGACTTATAGGGTTAGTTCTAGCTTTGAAAATTGCATCATCAACCATTTTTGGAGTTGACTAGCTTAAGGGGTGCGTCAACAATGGCTTTCAGGGTTGACTTAGCTTGAGGAGTGTGTCATAAACTATTTTTAGGGTTAATTAGTTTGAAAGGGCACATCGTCAACTACTTTTGGGGTTGACTAGCTCGAAGGGTGTGTCATCAATTGCTTCTAGGGGTAGACTAGCTTGAAGAGTGCATCATCAATGGCTTCTGGGATTGACTAGCTTCAAAGTGTAGCCAATGGCTTTGAGCGTATTGGTATTTAACTTTTTTGATTTGGTAGCGTTACCAATAGCTTAGGGGGTTGGGTATAACTTTGAAGTGTAGTCTATAGCTTTGAGTATGTTGGCAATCAACTTCTTTGATTTGGTAGCATCACCAATAGCTTAAGGATTGGGTATAGCTTTGAAGTGTGGCTCACAGCTTTGAGTATGTTGGCAATTAACTTCTTTGGTTTGATAACATCACCAACGACATAGGGGGTTGGGTATAGTTTTGAAGTGTGGTCAAAACTTTAATCGTGTTATCAATTGACTTCTTTTATATAAGGCATTGTGGTTGATTAACTAAGTGAGTTTAAGCCTAAATTAGTTCAGTTTGATTTGAAGTGTTGCCAATGCTTTTGGGTTGACTTAGCTTGGAAGATGCATCGTCAATGGCTTCTGGGGTTGATTAGCTTTGAAGTGTGACCAATGGCTTTGAGCACGTTGGTATTTAATTTCTTTGATTTGGTAGCATCACCAATGACTTATGAAGTTGGGTATAGCTTTGAAGTGTTGGTATAGGCTTTTGTAGCACACCCAGTGAGACTCAATTTGACCTTATTTAATTCTATTCAAACTAATTCTGGTTCAAGTTAGGCTGGTAATATCACCCTTTGTTCATAACCTTGGAGTATTGTTGGAGGTTCAGTACACTCAGTGGGATTCAATTTGACCCTATTTAGTTTCATCAAGACTAATATAGTTTAGGTTTGAGTTTGATTTCATTAAGCTTGAGTCAAGTTCAATCTTATGCTAGATCTTTGTTGAGTTCTGGTTTGTATCTTGATGGACTTTGGCACACGTTCAAGTCAATTTATTTAAACTTGATTTCAATTTAGGCTCAGCCTAGCTTGGTTCTGGTTTGATTTTGAGTTTGCCTTTTAAGTTTGGACTTAATTTTGATTTGAGCTTAGTTCAATCAAGATTAAATTTGATTTGAACTCAACTTAATTTTAATTAACCCAACTCGAGTCTGATTAGGGTTAATCTGAGTTTATTTGGTCTAGGTTAACTCAATTTAGATTTTTTTTGGAGTCTAGCTTAATTTGGGTTTTAGTCCATTTATTAGATCAATTTAGATCTATTTGAGTCAACTTAGCCTTTGTCCATTTATTATGATTGAGTTCAATTTCAATGTGACTCAACTACTTTATATTAAATAGTTTGATTGGAGGATCGTTAGCTATTTATGATAATTTTAGGTGAACCTATAGTTCAGCTTTAAATGTGTGAACCTGAGGGCTGGCTTAAATCACAAGCTCAAAAGCTATCTTAGGGCTACAAGCCCAAGGGCTGACTAGGTGCAAGTCTGAAAATTGGCCTAGATGTGAACCCGAAGGTTGGCTAAGATGCGAGTCCGAAGGCTGGCTTGGATGCATGCCCAAAGGTTGGCTAGGTGCGAGCCCGAAGGATGGCTAAATGCAAGCCCAAAGGCAAGCTTGGATGTGAGCCCAAAGGCTGGCCAAGTGTGAGCCCGAAGGCTGGCTAGGGTGTGAGCCCGAAGGCTGGCTGAGTGCAAGCTTAAAGGCTAGCTGAGTGCAAGCCTAAGGGTTAGCTAAATGTGAGTCCAAATGCTAGCTTGGACACAAACCTGAAGGCTAGCTAAGTGTGAGCCTGAAGGCTTGCTAAGTGCAAACCTAAAGGCTAATAGAGGGCGAGCTCGTAGGCTAGCTTCGATGCGAGCCTGAAGGTTAGCTTGGTATAACGAGGCTTCACCATCTTCAAGGGGCCATAGGTGACCACAACAATATTGAGGGTTCATCATCTTTGAGGGGCCACAAGTGGCCATAATGGTGTTGAGGGTTCACCATCTTCTAGGGGCAATAAGTGGCCATAGAGTTGATGAAGTTCATCAATGTGACAAGGATCGCGAGTCTCCATGGTGTTGATAAAGTTTGTTAGCATGTAAAGGACTACGAGTGACCATGGTGGTGGTGGTGGTGTTCTATCATCATATGAGGATTGTAGGTAGCCATGGTGTTGATAAAGTTTCACCAATGCTCCAAAAACTACCAGTGGCCACAATGGTGATGGTGTGGGAACCAAAATAAAAGGGCTTCTTCTTCTTCTTCTTCTACTTCTTCTCTCTCTCTCTCTCTCTCTCTCTCTCTCTCTCTCTCTCTCTCTCTCTCTCTCTCTCTCTTTTCTTTTTTAAACTAGCCAAACCCCTTTACTTTTTTTATAGCAGCCCCTTTTTTTCACTCCCTTCTTTCTCCCACATGGGGTCTCCCTTTTATTTTTTTATTTTTGTATTTTTTTCCTCTCCTCCTACAGCTAGAGACAATAAAAAAAATTCTTTTTTATTATTTTTTTTCACTCCTTTTCTTTCTCCTTCTCATTCCCAGGTAGGCTGAAGTAATTTAATATTTTTGAAATTTATTTTTTTTACATTCCTCCTCCTTCCATGAGAGCAGCCCCCTTCTTTTCTCTTGCTTCTTTACTAATGATGTAGGCCTCCTTATCTCCTCCTCAATGAGCCCATCACCATCTACATCCATCTCTTCTTTCTCCTTGAATCAGTGGTAGTTTAAGAGGAGCTCGGGCGGAGCTCATAGGGCTAGGGTTTCCAATGTGGTTGAAAGCTGGTGCAGTGGAGGAGACCCACATCCTAGTATTCCAGCAAGGAAAGCATGGGGAAAAGTAGCTTGGTGGTGCTCACAAGCAGGGCCGCACAAGGGTGTAGTGACACCAGAGGTGGTGCCAGTGGGGGCAACCATGGCGGCAAGCTCATGGGTTGGAGATAGGAGTGGAGCACAACTATACAAGGAGATGGTTGGGTCTAGCCATCTCCAACCGGATCTAACTCTGAGTGGTGGTGAGCAGCCCCAAGAAGAAGTTGATATCGGTGAGGGGTGTGTAGGCATAGGTAGAAATAGCCATGGCCAGGTCATAGTTGTTCAAGATCAGGTCAGAGGTGGAGATGTGGATGGTAGTGGAGCTAGGGCAAGATAATGGCGATGTGCATGGGAGGGGATGATGAGATACTGAGCAACAGAAGACTTACTACAAATAGAGTTGAGAGAACAATGAATGGGAAACAAAGGCAAAGAAGAAAACAAAAACAAAGATAAGGGTTCTTACTTTTCATTGATTAATTCTCCGTTGTATCCTTTTTGTCTCTAAATTTCCTCACTTTTTTTTTCTGTTCTCAAAATTCCTTCTCTAAGCTCTTCCCAATTTCTGATTTCTTTTTGTTGATCTTTTGTCCCTTCTCATTCTAATTTTCTTTTTTTTTCTCCCCTCTTGTTTTTAGGTCAACAGGTTTATATAGGGTTCAAGAAGATCGAGTTGGTTCAGAAACAATGTCTTTTCATTTAAATTTTTGAATCATGGATATGATTGTAAATGGATATGGATATGGCTTATCTTGAGTTTGGATAAGTCTATGAAGAGATTTAGATAAATTTATTTATTGTAGATGATGATAATTTAAAAGTTGTATTCATCTTGGACACTAAAATTATAGAGGGGTTATTTGCAATATTTTTTAAAAGATTATAATAAATTATAATTTTACAATTTTTAGGGGGCATTTTATAAAAAGGGCTTGTTTATAAAGTTTCAAAACTCCCAAGGTCCTTTCCGAACAAAATTTGAATTTATTCACAAATAATAATTTCCAGAGACTTATTTGCAAAACGTTGAAATTCTAGGGCCTTATTTGTCAATACAAAATTTTGAAGGGGTTTATTTGCAAACCTTGGATTTCATATGGATTGAATTATAATTATTGATCTTTTGAGGGATTTATTTACATATCTTGAATTTTGCAGGACTGATTTATAATTTTAGAATTTTATTGGATTTTTTTGTAAAATTCTTATTCCAAGGACCTATTTGTAAAAAATCTATCCAAGGACACATTTATGAATATTTATTCGGTTTAGGGACCAATTTGCAAAATTCTTACATCCTGTCATTTTGATCCAGATTTTAAATGAATTTTTGGTCTAATTTTGGGTCGAAGTTTTCAACTCACTCAACCCATTTGGATTAGGCATAACTTAAACCCGAATTTTCCAATGATTTAGGTCCAAATTGAGCTTAATTTTTAGTCAAACTTGAATGTGATTTAAGCCTAACTGAGACCCATATTTGAGCTATAATCTAGTGATATACAAGTCTCGATTTTAATCATATTTCAATCAAATTTGATTGTGGCAAAAATTACCTCAAATAATAGTATTTCCTTTTCTCTTTTGTGCCATGGGGGAATATAGAAAGTCATTAATTCTTCCACGACATTGAGCTCAGCTCATCTAATAGCTTAAATAAACCTTTCAAAACTTTAGTAATAAGGAAAATATTTTTTGCCTGACCTCTATCACCATCTTCGTCATAATTATAACCACCCAGGTAGACTCGAGGGGCTTCTTTATCTAAAGAGACTATATTAGAATTGCTTCCTAGGTGAGGAAGAGTAAATATCAAGCTAGCAAGCTTTTGCTGTACTTGACTGATGGAAGTAGATCTCCCATCAACATCAAATTTCTAATAGTATTTTGCATCATCATAATGACCTCATAAACACCAAAAGGGTGTATATCTCCGTTAATTTGGTGTCTTTCATCATCCTCGAAGTATTTGAGGCATTGATGTAGGTTGATGACACTACTTTATTTTCATGTAGCTATGGCCTCCCTAGTAGAGCTTTGCATGATACATCAATATTGATCACATAAAACCTAGCATTTGTCACCAGCTCACCTACTTTCAAAGGAATAGTTATAGCTTCCAGATCTCTTTGGCTCTTCTAATTAAACTCTTGTATGGTTATAATCTTAGACAATAGGTGACACACATCCAAAGTTAGAGCTCTTAGAGTCTGGAGAGTCATCCAATTGACTGAGGAACCTGGGTCAATGAAGATGTGATTGATCTTGATTCCATCATTGTTCCTTGTGACATACAATGGTCTATTATGGTCTGTCATTCTAGGTAATAGGTTATTATTTGTAAAGGTAATGACGGGATTTTGGCATGCACACAATGCAAAGTATGCTTGGTAATTGCCTAGATTCTACAAGATGTGCACTAGTATATCCCTAAGTTTTTGTGATATCATCAAGGCATTAAACACACTCAGCATAACATGGATCTTCTTGAGGTGTGCTGCTATATTATTTTCCACCTTTTTGAGTGTGGGTTTAGCATGTGAAGGCTCAATATCCCCATTTATCTGAATTTTCTTTTCCTTATCCTTGGGGATATTCCTATCCCTAGGCATTGGATTATCTCAGAGGTAGCGCCTTCCCTCTTTAGAGTTGTATTTGGTTTGCTCTCCTTAGTTAAAATTTGGCATCATGAGACCAATAAGGTTTGTCTTTGGAATCACTCTCAAGGCTAATCATGCAACAAGAGATAGTGAATCCTTGGCCCCAGTCAGTAGTTCCCTGAATATCCTCGGAGAATGTGACTACCGGATAATCATCCCATTCAACATCAAAATTAGGCACATGAGATTTTCTTGTAGAGAGGTCTTTAGAGACTCTTTGGATGAACCCTTCTACTTCGTATGTTGACATAACCTTTTTCCGTACTTTGTATTTAAGATGTTTCTTCCATGGATATTTAGAATGGCTTGACCATGGATATCCGAATTGACTTGACACACAGGGGGGTGGATCTAAGACTTTAGTTCAGTTAGCGCTCATGGGCAAGTACACATTGGGAAAAAAAATGGATCCCCTATTTTTATTTTTACATTACAGGGACCCCCTCTCTACCTTAGTTTAGAATTAGAAAATTTTTTTTTTAAGATTAAAGATATGAATTCTCATTCGAGAACTCCCTCGCCGGGATAGACAAGATATGGTAACACAAAGCTAGCTTAATTCAACCGAAGCGAGCACATATATGGATTCACACTAATCAACATATGTTAAGTAGACTCGTAATTTCTAGGAAAGCGCCTACGCCTAATGGCTTAAGCCACTGTTCCCATTTCCTCGCTGACCCATCATTTGGTCCTGCCACATGCCCACGCAGTAAGTCGCCTAAACTCATACATAGAGTCATATTCATCGTCCATGCCTTGTATGCATAATTTCTCTAAAGTCGGCAAAGCACATCCTTCCACAAGTTCTAGAACTAGGATTTCACAAAACCTAGTTGGCTAATTATTTGTCGTTGGATTGCCTAATGAAGGTAAGGATAGCCGCGCATCAGTGTTCACCTCGGATGTATGAGTTACCATGTGATAAGGGATCATAGACTTAAATAACTCTCTTTGATAATGTCTAGCTTTGTTGACCCATCTCTGGAATAAGTGGCATGAGTGGTCATTTTGATCCCGAGGAGGGTTGGTAAGTGGTTCCTCACCACCCCTATGAGGTCTTTTGTATGGCATTATCTTTTCTACTAGTACCTTCTCCATCCTCTAGACTTCCTCATAGAACATGGTAGTCATATTTGCCAAGATTTCTATGTGGGCAATATAACCTTCATATGCTCATTCAACATTTACTATCCCTTGACAAACCTGATATTAGTTATAGCTAGCTCTTTTACAGTTTCTAGCTATAGTTTGAGCATGCCATAGTCATATTCATGGGCAAACCACTCTCTAAGATAGCCATCTTAGGAGCAGGCCTCAAGGAGACTTGTGGGATCTCTCATTTCATCAGTAATATCTTAAGGGAATCTATTCACTTTTTCTTGCCTTGCACCCTAAATTATTGAAGTAATGGGGTGGGTGGGGATCGACTTGGTTGTAAACCTTCAATAGTAAATATGACAGAGCATGTTGCTACCGAAGTTCACTTTTTTCATTTCCTACATCAAGGTCCTCTAGTAAAGCTTTGAGTTTTTTGAGGAAGAATTCCTCAAGAGTTACTTGGCTTCTTTCTTCCTGAACATATTCATCTAGAGCATTGATGTATTCTTGGATGACTAATTTATGGACAATATATTCATCTAGTTGAACCAGCTTCTTCTTCTTGCTTCTGTTCTTTCCCTTTTTGATGCTTTGAGTAGGTGAGGCAGTTTTGCTCTAATAAGGCTTTTTCATCACCATTCCAGGCTCTTTAGGGTTTCTAGTCCTTTTATTCATTAATTTCTTTAACCTTTTTGAAATGTAGACATTCCATAAGTGCTCTTATTTGGGGGTACATCGTACTTCTTTCCCAAAGAGGATTTCAGCAAGTGGTTCATGGTCCTCGAACATAGTAATATGATTGATGTGTTTGGTGGGCATTTCCAATAAGACTGCCATTGAGAGAGTTAGCTTGACTTCTCAGTATTGCTTCTCGACCCAATCCTTGAACACATAGCAATATTCAATGGTATGCCCCAAAACTCTATGGTAAGGACAATAGTTTAGGTAATTTATTTTGTTGGCCTCACCTAGCCTCTTGGATTTTGGCAATTGGAGACCTAACTTCAAGGCTTCCTAAAAAAGTTTACCTACTTCTTTTTGAAAGAATATTTCTTTCTAAGCTTTTGTTGAAAATTATTGGATCATTCCACTTCTCCATCTCCGACAAGAGTTGGTGGCTACTGAGGATTACCCTTGTTTATGGTAGGGTTTGGAGGTCTTTTTGCCCAGTTGTTGTGAATACAGTCCCACACATTTTTTCGGAAGGCTCTCCATGCTTTAACTTATTCTTTTTTGGTTAAAAATTTGTGAACTAGATAAGATTGGTCAATCCTTTTTGGTTTCTTGACTTGCATGATGAGGTCTTGGAAGGTATGGATAGAAAAGGAACTCAGATAAGGTGTCATTCATTCTCCTCTTATGTTGTTGAGTACTAAGTCCACTGCCTCAAATTGGCTCATGGATTGTTCACACTTAATATTGAGATTTATCCATCATGTGATATAATCCAGAATTGACTCATTATTGCATTTCAGTGTTGAGGCAAGATTTGCAATGGTCACTTTATCGCTAACTCCTTCAAACTTGATTTGGAAAGCCTCTTTTATTTGTCCCCAAGTTCGTATGGATTTTGGTTGCAAACTAGTATACCACTCGAATACTACTCCTATCAAGCTTGCTGAAAATTGGTAGAGTAATAATGAGGGATTGTTACTCGAATCTCCACATAGAGTCACAAAGTGAGCTATGTATTGTTCAGAATTTCTCATGCCACTAAATTGTTTGAAACTAGGCACTATATAGCATTTGGGATATGACACTCAACTATGATGGCTAGGGTATAATTTGTCAATATCATTTACCCCACCCTTCTCACTTCCTTGTCTCAACTGTGCAACTACCATTCATGGTGCCTACTATTATAATATATACTGAGAGTTCCATATCATCAGAGATCCCTAAAATCGGCAATTGGGTATCCCTTATTGGAGAAGTTGCTTGCAAAGGGCCTACATTTTCATTGATCTCATCTATGGGAGATACACCTTATGCCACCTTTTCTACTTGAGATAGATGTTAAGGTCATTCTAACTTATTGAGCTTCTGGCTTATTTGTAGCATTATTTCTATCAACTCTATGAACCTCTTTTAAGCTTCATCTTTCTCTTCGATTTACTAACTCAGTTGTTCTTTTAGTGCTTCTATGGTCACTTCTTGATTGGAGCTTTCAGTTATGACCAAGGCCTCTATCAAAATATAATGGTCTATGGCTTGAGAATTAGGCCTAGGCTCTGGGTTAAGGCTAACTTCTCCCATCAGTCGAGTCATCTCATTCAAGAGTCTACTCATAGAATGGGTTTCCATACCTTTTCTTTGGCATGGTAGAAAGGATAAGTTCACAAGAGCCCTCTCCTCTTAGATTTCTTCATCAATAATCCTCACTCAGGTAGCCTTCTTTTGGTGTTTGGCTGGCTGAAATGCAAGCTCGCAGTCCCTTCTAGAGTCATGATGAGAAATGACTATGATAGTGTGGGTGGCCTCCTCTGGCGAACCCTTATGATGGGTTGTAATTTTACGATGACTCTTATGATTTTGTTTGGTAATTCACCCTTTTGCCATAGTTTTAAGGCAAGACTGTACCTTGTGATTTGCTCCTACCCTCCTCTAAATTCCTTAATAGAGCAAAGGAGTTGGAGGTAGGGATTGTAATGACTGACATTATTTAAGGGGTACATTTCCCAAGTCAACTAAAAATTCTAGCAGCTTTCCCTTTACTTGTGACAATTAGGATGAGATCTTCTTCATCAATGTCTGTGTCTGGATTTGCTTTTGATCACCTCCTGTGAGGAGTTGGGTGAAGGCAGCCAAAAACTAAGCTTTGTTTTAGTCCTAGCCTCTAAAAGGTTAATATCCTTTTTTGGTTAAGATATGGCTCCTAGCTCTTCATCCAAACAACCCTTCTAATTAGGAATGATGACATTGGGCCTCCTTCCCCATGATGGAAGGTGAAAAATGGGCTAGTTTTGTATGATGATAACCTCAATTAGTGTAATAGCAGGTGCCTTATTGAACTGGATGACCTTAAAGATGGTTCCAAACTTGATTTGAACTTCAACTACTTCTATAGCAACCATTAACTGAGGTAAATGCATAGTTGATCCTACCTTTAAGATAATGGTGTATCTTGGGGTGCAGATATTTTTGTTATTGTCATTTGATTCTTTCTTTTGCAAAGAGGAATATAATTGATCAATCTTCAATCGTTATACCTTATCAATGTCTCTATTATGTTAACCAAATTTTTATACTTAGAGGAGAAGTCAAGTCCCACCGGGCATGTAAAAATTTGTGGGATCGATTTTGGTGGCCCAGGAAAGTGGAGGCCCCAAGAGGAACCTAGAATCACAAATCAAAATTTGAAGTGTACTATCAGGAATTGTGGAAACATTGATTTCCAATAGGTGTAAGCCCCTATTGTTACTTATCTCAATCATTATCAAGAACCTCCTAAAGTAAGAAACCTACCTAATAAAATAGAGACACAAGAAAAAAGAAAGTATTTGATTGATATCAAGAAATGACACTTAACTTAAGCAAGATTATACCCTCACTTTACAATGAATTTCAATATAGAATTAAGGAAAGCATGGAAGAAATAAAAATGAAAGAAAGAGCAAAGAAAAAAGCTTTGATGTGTGCTACTTCCCCATTCCCCAATGTTGGACCATGTGGCATTCGACCCAAATTGACTTGTTCTCTAGTAGGTGTTGATGGCATCATCCAATAGGATGTGGAAGGGGATGGAGAATTTCAAAGTATTTCCAATAGCTTTAAGTATTGGTGATAATTTTAGTTGGTTTAGTGGCATCACTAATGGCTTATAAGATTAGGTATAGCTTTGAAAATGGCATTATCAATTGCTTTTGGGTTGACTAGCTTGAGGGAAGCATTGTCAACTACTTTTGGGATTGACTAGCTTGAAGGGTGCATCATCAATGACTTCTGGGGTTGATTAGCTTGAAGGGTGCATCATCAATGGCTTCTAAGATTGATTAGCTTAAAGAGTGTGTCGATAACTACTTTTGAAATTGACTAGCTTGAAGGGTGGGTGAATAACTACTTCTATGTTAACTAGCTTGACGGGTGCATCGCCAACTGCTTTTAGGATTGACTACCTGGAAGGATGCATTATCAACTGCTTTTGGGATTGATTAGCTTGAAGGGTGTATCACCAATAGCTTCTAGGGTTAACTAGCTTGAAGGATGTATCATCAACTACTTTTGGGGTTGATTAGCTTGAAGAGTGTATCATCAACTACTTTTGAGGTTGACTAGCTTGAAAGAGTGCATTGCCAACCGCTTCTAGGGTTGACTAGCTTGAGGGCTACATCATCAATTGGTTATGGGGTTGACTAGCTTTAAGGGCTACGCCATCAACTACTTCTAGGGTTGATTAGCTTGAAGGGTTGTGTCATCAACTACTTATAGGGTTGAGTAGCTCAAAGTGTGGCTAATGGCTTTGAGCATATTATTGGTTGACTTTATTTGAACAAGGCATTGTGACTGACTAATTAAGCAAGTTTGAGCCTACCTTAGTTTGGTTTGAATTAAAGCATTGCCAATGCTTTTGGATTGGCTTAACTTTGAAGCATGGCCGACAGCTTCTATAACATACCTAGCGAGGCTCAACTTGATCTTATTTAGTTCCATTCAAACTAATTTGAGTTAGGATGGTAATATCACCCTTTGTTCGTAGCCTCAGAGTATTGATGAAAGTTTAGTATACCCAGTGGGACTCGGTTTGACCTTATTTAGTTCTATCAAGACTAATATAGTTTGGGTCCGAGTTTGGTTAAAAATCAGTTTAATACTCAACTTTGACTTGAGTCTAAAATTGATTTAACTTAAAATTAAAACTACCAACTTCCTCTTGGGAGATAGTGATATATTCCAGACCCTTGTTGTTTATGTTCACACTGACACTTTATAGCATGACTAGAGGAACTATGTGAATTATCAAAGTCACTAAATATTTAGTAATGAATTTAATCCACCAAGCTTAGCATTGATCTTCAAAAGAATATTTGTTAGATACTGATCATTGACTCTAGTTGGAGCAATGCATATTTTGATTTGAGTCTAATCTAACTCAGTTCAATGTTCAAAACTCAATTTTTATTTGAGTTTGATTTCATTTAGTTGAGTTGACCTCGAGGGTTAACTAGGTTTGAGTTTGAAGAATAGCCTAGATGCAAACTCGAAAGCTAGCTAAGGTGTGAGCCCAAAGGCTAGCCGAGTGTAAGCCCAAAGGCTAGCTCAGTTTAAGCCAGAAGGCTAGTTGAGGTGCAAGTCCGAAGGCTAGCTAAGGTGCGAGCTTCAAGGCTGGCTAAGTATGAGTCCAAAGGATGACTTGGATGTAAGCCTAAAGGCTAGTTAAGTGTGAGCCCAATGGATGGCATGGATATAAGACTGAAGGCTAGCTTAGTACGAGCTTGAAGGCTGGCTTAGATTCGAGCTTGCAGGCTCGCACTCAGTGATCCTGAAGGCTGATTGAGTGTGAGCCCAAAGGTCAGCTAAGTACGAGCCCTAAGGTTGGCTAAGTGCAATCTCGAAGACTAGCTGAGTGCAAACCCAAAGGCTAGTTGTGTGTGAGCTTGAAGTCTATTTGAGGTATGAACTTGAAGGTTGGCTGAGGTATGAACCCGAAGGCTGGTGGACTGCAAGCTCGAAGGCTAGATGAGTATGAGCCGGGAGGCTGGATGAGTGAGAGCCTGGAGGTTGGCTAAGTGCGAGCTCGAAGACTGGCTCGGATGCTAGCCCAAAGGCTGGCTGAGTACAAGCCCAAATGCTGGCTTGGATGCCAACGTGAAGGTAGGCTTGGATGAGAGCTCGAGGCAAGCTGAGTGCAAGCTTAAAGGTTGGTTGAGTGTCAGCTTGAAGGTTGGTTGAGTGCCATCCCAAAGGCTGGTTAAGTGCGAGCTCAAAGGCTAATTGAGTGCAAGCTCAAAGGTTGGCTATGTGTGAGCTCGAAGACTAGCTAGGTGCAAGCCCGAAGGCTGGTTAAGTGTAATCTCAAAGGCTAGTTGGGTACGAGCCCAAAGGCTAGCTAAGTGCAAGCCTGAAAGCTAGCTGAGTGCAAGCTGGAATGCTAGCTAAGTGTGAGCCTAAAGGCTAGCTGAGTATAAGCCAAAAGGTTGTTTGAGTGTGAGCCCATTGGTTAGCTGGGTATGAGCCTGAAGGCTTAGATGCGAGCCCAAATACTAGCTTGGATGCGAGCGCAAAAGCAAGTTTGGATGCTAGCTCAAAGGCAAGCTGAGTTCAAGCTTGAAGGCTAGTTGAGTGTCAGCACGAAAGTTGGTTGATTGCCAACCCAAAGGCTGGGTGAGTGTAAGCTCAAAGGCTAATTGAGTGCAAGCTCAAATGTTGGCTAGGTGTGAGCCCAAATGCTGGCTAGGTGTACGCCCAAAGGCTAGTTAAGTGTAATCCTGAAGGTTGGTTAAGTATAAGCTTGAAGGTTGGCTAAGTGTGAGCCTAAAGGCTAGTTGAGTGTAAGCCCAAATGCTAGTTAACTGCGAGCCTAAAGGCTAGCTGAGTACAAGCCTGAAGGTTGACTGAGTGCAAACCCATTGGCTAGCTATGTGTAAGCCCAAAGGTTGGCTAAGTATAATCCCGAAGGCTAGCTGGGTGTGAGCTCCAACGCTGGTTAAGTGTGAGCTCAAAGGATGGCTGAGTGCAAGCCTAAATGCTGGCTAAGTGCGAGCCTAAAGACTGGCTGAGTACAAGCCCAAAGATTGGTTGAGTGCGAGCTAGTAGGCTGGCTTGGATGTGGGCCTCAAGGCTGGCTGAGTGCGAGCTTGATGGTTGGCTTGGATGCGAGCCCAAAGATTGACTGAGTGCAATTCATGAAGACTGACTTGGGTGCAAGTCTAAAGGCTAGCTTGGATGCGATGGGGATTGACCATCTTTAAGGGGCTACGGGTAGCTGCAGCGGATCAAATGTTCACTATCTTCATCATCATCTTCGAAGGGCCGTAGGTGGCTACAACAAGATCATGGGTTCACCATCTTCATCAGCATCTTTGAGGGGGAGGGTGGCCACAATGATGTTGATAGTGCTGAAAATTGAGACAAGGAAAAGTTTTCATTTACACAACTTTTTTATATTATTTTTTTATCTTATTTCTTCCTTCCTTCTTCCCTTGTTCCCATGCATTTTTTCCCTTTTGCTTTAGAACCCTACCGGGTTCCTTGGGCTAGTGGCTAGATCTAGCTAGATCTTGGCCAAATCTGGCTAGATGTTTGCCAGATCTAGTCTTGGAAGTGACAAATGGCAAGCACGAGGGCTTGGCCCCCTGTCTTCTTCATCTCTCGGCTTGATTTGGCTAGGTAAGGCCTAGTCTGGAGCTCTATTTCTCTAGCGACAAGTGGGACAGTTAGGGTTCTCATGGCGGTGGAAGGGCTCGGCTGTGGGACAGTGGCTCATGGTGACTACTACAAGGCATGGAGAACGAGAGCACAGCCTGGCTAACAGCTTGGACTGGCAAGGAGCAGTGGGGGCCTTTGGATAGTGAGGCACAAAGGAACTCAAAGCAGGTAGGCATGACAGAGTTGGAAGGTGTTAAGGAGAGGATCTTCGGCGAGGTGCAAACAACTCCCGATGGTTGTTGCGAGATAGGGTGCAAAGGCGACTATGGTGCAAGTGCAAAGGCTCGGGCTAGAGGTAACCATAGGCGATGATGGCAGCACAAGGTGTGGATGGTGTGGAGAAGATGGTTGGCCGAAGGTGAACAGGTGAGATAGTAGATAGGGTGCTCCCTCTGTGAAGGAAGAGAAACAGGAAGAAGATCAATAGAGAAGAAAAGAAAGCAGGTAAAAAAATTACCTAGATTCAAGCCGATTGCCTCTCATCTATTGTTGCTCTTCCCCTACCTACGGCCTCCTAATCTTCCCTATTCTCCTTGCTTTGATGTCTCCATTATTTTGCTATTTTTTCATCAATTTGTAGGCCTCCTAGAGAATTGAGATCAAATCCATGATTTGGCTTTGTTTTTTTGGCATGTTGTGGTGATTGTAATATTTGTTGAATTGTATTTCGATGATTTGTGATTGGTTGTGATCTACTTCATTGGGATTTATTTCCCTACTGAAATTTAAATTTTGTACCATTTTTAGATACCAAATTTTTAAAGGGGGTTATTTATAAATTGTTTCTAGAAAAATAAGACCAAATATAATTTCATAAGTTTTAGGAGCTTTTTTTGCAAAAGAACATATTTGTAAAAAATCTGAAATTTTCAGGATCCTTTTTGAATAAAATTTGAATTTGTTTACAAATAAATATTTTCAAGCGGCTTATTTATAAATTTTTGGAAAAATTGGACCAAAATGTACTTTTGTAAATTCCTTGGGGCTTTTTGCAAAAAGGACATATTTGTAAAATTCTAAAACTCTCAAGGTCCTTTTGAATAAAATTTGGACTTGTTTACAAATAAAAAATTTTGAGGGACTTGTTTACAAATTTTTGTTTAATCCAAATCTTATTTTAGCCTTTGATCCAAAATTTGGGCCCAGATCTAATCTCTAAATTTGGCTCATCACGAGTCCAACTCAAATTTTGAGTGCGACTTCAAAGTCTACTTTTCTTCAAAGTCTACTTAAACTAAAATTATGAAGAACCTCATAAACTATGAAATCTAATTAATAAGATCAAGACACAAAGGAAGAAAAGCAAAATTAATTAACTTCAAAATGGATACATAGCTTAAATAAGGATATACCTTCACTTTAAAATTTAGTAAATTTAAATTCATAATCTTAAAACAATATGAAATGAGAAAGGAAGTGGGAAAGGCTTTATGTTCATTGTTGCCTCGCTCCCATGTACTTGGTTGGTAAAATTTAGTTTGAATGGTGGTTGGTTTGGCCCTTAGTGAATATTAATAATTTTTCTAGATTTTAGGGTGTGTCTAACTACCTTGTCTTGTGCCAATTAACCCATTAAGATCTAAAATATCACTGATGACTTTCTACTCATTGTCAATTGACTTCTTTTGATTTTGATTTAAGATAATGATTAGTAGCCTTAGCTTATGCTAATCATCTCTAATTTAATAATCAACAGCACCTTGGCTTACTATCAATTAGATTTGAAATGTCACCGATAGCTTTAAGCTTGTGTTTGTTGAGCTTGAAGTGTGGCTGATGGCTTTATACTTATTGTCAGTTGACTTCTTTTGAACAACATATTTGGTTAATTAACTAAGTGAGTTCAAGCATACCTTATCTCGATTCAAAATGGCTAACAACCTTGGCTTATGCTGACTATTCTGATAATTGATGCCTCTTTGGCATATTGTTGATTAAGTTTGAAGCATCACCAATGATTTTTGAGCTTGTGTTGGTTGAGCTTGAAGTGTGACGACATCTTTATATGTGTTGTCAGCTAACCTCTTTCGAGGATGATAATTGGCTCACTGACTAAGTAAGTTCATGTCTACTTCAGTTTGATTCAAAATGGTTAGCAGCCTTGGCTTATGCAGACCATTTCTAGTTTGATAATCACAGCCTCTTTGGTATGTTATTGATTGAATTTGAAGCATCACCAATAGTTTTTAAGCTTATATCAGTTGAGCTTGAAGTGTGATCGATTGCTTTATGCATGTTGTTGGTTAACTTCTTCTGAATAAGGTATTTGGCTAACTGACTAAGCAACTTCAAGCTTGCCCTTGGTTCAGTTGGTTTGAAGGAATGATTAGCAACCTAAGCTTATGGTAATCATCCTTGATAATCGGCGACCTCTTTGGCATGTTGTTGATTAGATTTTGAGATGTCATCAATGACTTTGACCTTGTTATCGATTAACCCTCATTGATTTCCCTTAACTCAGATGTGGTTTTGGTTTGAGTCTAATTTGACTCAGTATGAAGTTCAAACTTAATTTCGGTTTTAGTGTGATGTAATTCAATTCAATGTTCAGAACTTGATTTAGACTCAAGTCTGACTTGAATTAATTCGATGTTCAGAACTTGATTTTGATCAAGTTTGATTTGATTTAATTCAATATTCAAAACTTGATTTTAATCAAGTATGATTTGATTCAGTTTAATGTTCAAACTTGATTTTGATCAAGTCTAATTTGATTCAATTCAATGTCAAGAACTAGATTTTGATTAAGTCTAATTTGATTCAGTTCGAATCACATTTGACCTTATGTTGAATTCCCATCGAGCTTCTAACTTGGTCCTTAATGGATTTGGATCTGACCCTTGTTGGGTTCTTATTGGATCTTTAATAGATTTTGGATTCAACCCTTATTAGGTTCTTGTTGGATCATTAATGGATGTCGAATCCAACTCTTAATGGATTCTTATTGGATCCTTCATGGATCTTAGATCTAAACCTTAATGGGTTCTCATGGATTCTTAATGGATCTTGGATCCAACCCTAATTAGATTCTTATTGGATCCTTAATGGATCTTAGATCTAACCCTGAACGGGTTTTTATTAGATCTTAGATCTGACCCTAATTAATGAATCTTGGATCCAACCTTTAATGGGGCTTTTATTGGATATGTAATGGATCTGAGATCCAATCCTAATCAGGTTCTTATTGGATCTTTAATGGATCTTGGATATAACTTTGATCTAGTTCTTGTTGGATCCTTAATAGATCTTGGATCCACCCCTGATAGGGTTCGTATTGGATCTTTAATGGATCTTAGATCTATCCCATAATGAGTTCTTATTGGATCCTTAATGAATCTTAGATTTGACCCTTAATGGGTTTAGTTGGATTCAAGTTCAACCCATTAATTGGTCCAGGCTCGATCCATGTTGGACCCTTATTAAATTTGGGTTCGAACCTTAATGGACTTGGTTTCAAGTTTAAGTTGATTTTGGTTTAGGTTCAGTCTAGTTCTAGTTTAGGTTTGACCAAGTTTTGATACTTGTTTGATTTGATTCTAGTTTAGGTTTAACCTGATTTTAGTTCAAATTCAACCTGGTATTGGTTCAAGTTTAACCTAGTTTTGATTTAGGTTTGATCTAGTTCTAGTTTATGTTTGAGGTAGTTTTTATTCAGGTTTGACTTAGTTTTGATTTAGGCATGACCTAGTATTAGTTTAGGAACGACCTAATTTTGGTTAAGGTTTGACCTAGTTTTAGTTTGAATTTAAGTTCAACTTGACCTGATTAGGATTTGATTCAAGATTGATTTGGACCTCACTTAACCCAATTTAAGATTTGGTTAGAGTTTGGTTTGATTTTAAGTTGACTCGATTTGGACCCAATTGGGCTTGGGTCTGAACCTATTTGATTTGAATTGACTCGATCATGACCAAATTGGGTTTGGGATCTAACACAATTTGAGTCATCCCAAACCCAATTTGAGTCAGGGTGAGCTAATTTGAACTTGATTAGGATTGAGTCTAAACTAATTTGGCCTAGATTAATTAAGTTTAGATTTGGGTCCAATTCAATTTGAGTTAGTCTATTTATTTGAGTTTTAACTTAACATATGATCAATTATGTCAGATAGAATATTCAAACTTCTAATCCTAAGTAGAATCGGAGAATCAGTTGAGGATCAACTGATTCTCCGATTCTACTTAGGATTAGAAGGAATCAACTGATCGACGAAAGATTTATGCCAGTCATGCTTTATCATAATCGAATGATTGGTTGAGGAATCAAACGACCAACAAAGCTAATCTACTAGTTTTGGTGGATTGGAATCGGTCAACCGGTTATCCAAATGGTTGATTAGTTTGGATTTTTTTGCATGACTAACAACTAGTTTTAGTCCATTTATTTTATTAATTTAGGTACATTTGGTAGTCTATTCAAGTCAAATTAATTTAATTTGATCACTTTTCTTTATTTGGCCAGATTGGATTGGTTTCAATCAAGTCAATTATTCAATTAATTTATGTTAATTGATTCGATTAATTTGATTAGAAAGCCCTCAAACTATTAATTAATTAGAATAACTTTGGATGAGCCCACAAACTAACTTAGAGTTTAATTTGACTTTTAGGCGAGTCCACAGGCTGGCCTTGAGTCGACTAGGCTTTTAAGTGAGTCTGCAACCTAGACTTTAGTCTAAATTGGCTTTCGTATGAGTCTGCAGGTTGGCCTTGAGTCAATTAAATTTTCAAGTGAGTCTATAAGCTAGACTTTAGCCTAAATTAGTTTTCGGATGAGCCTGAGTTTGGTTTTTAGTTAGATTAACTTTTGGACAAGCCTTGAGGCTAAACCATGGTCATAATGGCTTTCAGGTGGATCCGTGAGGTGGTCCTAAACCAAATTAATTTTTGAGTGAGTTTGCAAGATAGCCCTTAGTCTTAATGACTTTTGTACTAGCCCACAAACTGGTCTTTGGTCAGAATGGCTTTTAAGCAAGCCTGCATACTGGGCTAAAGCCAATTTGACTTTTGGGCCCTAAGCTAAATTGACTTCTAGACAAGCCCTTGTGCTAACTCTTAGTCAGAAAGACTTTCGGATGAGCCCATAGGCTAGTCCTTAGTTAGAATAGTTTTTGGATGAACCAGTGAGCTTGCCTTAAATGGAATCGACTTTCAAATGAACCCGTGAGGTAGCCCTAGGTCGATGAACAATGGTATAGAATCAAGGTAGAATCTTTTTTTCCTTTTTTTCTTGACAAACACTCTTTCTTTTGGTTGCAACAACTTTGGGCCACAAGTTTTTCTTCTCTCCAAGTGGCCCCTACTTCTTTTATTCTTTTTTTTATATTACTTTCATTTTAGAAAATCTCCTTTTCCCTCTTACTCGAGCCCCTTTCTTCCTCCCTTCTCTCCGTTCAAGCTCCACCATGGTTAGTCCCCTTCTCTTCACATCTATGGCCAAATCTAGCCAGATTTGGCTAGATCCAGCTCCGACTAGTAGTGATTGTGGGCAGAATAGTGGCAAAAATAGTAGGCCCAATGTAGATAGAGGGTAGAGAGGCCATAGAGCTGAGAGCTTGGAGTGGAGGATGCAGATAGGGGTGTAGGAGGAGCTGAGCAACAGTAGGTGGATACAGGTAAGCTCCAAGTGGTGTAGGAAAGATCTATGCAATTGGTGATAAGGGAGGCCCATGCTCCTTCCCTCATGGTTGGATCCGGCCAGAGTGGGCCGGTTTTCCCCCTTTTCCTCAACAACAATGGGTAGAGCAGCGACTAGTTGCGATGATAGACAGTCGGGGGTCTAGGAGGAGGACAATGTTAGCAAGGGAGGAGGACCATGAGCAGCTAGATGAGATTCATCAGAGATGGTGGATGGTAGAGGCTAGAGGGGTCACCAGTGAGAGGTAGAGCTGGAGAGGATGGGAGGTAGTTGATGGTGAGGAGGGAGCAGGGGCTGGAGCGGCTTGGTCAAGGAAGACAATGGCCTTCAGTGGCAATATGTCAATGTCGAGATCAGCAAGTGGGTGGTTGCAGCCCTTGGTGGTGCTCGTGGTGTGATTTGCTTCAGTCAGGGAGCAATCATGCAAGTGTTCAAAGCTTGTCAAGAAGCAGATAGAGGCCAGTTGGGAAAGTAGGAGGAGCGCAAAAGCTTACATCTATAATCTCCCCTCTCACCTTATAGCTTTCCCAATCTGATTTTTTTTCTCTTCTATTTAGGATCCATCCTCTTCTCCTAATTCATGAGAATTTGATAGCTTTTCTAGCCATTATCAAATTAGTTTCAATTCAGATATCTTGAGTGTTCTAGATGATTAGATCGAGCTAATCATTTAAATTTCAAATAGTTTCATGGATAATTGTGATTTTTTTTTATATGGATAAGATATAGATAATGTTCTGAATGATATTAATTTTTATACTATTTCTATGATATGATAAAATATAGAGGGTTATTTAATATTTCTTTTGAAAATTAGGCCAATTGTAATTTTGTAAATTTTAGGAGTCTTTTATAGAAAAGACCTATTTATAAAATTTTAAAAATTTCAGGGTCCTTTTTATAAGATTTTATAATAAAATTTATACTTATTTGTAAATAAAATTTTTGAGGGACTTATTTGCGAAAGGTAAGAATTTTAGGAGTTTATTTACAAATTTAGAATCCTTGAGTAGTTTATTTGCAAGGAGTTTATTTTGCAAGGACCAATATGTAATTTGGAAAGGTTTAGAGGTCATTTGGAACGAGGTCAGGGCTAGGCTAACCTCGTCCTGACCAGATTATCTTCAAAACACCAAAAATTTGACCACACTAACATTATTTAATTCATTTAAATTATAATAAGGATTTGACTAAAATGCCATCGGTTCATCTGAACCGTCGGATCTCGATCCACGGCTCAGATCGGCTCCCCCCCCCCCCCCCCCCCCCCCCCCCCCCCCCCCCCCCCCCCCCGCCCCCGATGTCCCCTCCTTCCCCGACGCAGTAGACGCTGCCCTCCTTCCCCGCCACCGGCGAACTCCGCACGCGAGCTCAGCGCCCGAGCTGCCCGCGCGAGCTCGGCCGGCAACGTCGTGGGTCTCGTGAAGAAGATGAACAGTAGTGGAGGGCATTTTTGTTCACAAAAAATTTTAACCATCTGCTAGCCAGATCAGTAACCAAACAGGATTTACTTGACCGCATTAGCGTTTTACACTTTACCCCTTCCCTTAATCTTGACCTTGACCTTGACCCCGTTCCAAACGGGCCCTTAAGGATTTTCTCGTAAAAATTTTCATATGAAGAAAAAATTTGGTTAGAGATCCATTTGTAAAAATTTTATATTTTTATTTTAGTCCATATTTTGGAAGAATTCTGAGTCCAATTTTGGCTCAAATGCCTGGCCCACTCAATTATCTCAGGCTGAATTTAGTTTGAGCACAATTCAAGTCCAATTAGGATCCATATTTGAGTCATAATTCAATGACATTTAAGTTTCAACTCTGATTATATTTTGACTAAAATTAATTTTGGTAAAAATCACATCAAACAATGACATTCAAAGGGATATGCGATGCTTCCCTTCTCATCAAAATAAAAAAGAATAAGTTAAATTGAAAATCGTAAAATTCTTAGTAAAGACTTCAAACAAACCACTTATATAGTGAAAAAAGTCAAATTTACTACCCTAAATAATAAAAGAAGTATAGTTTTAATATGATAAAATCAAGCTTATCATCTCCAAAGTTGTAAAATCAAATGGATTACCTATGAAATGGTAAAATCAAATGCCTGATATATAGGGATTGTAAAGTCAAATATGTTGTCTCTAATATGGTAAAAATCAAAGTAGTAACTTTAGAAACTAGTCAAATTGAAGTCCGTTTTACGTAGCAATCAAGCTCACATTTAAATAGAGAATCAAGTTCATTCTCACGTGACAATTGAAGTCCACTTTTATATCGTAAATTAAAGTCCATCTTGCTTACTTGGTAATCGAGTTCACATTCACATGACAAATCAAGTCCACTCTCATATAACAAATAAAATCCACTCTCATGTGACAAATAAAATCCATATTTATGTAGCAAATCAAGTCCACTCTCATGTAAAAATTCAACTCCACTTATACATAGTCAATCTAGTCCATTTTTATGTGGCAAATTAAATCCACTTCAATGTGCCAAATCGAAGTTCATTTTATGTAGCAATCAAGTCTACATTTACATGTTATATTAAGTCCACTTTTACATAGCAAACTAAATTCTATCTTGTAAGGTGATTAAACTCGCATATACATGACAAACCAAGTATATTTTCATGTGACAAATTAAGTCTATTTTTATATGACAAACCAACTCTACTTTCATGTAACAAACTAAGTCTACCTTTATATGAAAATTCAAGTATACTTCAATGCGATAAATTTAATATATTTCCTTGTGACAAATCAAAACCCATTTTGTGTACCGATCAGGCTCACATTCACATGGCTAATTAAAGTCTACTTTTATATGGCAAATTGAGTCCACTCTCATGTGATAAATTAAGTCCACTTTTATATGACAAACTAATTTCACATACACATGGCAGATCAAATCCACCCTTAGATGATAAAATATATTAGAACACTGACACAAGGGCTAATACCTAAAATCTATTTGCACTCTCTCCTCTCGTCAAAACCTAAGAAGAGAATGCAAAGGAGCACTTTGTTTAGGTCAATTATGGCTTAAACTAAATTTAATCAAAATTTAGCCAAAATTGAGGTTTGAATGCCACTAAATTATAACTCAAATGTGAATCAGTTGGACTTAAATCATGGCTAAATTTGATAAAAAAAATTGAGCTAGATTTGAGCCCAAATTATTAAAAAATTCAACTTGAAAGTAGGTTCAACCCAAGTGGGATCAATGGGTCAGACGTTTATATCAAAATTAGACCCAAAATTTACCAAAAATATGGAATAAAATAAAACTATAATATTTTTATAAATAGGTTCTTGAACCAAATAAATCTTTGTAAATAGGTCTCTAATCAGATTTCTCTTATAAATAGATCCCTGTAATAAAAAATTTTGTGAGAAAGTTTTTGAAATTTTCTCAAATCACATATTGCTCCTCAAAAAATTTAGTATTTGCAAATGAACCCCTCAAAAATTTATATTCAAAAATAAAGTCCTAAAATTTTTTGTTGTTCGCAAACAAGCCTCTCGGAGATTTTATTGATAAATAAGTTTAAATTTTACTATTTTTAAATGAAATTTTACAAGAAGAAACTTGAAAGTTTCAAAACATTACAAATAGATTTTTGTTAAAAGATTGCGAAAATTTATAAAATTATAATTTGATCCATATTTTTCAAAAAAATTACAAATAATTTCCTCATATTTTAAGATTTGACCAAATTATACAATTTTATCTAAACAATCAAATTAATTCAAATAAAAATAAATTTTATCCGCATTGAATCTCACCCACACAAAATTTCAAATTTCAAAATGAAGATCATGATTATATCATCATTAATTCAATTTGAAGTCATCACATAATCGTCTTTGATGGCTATAAAACTGAGCGGAGCTCTGCAAAAGGAGTAGAAAATGAGAACGGAAGGAGATCGATCAGAGAACAGGAAGGAGATTATTCAGAAAGGATTATAATGCATGGAAATAAAAGATTAGTAAGTTCTTATCTTCAGATTTTCTTCTGTTCGTCTAGGTTGCCCTTTCCCTCTCTCTGCATGTCCTGCATGTCCACTGCTCATGGGCAACACCTCCATTGGCCAACTCCTCCACCCCTAAACCCTAAACCGTAAAGGTCATCATCATCCTTGGCCACCCGATCCAACTTGTCAACTAGATCATGAAGTTCACCGATGAGACCAACACCTTCATGAATGCCTCGACCTCAAGCCCGTTGCACTACTTCACCAAACTTCCTTCACGAGGGCCACCTCTCTCTCATCGCCAGCCTGAACCACAGGTCACGACCAACCTTTTCTCCCGCTCTAGCACCACAGCCACAAAACTACCCTTGCTAGAGACCTCACGCCATCCTCGAACACCCCAAGTCGACTGCTATGCACCCCGCCCGAGCTCCTACTAACTACCAATGCCCCCATCGCTGCACTGCCCACCAGCCATTCATCCGAACCTGTTGGACCTCCACCTACGCCGAACCTTGCAGCCGAGCTCGAGCAGCCTCATTGCTCTGATGGCTCACTGTTGCTCCCTGCACCCTCACGCCACTGTTGCCTTGCCGTCCAACCCATGCCTCTAGCTCACAGCAATAATAAGTACGAGCACATTCCTCACCGTTGGTGGCCTACGGGGATGACCTTCTCGCTTCAAGCGCCAAACCTCGTGCTACCTCTTGCCGTCCCAGCCTATCTCCGGACTTACTATGCCGCCAAAAACTGTCCTCGCCGCCTTCAACCCGACCACGCCACCGCTCTCTAGCCTCTTCTCTGGCTGGAGAGCTTCTTCTTCCACACCTGTGCTCCGTTGCCTTGCCAGAGGCTCTTACATGTCGCCACTGTCGGGAATGGGCCAGGTCCGACTGGATCCAAACATTGAATTGACAAACCTTGCACTCCAGGGCTCAGGTAGGTTCAAGCGGAAAGACGAAGAGGGTTTGGGGAAGAAGAAGGGAAGTGAACAAAAAAATCAAAAAAGAGAGAAAAGGAGTTTTTTTAATTAGAAAAAAAAAAAACGAAATCGAGCCAGTTGTGAAGATGGGCGAAGAATAAAAATAAAAAATGTATTACTAAAAAAATATTACATCAATTTTTTTGTTTTTGCCAACTAATATAGGACCAGTCCGTAGACTTGCTTAAAAGTCAATTCTAACGAACCACCAGCCTACAATTTTATCCGAAAGTCAATTTAAGTTTAGTGTCAGTCTACATGCTCACCCCAAAGCCAACGTGTAGACTCATCTAAAAGGTAATTCAATTTAGTGCCAAATCGCGAGCTCACTGAAAAGCTATTTCAAACTCAAGCTTAGACCGCAAGCTCGCTCAACAGCCAAATCAACTAAAAGCTAACTTATAGATTTTCCTAAAAGTCAAATAGACTCTGGATTGGCCTATGGGCTCATCCAAAGTTATTCTAATCAATAAACAACTCGAGGACACTTTAATTAATTACATCAAATCGATTAACATAAATTGATTAAAATAGTTGATGAAATCAGATTAAAACTAAGTGAAGTAATTAAATTAAGTCAACTTGATTTTATCACACCACCAAATGAATTTAAATTAATCAAATTGAACTAGACTCGAATCTAAATTAAGTTAATTCAAGTCAAATTGAATTATACTCTAGCTCCAATCGAGTTCAAATTAGGATAACCCAAATCAAAATTAGTCCACACCCAACCCCAATCAGGCTCAAATCAAATCAACCTAAAATCAAATTAGGTTCGAATTAACCCTAATCAGGTTAAAGTAAGTTCCAACCAAACCCTAATTGGATCAAGCCAAGTTTGAACCAAATCTAAATAGGTCAAACTAATTTTGAACCTAACTCTAATCGGTTAAACCAAGTTAAATCAATGCTAACTAGGTCGAACCTGAACTAGAAATCAGTCAAATCTGAACTAGAGCCAGATCAAACTAAAATCAAAAGTCGGTCAAACTTGAACCAAAACTAGGTCAAATTGGAACCAAAATCAGGTTTAACCTAAATTAGAAAACCAGGTTGAAGCTAAACCAACTTGGTTTTAAATCCAAGTTCATTAAAGTATGAACCCAAACCTAATAAGGGTCGAATATTGGGTCGAGCCTAAACCCATTAATAGGTTGAACCTAGATCTAATAAGAACCCGATCAGAGTTGGATTTAATATCTATTAAAGACCAATAATAATCCAATCAGAGTTGGATCTAAGATCCATTAAGGATCCAATAAGAACTCAATCAAGGGTGAATCTAAGATCCGTTAAGAATCCAATGAGAACATAATCAAGATTGGATCCAAGATCTGTTAATGATCCATCGAGGACCCATTAAGTGTTGGATCTAAAATTCATTAAGAATCAATCAAGAACCTTATAAGGGTTGGATACAAGATCTATTAAGGATCTAATAAGAATCTAACTGAGTTGGATTCAAGATCAATTAAGGATCCATCAAAAATCCAACAAAATTCTAATAAGATTAAGCCCGACCTAAATTGAATCGAATCAGACTTGATCGAGATCAAGTTCTAAACATAAAATTAAATCAAATCAAACTTGATTAAAATCAAGTTTTGAATATCAAATTGAATTAAATTAGACTTGATCGAGATCAAATTCTAAACATTGAACTAAATCACATCAGACCTGATAGAAATCAAGTTTTGAACATCAAATTGAATCAAATTAGACTTGATTCAAATCAAGTTTTGAATATCAAATTGAATTAAATCAGATTTGATTGAAATCAAGTTTTGAACATTTAATTGAATCAAATTAGACTTGATAGAAATCAAGTTCTAAACATCAAATTGAATCAAGTTAGATTTGACCAAAATAAAGTTTTGAATATTAAATTAAATTAAATCAGACTCAAACAAAATCAAGTTTTGAATATCAAATTGAACAAATTAGACTTGATTGAAATCAAGTTTTGAACATTGAACTACATCAAAACAAACTTAAAATAAAATTAAGTCTAAACTTCAAACCAAATCAAATCAAACTCCATTCAAAATTGAATTTGGGTCAAGTCAATTTCAAATCAATTTGGGCTAGTTGACAACAAGCTTAAAATCATCGATAATACCTCAAATCCTAAATGACATAAGCTAAGAAATGCCATCGATTATTTAACCAAGGATGATTATCATAAGCTAATGTTGCTAATCATTTCAAGTCCGCTAATCATTTCTTCAAATCAAACTAAACTAAAGGTAGGCTTGAACTCACTTAGTTATTTAGCCAAATGTCATGTTCAAAGAAAGTTAGTTAACACTACATATAAAGTCATCAGTAACACTTCAAACTCAGCCAACACAAGTATAAAAGTTTTTGGTAAAGCTTCAAAGTTTTATCAACAACATGCTAATGATGCTATTGATTATCAAATCAGAAATGGTCAACATAAGCCAAGGCCACTTGCCATTTTGAACTGAAGTAAGGCATGCTTCAACTTGCTTAGTTAGTCAACAAAATATTGTGTTCGAAGAAAGTCAATTGCTAACAGGCATAATAATATTGGCCACACTTCAAGGTCATCAAACACAAGCTTAAAGTCATCAATGATACCTTAAATCTAATCAAAAACTAGCCAAGAGACCATTGATTATTGAATTAGAAATAATTAGCATAAGCTATGGTCGCTAATTATTATCTTAAGTCAAATATCAAAAGAAATCAACTGAAAGCAAGTATAAAGTCATCAGTGATATTTCAGGTCTTATTAGTGTCAACTAATATAATACAAGGTAGTTAGCCACATCTTGAAATCTAGCGAAGTTGTTAGCATCCACCAAGGATCAAACCAAGCACCTATTCGAATCAAATTCCACTCAGTCAAGTGCACGGGAGTGAGGTAGTGGCAAGCATCAAGTTTTTCCCATTTTCTTTTTTATTTTATATCATTTATGATTGTGAATTTAAGTTTATTAAATTATAAAGTGAAAGTATGTCCTTACTTAGGTCATATATCCTTTTCTTAAAGTTAATCAAATCATTTTTTTTCTTTGTATCTTTATTTTATTAGCTTACTTTAGGAGATTCTTGACAATTATCAAGGTAATTAACAATAAGAGTTGGTGCCTGTTGGGAGTCATATTCCGATGATTCCTAATTACATAATCAAACCACCTTTAATTTTTATTTATTATTTTGATATTGCTTCTTGAGGTGTTTAGCTATTCCGGGTGGTTAATTGTGGGGCTACAAGCAGAGTACTCTTTTTTTGACTTCTATTGTTAGCTTGGTTAGAAGATTAATCACCCAAGTGGAATTATGAGATTCCTTCATCTGAGGAGTTTGTGTCACTCCCTGGATGAGAGGGAGGAGGGGGGAAGGGGAGATCAAGCTAATAGTCTTCTCCATCACTTGACTAATGGAAGCAGACCATTTATCAGCTTAGGATCTTTGATAATATTTTGCATCATCGTAATATACCTCCTGAACATTAAAAGGATGTACATCTCCATCAATTTGATATTTTTTACTATCCTCAAAGTACCTAAGGTATTGATGTAGGGTTGATGGTAATACTTTATTTTCATATAACCATAGCCTCCCTAATAGTATTTTATATGACATATCAGTATCAATCACATAGAACCTAGCATTAATCCTTAATTTGACTCTTTTAATTAAACCCTTGGATGGTTATAATTTTGAAAGATAGGCGACACACGTCTAAAGCTAAAGCTTTTAGAATATGGAGAGTCATTAAATTTACTGAGGAGCCTGGGTCAATGAGGATGCAATTGATTTTAATCCCATCACTATAACGAGTGACAAAAAATGGCCTATTGTGGTCTGTTGCTCCTTGTAATGTTATCATTTGTGAAGGTGATGTTAAGAGTTCGACGAGCATATGATGACTCCTTCATATTCTCTTCAACGAAGTATGCATGATAGTCAGTTGGGTTTTGCAAGATGTGTACTAACATATCTTGAGTTCTTGTGACATTATTAGGGCATTAAACACAATTAGCATGACAAGAATTTTCTTGAGATAAGTTGTTATGTTGTACTTTGCCTTCTTAGGTTATAGGTTTAGCTTGTGAAGGCTCTATATCCTTATTTATTTGAAGTTCTTTCTCTTTGTCCTTGTCCTTAGAGATATTCTTATCTCTAGGCATTGGAACTTGTCTTGGGGGTAACACTTTACCACCTCTAAGTTGTACTTGATTTGCATTTCTTAGTCAAATTCTAGCATCTTGAGATTAGTAAAGCTCTTCTTCAGAGTCACTACTAAGACTAATAATGTAATAAGAGGTAGTGGATCATTGCCCCTAATTGGAGGATGTAACTGGTTGACAATTATCCCATTCAATATTAGAACTATGCACATAGGGCTTTCTTGTGGAGAGATCTTCAAAAACCCTTTGATAATTATCCTGTTCAATATTAGAACTATGCACATAAGGCTTTCTTGTGGAGAGATCTTCAAAAACCCTTTGATAATTATCCTGTTCAATATTAGAACTATGCACATAAGGCTTTCTTGTGGAGAGATCTTCAAAAATCCTTTGGATAAACTCTTCTATTTCATCAGTTGGAATGACCTTTTTTAGGACATTGTATTAGGATATTTCTTTTTTGGATATTTGGATTGATATGATATAGGAGTTGGATAAACTCCAATATTAGCTTATTTAATCGTTTCCTAAAATGTTTGCCTTTTCTTTTGGTACTTACTAGTGTAAGGCCTTTCAAAATGATCGTAAAATTGTTTTGACTCAAACATAGAGTTAATTGATGATGATAACATAGGACATCGACTATGTCCTATATGTATAATTCCTCTAAAGTCAATAGAGGGCACCCTTCCATAGGCTCTAGGATTGGGATTTCACCAAAGCTAATGGGTTGAGTATTTACCACTAGCTTATTTGATAATGATTGGTCTGGCTGATCATTAGTGTCTATCAAACTTGTGTGAGTCACCATGCAATAAGAAGCAATAGACCTAGGTGATCATCCTTGAGAGTGCTTATCTTTCGTAATCCACTTTTAGGGCAGATGGTGTGGATGATGGTCCTAGTCTCAAGGAGGGTTGGTAGGTGATTTACCACCATTTACGTACGATCTTTTATGTGCCTTTGGCATTTTTGCTACCATCCTTTTTCTTTTCTCAATATTTTCACAAAGCATGGTAGTTACACTTGACATGCTCTCCATATCGACAGCTAAAGCTTGCATGCATTCATTTATCACTTGCATTTATGTCCTAACATATATATTAGTTATGGTTAGATCTTTTATAGTATATAGCGGTAGTTTAATCATGCCATAATCACAGTCACAGGTGAACCACTTCCTAACATAGTCATCTTGGTAATAGTCCATGGGGAGACTAATGAGAATCTCCAATTATCAGTGATTCACTTAACAAATTTATTTGCTTCTTCCCATCTTGTGCTCTAAACTTCATCGTTGTTGGAGTGACAAGGTGACCCTGGTGATTGGTTTGACTGTGAGCTTCCAATGGTAGCACATGTTGCCACTAGAAGTTCATCTTCCCTATTCTTTGTGTTAAAGCCTTCAAGAAAAACTCTAAGTTTATTAAAAAGAAATTTCTCAAGAGTTACTTGATTTATTTCTCCTTGGACATATTCTTCAAGGGCATCAATGTACTCTTAGATGGCCAATTGCTTTACCGTGTATCCTTTTGGTTAAACCCATTTCTTTTTCTTATTTTTATTCTTTTTCTTTTTTAAGTTTTGGGTAGGGGGAAAGTTTTTTTTGATGAAGCTTTCTTTATTACCATCCTAGGATTTTTAGAGTTTGTAGCCATCTTCTTTATCAGATTTTTTCACCTTTTAGAGATATAGATTTCTCACAAGTGCTCTTATTCGAGTGGGTGTATGATATTCTTCCTCCTCTAAAAGGAGTCTAGCAAGTGCCTCATGGGTCTCAAACATAGTTATGTGATTGACGTGTTAGTGGGTATTTCAAATAAGGTTGACTTTGAGAGAGTCCGTTTACCCTCTTGGTATTACTTTTCGATCCAATCCTTGAATACATAGTAGTCTGTAATGGTATGACCCAAGACTCCATAATAAGGACAAAAGTTTAGATGATCCTTTTTATTGACTTCATTTGGCCTTTTACATTCTGGCAATAGGAGGCCTAATTTTAGAGTCTCTTGAAAAATTTTGCCTACTCTCTCTCTTTTAAAAGAGTATTTCTTCCTAAGTTTCTATTGAAAAGTGTTAAATAGTTGTACTTATCCATCTCTCCTAAGAGTTGGTAATTTTTAAGAGTTTCCTCTATTTGTGGTGGGGCTTGTAATTTTTTTTCGCTTTTGTGAATGCTGCCCTCATATTTTTAGAGGGCTCCTCTCTCTTTACCTTATCTTTTTCTAGTTTGAAATTTTGTAAACTAGATAAGGTTGGTGGGCTAATCCTCTCCAACTGCTTGATCTATAAAATAAGGTCTTGCAAAGTGTTGATAGAAGAAGCACTTAGATGTGGCACCATCTAGTTCTTCATTATGTTACCAAGGACTAGATTTACAACCTCAAATTGGCTTATGGATTGTTCACACCTAATGTTGAGATTTCTCCACTATGTGATATAATCAAACACTAATTCTTTATCCCACTTTGGTGTTGAGATGAGGTCCACAATAGTTGCCTTGTCGCTAATTCCTCAAAATGTGATTCAAAAAGCCTCTTTCATTTGAAACCAAGTTTGTATGAATTTTGGTTATAAACTGGTATAACATTAAAATGCTATCCCATTTAAATTTGCTAAAAATTGGCAAAGTAACAATAAGGGGTTATTACTTAAATCCCCACATTAAGTTACAAAGTGAGCTATATGTTGTTCAAGATTACTAATGCCATTAAATTATTTAAAGTTAGGTACTGTATATCCCTTAGGATATGACATTTGTTCATGATGAATATAGTATAGCTTGTTTGTATTATTTATCATATTCACGTCACTTTTTTGTCTTAGTTGTATCACCACTATTCATTGTACATACTATTATATGTATCTGACAGCTTCATATTGTCAAGAATCCCTCAAATTGATGATTGGGTATCTCTTACTGGTGGAGGAGGCGATTGTGAAGAGCCTACATTTTCATGAATCTTATCTACATGAGGTGTATTTTTTGCTACCCCTGCAGCTTCATGGGATGATTGTTGAGACCGCTCCAACTTATCAAGCTTTTGTCTCATTTTTATCATCATCTCTATCAACTCCATGGCCTTCTTCTAAGTATCATCTTTCTCTTTCTCTA
>RXID01011056.1:0-105536 GCA_005019695.1 Trichopus zeylanicus subsp. travancoricus
TTGTAGTAGTTGTAGCAATAAAAGTAGTAATAGCTATAGTAGTAGTTGTTGTAATAGTGCAGAACTAATGGGAATAGTAGTAGTACTAGTAGCTGCAATAAAAGTAGTGTTGTAGTTGAAGTAGTAGTTCCAGTAGTAGTTGTTGTTGTTGTTGTCGTCGGCGTCTAGACGTAGGAGCGGTCGTAGGCGGCGTAGTCCTACTCGTCGTCTTACTCCGCGTTGTCTTCGTAGGAGTCATGTTTGTTATTGTTGGTTGTTGTTGTAGTATAGCTAGCAATAACACATCAGCAGTATCACTAGTAGTCGTGGTGGTAGGTGTAGTAGTATTAGTTGTTTTGTGTAGTCGTTGTTGTAAGTGTAGTCGTCGTCGTGGGCGTAGTAAAAGTAGTAGTAGGGTGGCGTAGTAAAATTATACAATAGTAATAATGGTGGTGGTGGTGGTGGTGGTGGTGGTCGTAGTAGTGTACTAGCAGCAGCAGCAGCAACAGTAGCAGTAGTAGGAGTAGTAGCAGAAGGAGTTGTAGAATTAGTAGCATTATTAGTTGTATTAGTAGTAGTTGTAGTAGTACTAGTAGTGGGAGTAGTTGTAGTAGAACTAGTAATATTAGTGGGAGTAATGGTAGTAGTAGTTGTAATACTAGTAGTAGTAATAGTAGAAGAAGTAGTAGCAGTAGTAGAAGTAGTAGTATTAGTACTCGTGCTAGCCGTCACAATAGTGGCAGTAGGAGTAGTAGTAGTAGGAGTAGTACTAGTAGTAGTAGTGGTGGTGGTGGTGGTAGTAGCAATAGTAGTAGTAGTAGTGGTACTAGTAGCAGCAACAGCAGTAGTAATAATAGCAGTAGCAGTAGCAACAACAGTGGTTGAAGCTGAAGCAGTAATAGTAGAAGTAATAGTTGTAACAGTAGCAATAGAAGTAGTAATAGCTATAGTAGTAGTAGTTGTTGTAGTAGCTATAGTATTAATGGCAGTAGTAGTATAGTACTAGTAACAATAGTACAAGTAGTGTTGTAGCAGAAGTGGTAGTTGCAGTAGTTGTAGTTCTAATTCTTATAGTAGTGGTAGTAGCTACAGTAATAGCACTAGTAGTAATAGCAATAGTGGTTATTGTAGCAGTGGTAGTAGGTGTAGTTGTTGTTATTGTTGTTGTTGTAGTGGTCGTAGTAGTTATTATAGCGGTTATAGTATAAGTAGTAGCAGTAGCAGTAGCGATAGCAGCAATAGCTTTAGTAGTGGTAGCGGAAGGGGTTGTAGTAGTAGAAGTAGTCATCGTATTAGTAGTGGTCGCAACAGTAGTAGTAGTACTAGTAGTACTAGTAGTGGTAGTTATAGTAGTAGTAGTAGTAGCAACAGCAAAACTTGTAGTGGTAGCAATAGTAGAGCTGTAGGAGTAGTAGTGGCAGTAATTTTAGTAGAAGTAGTAGTCGTAGTTGTTGTAGTAGTAGTTGTAATAAAAATAGTAGTCCTAGTCATAGTCATAGTAGTAGTAGTATTATTATTAGTAATAGTAGCAGCAGCAGCAGTAGTAGCAGTAGTAGCAGAAGTAATAGTGGTAGTCATAGTAGTAGTAGCAACAGTAGTAGTAGTAGTAGTTGTTGTTGTTGTTGGTGTTGTAGTAGTAGTAGTTGTTGTTGTAGTAGTACTTGTAGTTGTTGTGGTAGTAGTAATAGAAGCAGTTGTAGTTGTAGTAGTAGCATTAGTGGTAGTCGTAGTTGTAGTAGAAGTAGTAGTAATAGTTGTTGTAGTATTACTAAAAGGAGGAATAGTAGTAGCAAAAGTAGTAATAGGAAGAGTAGAAGTAGTACTAGTAGTTGTTGTTGTTGTAGTATTAGTTGTAGCAATAGTAGCAGTTAGCAATAGTAGTAGTAGTGGTGGTTGGAGTAGCAATAGTTCTAGTTTGCAATATTAGCCGCAGTAGTAGTAGAATTAGTAGTAATAGTAGTAGCAGTAGTAGTTGTTGTTGTAGTTTAGTAGCAGTAGTAGTAGTAGTTATAGTAGTAGTATTAGTAGTAGTATTTGTTGTAGTTGGACTCGTATTAGTAGTGGGAGCAGTGGTAGGGGGAGGAGTAGTAGTAGTAGTAATAGAAATAGTAGCAGTTTTAGTAATAGTAGAAGTAGTAGTAGTTGTTGTGGAAGTTGTGGTAGTAGTAGTGGTATTAGATCTTGTAGTAGAAGTGGTAGGAGTAGTAGTAGGAGTAGTAGTAGTAGTAATAATAGTAAAAGTTGCAGAAGAAGTAGTAGTAGTACTAGGAGCGGTGGTGGTAGTAGTACTAGCAGCAGCAGCAGTAGTAGTAGAAGTTGTTGTAGTAGTAGTTGTAGTATTAGTAACCATAGTAGTGGTTATAGTAATAATATTAGTAGTAATAGTTGTTGCAGTAGTAGTAATATTTGTACTAGTAGTAGTAGTAATACTAGTAGTCGTAGTGTTAGCAGTAGAAGTAGTAGTACTACTACTAATAGTAGTAGAAAAAGTTGTTGTTGTTGTTGTAGAGTAGTGCAAGGAGTAGTAGTAATGTTAGTAGTAAAAGTAGTAGAAGACATAGTAGTTGTAGTTATTGTAGCAGTAGTTGTTGTAATAGAGAAGTAGCTATAGTAGCACTAGTAGTAGTAGGATAATTAATAGTAGTAGTAAAAGATGTAGAAGCAACAACAATAGTAGTAGTGCTAGTAGTAGTTGTTGTTGTTGTAGAAATAGTAGTAGTAGTGGGAGCAATAATAGTTGTAGTTGTAGCATTATTAGTAGCAATTGTAGTAGTAGTAGTAGTAGTAGTCGCAATATTAATTGTAGTAGCAGAAGTAGTAGCAATAGCAATCATTGTGGTAGCAGTAGTAGTAGTAGTAGTCGTAGTAGTTATAGTGGTAGTAGTTGTCATAGTCGTTGTAGTAGCAATAGCAGCGTTAGCAGTAGCAGCGAAACCAGTAGTAGGAGCAATAGTAGTACTAGTAGTAACAGTAGTAGTAGTACTAGTAGTAGTAGAAGAAAAAAAACAAGATGAGGTCATAGTAGTAGCTCCAGTAGAAGTAATGGTGGTGGTGGTAGTAGTAATAGTTATTGTAGTAATTGAAGTAATAGTAGTAGTGGTGGTAGCAGTAGTAGTAGTAGTTATTGTAGTAATAGAAGTAATAGTGGTAGTGGTGGTGGTAGTAGTAATAGTAGTAGTGGGAGTAGCAGCAGCAGTAGGAGTAGTAGTACGAGTAGTAGTAGGAGTTGCAGTAGAGGTAGTAGCAGTAGTAGCAGTAATAGTTGTTGTAGTAGTAGTAGATGTAGTAGTAGAGGAAGAAGTAGTAGTAGTAGAAGCTGTAGTAGCAGCAGCAATAGCAGTAAAAGAGTAGTGGTAGTCATAGTAGTAGTAGTAATTGTAATAGTAGTTGTAGGAGTCGTAGTTGTAATTGTAGTAGTTGTTGTTGTAGTAGTAGTAGTAATGATTGTAATAGTAGTATTTGTAGTAGGTGTATTAGGATTAGTAGTAGTTGTTGTTGTTGAAATAGTAGTAGAAGTAGTAGTAGTTGTTGTTGTAATAGTAGTTGTAGGTAGTAGTTGTGGTAGTAGTAGTTGTAGTTGTAGTAGTAGTAGCAAAAATAGTACTAGTAACAGTGGTAGTGGAAGTAGTAGTTGTACTACTAGTAGTAGCAGTAGGAGTGGTAGTACTAGTAATAGCTATAGCAGTACTAGTAGTAGTAGCAGTAGCAGTACTAGTAGCAGTAGTTGTAAGCGCTGCAACAGTAGTACTCGAAGTAGTAGTTGCAATAGTTGGGGTAGCTATAGTTCTAGTAAAACTAGTAGTAGCGGCAATCGCAGTAGCAGTAGTAGTTTTGTAATGGTAATAGTTGTCACCATAGTAGTAGTAGTAATAATAATAGAGGTAGCAGTAGTCATTGCTGCAATTGTTGTAGTAGTAGTCGAAGTAGTAGTTCTAGCAGCAATAGTAGGAGTAATAGTAGTAGTAGCATTAGTTGTAGTTGTAGTTGTTTTAGCAGCAAAATTGAGGGTAGCAGTAGTAGTAGTAGTTGTAGTTGTAGTACTAGTAATAATAGTAGTAGTAGAAGTAGTAATAGTCGCAATCATAGTAGTGGTAGCAGTAGCGGTAGTAGCAGTGGTGGTAGTAGCGATAGATGTAGTTGTTGTAGTAGCAGCAGTAGTAGTGGTAATAGGAGTAGTAGAAGTAGCAGTACTAGCAGTGGAAGTAGTAGTAATATGAAAAGAAGTAGTTGTACCAGTAGCAGTAGCAGTAGTACTAGTAGCAGCATTAGTAGTATTAGTATTAGTAGTAGTAGTAGTAGTTGAATTAGTAGTAGTAGCCACGGCAGTAGCCGTAGTAGCAACAGTAGTAGTGGTAGTAGCGGTAGTAGTTGCAGTTGTTATAGCAGTATTAGTAGCAGCAGTAGTTGCAGTAGTAGCATTAGCAGAAGCTGTAGAAGTTGAACACTAGTATGAACAGTAGCATTATGAGTAGAACAAGTAGTAGTTGAAGTAGTTTAGTAATTTTTGTAGTTGTAGTAGCAGTTGTAGTAGCAGCAGAAGTAGTAGCGGTAGTAGTAGCAGGAGCAGTATTAACCGTAGTAACAGAAGTAGTAGTTGAAGTGGCAATTGTAGTAGTTGTTTGAGAAGTAGTAATAATAGCAGTAGTAGCAGAAGTCACAGTAGTAGTAGTCGGAGCAGTTGTAGTTGTAGAAGTAGTTGTAGCAGTAGTAGCAGCAGTAGAGTAGTGGAAGTAGTAGTAGAAGTAGCAATAACAGTAGTAGCAGCAGTAGCATTAGCAGAAGCTGTAGAAGTTGAACACTAGTAGCAACAGTAGCATTATGAGTAGAACAAGTAGTAGTTGAAGTAGTTTAGTAATTAGTAGTTGTAGTAGCAGTTGTAGTAGCAGCAGAAGTAGTAGCGGTAGTAGTAGCAGGAGCAGTATTAACCGTAGTAACAGAAGTAGTAGTTGTAGTTGAAATTGTAGTAGTTGTTTCAGAAGTAGTAATAATAGCAGTAGTAGCAAAAGTCATAGTAGTAGTAGTCGGAGTAGTTGTAGTTGTAGAAGTAGTTGTAGCAGTAGTAGCAGCAGTAGAGTAGTGGAAGTAGTAGTGGTAGTAGCAACAACGACAATGTAGTAGTTGTAGCAGTAGTAGTAGTAGAAGTCGTATTAGTAGGAGAGGTAGTAGGACTTGTTATTGTTGGAAAAGTACTAGTACTAGTTGTTGTTGAAGTTGTAGTTATTGTAGTAGTAGTTGTCATAGTAATAGTGGTAGCTCTTATTGCAATTGTAGCAAACGTAGCGGAATTTATAGTAATAGTTGTTGTAAAAGTAGTACAACTATAGGTATAGTAGTAGAAGTAGTAGGAGATTTAGTAGTAGTAATTGACATAGAAGTAGTGGCAACAGCAGCAGCAGTAGTATTAGATGTTGTTTTGTTGCTGTAAAGGCAGTAGTATAGGAAGTTGTTGTAGTAGTAGTAGAACTAGTAGTATTAATAGTCACTATAGCAATAGCAGTATCAGCATTAGTAGTAGGAGTAGTAGTACCAGTTGTAATAGTAATAGTAGTAGTGGTGGTGGTAGTAGTAGTAGTAGTACCTGTAGTGGTAGCAGAAGTAGTAGTAGTAGTAGCAACATTAGTAGTAGCATTAGCAGTAGTTGTTGTAGTAGTAGTAGCAATAGTAGCAGTAGTTGCAATAATAGCAGCAACAACAATAGTGGTCGTAGTAGTGGTGACAATAGTAGCGGTAGTTGGAGTCATAGTACTAATAGCAACAGCAGTCATATTAGTAATAGTAGTAGTAGTCGTAGTAGCAGAAGTTACGGTAGTAGCAGTTGTAGTAGTAGTTATAGTCGTAGTGGTTGTAGCAAAAGTAGTAGCAATAGTACTAGTAGATGTTACTACTAGTGCTACACCTACTACTACTACTACGACTAAGCCTACTACTATTACTATTACTCCTATTATCACAACTCTTGCTGCTACTACTACTACTAGTAGTACTACAACTCCTGCTACTGCCACTACCACGACTACCACCACTACTACTACTAACAATAATAATAATGATATTACTATTACTACTACAACTACTACTGCTACTACTACAACTATTACTCCTACAGCTACTGCTATTCCTACCAAAACTGCCACTACCAATACTAGAACTACTACACCTACTACAACTATTACAACTAGTACTGCTAACCCTACTACTTCTATTGCTGCTGCTACGGCTACTTCTATTACCAGTACAATTGCTAGTACTATTACTACTACTAGTACTACTACTACCCCTAATACTACAACAACAACAACAACTACTACTACTACTACTTCTCTAACTACTACTACTACTACACCACTTCCTACTCCCACCCCCAATACTAATACTACTACTCCTTCTCGTCCTACTACTTCTATTACTACTAAAACTCCTACTACTGGCCCTACTCCAACTACGACTATTCCTATTACTACTCCTAGTCCAACTCCTCTAACAACTACAACTACTAGTAATATTACTCTTCAACTACTCCTACTTGTACAGCAACTCCTACTACTCCAGCTCGTACTACTACTAATGCTACTACTACAACAACAACCACTCGTACTCCCACTCCTACTACTTATATTGCTACTACTACTGCTGCTACTACCACAACAATAACAATGATGACTACTACTACTACTCCCACTAGTACTTCTACTGCTACAACTACTACTACTACTACTACTACTACTACTACTACTACTTCTTGTAGTACAATTGTGACTATTACTACCACTACTACTAGTACAACTAGTACTAATACTAACACTACTACTACCACCACCACCACTACTACTAATACTACTAATACTAACTCTCATACTACTTCTACAATAATAACAATAACTATAACTACTATTACTACTACTATAAACAAAACTATGACTTCTATGACTTCTATGACTACTACTCCAACAATAACTACTACTATGAATACCACTACAACTACTACTATAACTCCCACTACTGCTACTACCCCTACTCTAACTACTATTACACCTATTACTACAATTCCTGCTCCTCCAAGAACAACAGCTACTATTAGTACTACTACTGCTACTACTAGCACTACTACTACTACAACAAGAACTACAACTACTACTGCTACAACTAGCACTACTACTACTTCAACAACAACAATTACAACTACTATTGCTACTACTACCATGATTTCTGCTACTACTACTACTATTATAACAACTTCTACTAATACTATTACTACTACGAATGTTGTTGCTGTAGCTGCTCCTACCACTACTACTATTGCTGCTACTGCTGCTGCTACTACTACTACTACTACAACAAATACCACTACTACTATGGCTGCTACTGCTGCTACTACTACTACAACTACTTCCACTACTAGTATAATTGCTACTACTCCAACTCCTTCTACTTGTACTACTACTTCTAACACTAACACAACTACTACAACTGCTACTACTATGATAACTACTACTAGTACTTCTACTTCTACTGCTACAACTATTACTACTACTACTAGTACTACTACTAGATTAATTGCTACTGCTAGTACTATTACTACTACTATGACAACAACTACTACAGCTACTGCTACTAATACTACTACTAATACAACTACTAGTACTACTACTACTTCTACTACTAGATCAATTACTGCTACTGCTACTACTGCTGCTACTACTATTATGACAACAACTTAATACTATAGCTACTGCTACTAATACTACTACTAATACAACTACCACAACTACAACTACCCCTATTATTAGAACTACTACTACTACAACTGTTAATATGCTACTACTACTACTCCTACTATTCCTGCTACTACTACTACTACTACTACTACTAATACTACTATTACTACTGCTACTACTATTGTTGTTGCTGCTACTACTACTACTATTACTACTACTAGTACTGCTAATACCACTATTACTACTACTACTCCCACTAATACTATTACTACTACATCTACTCCTAATACTACCACAACCCCAAGAACAACCCCAACTCCAACACACCTACTACTACTACTACCGCTGCTACTGATCATATTATAACTACTACTTCGGCGCCAACAACTATTGCTACTACTGCTATTACTACTACTACTATGACTACAACAACTTCTACTACTACTAATACTACTACTGCTGCTCCTACTACCACTACTACCACTAATATTACTATTACCACAACTACTACTACTTCGACTGCAACTAAAACTACTACTATTCCTACTCCTACTCAAACTCCTACAACAACAACAATAACAACAACAACAACAACAACAATAATAATAACAACTACTACTACTAGTACTACTACTATTATTGCTGTTACTACTAGTACTGCTACTACACCTACACCAACTCCTACTACTACTACCACTACTATGACAACTACTACTATGCCTACACCCTCTCCTACTACAACAACTACTACTACACCTTCTACAACTCCTACTCCTACTACAACTACTACTACTACTATTACTACTACCACTACTACTGCTACCACTACTCCAATAACTAAAACTACTAGTACTAGTCCTAGTACAACTCCTATAAATATTAATAGTACTCCTACTACAACTCCTATCCCAACTTCTACTAATACTACAACACCTAATACTACTCCTAATACTACTCCTACTACAATAGCTCCTAGTAGTAGTTGTTGTTGAAATAATAGTTGTTTGTGCTAGTAGTAGTAGAAGTAGAAGTAGTAGTAATTGTAATAGTTGTAGCTATAATAATATTAGGAGGAGTAGTAGTGGTAGTAGTATTAGTAGAAGTTGTTGCAGTAGCTGTGGTAGTTGTATTCGTGGGTGTAGTAGTAGTAGTTGTAGTAGTAGTCGTACTAATAGTAAAAGTAGTAGGAGTAGTTGTAGAGGCAGCAGCAGTAGTAGTAGTTGTAGCAGTAGCGGTAGTAGCAGTAGCAACAGTAGTAGTAGGTGTTGTAGCAGAAGCAGTAGTAGTTATTACAGGAGTAGCAGTAATAGTAACAGTAGCAAAAGTAGCAGTATCAGTTGTAGAACTAGTAGCAAACATTGCTGTAGTAGTAGCAGCAGTAGTAGTAGTAACAGCAGTGGTGGTGGTAGTAGTTGTCGTTGTTACTGTAGTAGTAGTGGTAGCATTGGTAGGAGTAGTGGTATTGATAGTAGATATAGTAGTAGCAGCCATAGCAATAGTAATAGTAGCTATTGCTCTAGAGGAACCAACAATAATTGTTATAGTAGCAGCAGCAGATGCAGTAGTTGTAGCAATAGTAGTTGTAGGAACAGTACCAGCAGGAGCAATAGTAGTAGTAATAGTAATAGTAGTAGTAGTAGTAGTAGTAGTAGTAGTAGTAGTAGTAGTAGTAGTAGTGGTGGTAGTATTAGTATTATTAGTAGTAGTAGTAAAAGTTGTAGTAGTTGTAGCAATAGTAGTGTTGATGGTAATAGTAGTTATACAAGTAGTAGTAGTAGTAGAAGTAGTAGGAGTAGTAGTAGTTGTAGTATCGGTAGTAATAGTAATAGTAAAAGTAGTTGGAGTAGTAGCCGTAGTCGCAGAACTAGTAGTTGTTGTTGTTGTAGTTGTAGGTGTTGCAGTAGTAGATGTAGTAGTAGTTGTTGTTGTTGTTATTATATTATTATTATTATTAGTAGTAGTCATAGCAATAGTAGCAGCAGTAGCAGTAGAAGTAGTAGTAGTAGTAGTGGTACCAAAAGTTATAGTTGTAGTAGTACCTGATATTATAACAATCTCCCTCTTCAGGTGTGATTTAACCACATTGTATGAGTTATAATGTCAGCTGTGATGAATTAGTCCCACATCGGATATGGGATAGATAGGGCCCCATATTCCATGAGCTTAAGCTTTTATAATGATTTGGTGTCTGACTCACTATATTATTCCGATTCGATACTCTTTCAACTCCCCCAACATAAAGCTACTAGTACTACAACTACTACAACTACTAATACTTTTTCTACTACTACTACTGGAAATACTAATACTGCTACTACTTCTCCTACGGCTATGCTATTGCAACTACTACAACTACTATTACTATTGCTACCGCTACAACTAATTTTACTACTACAACTGTGATTACTACAACAACTACTACTGAACTAGTGCTATGGCTACTGGCACTAATACTACTACTACTGCTCCTATAACTACTACGGCTACTACTACAACTACTGCTGCTGCTCTACACTATTACTACTGCTACAATTTCTTTCACTCCTACTGCTACTATTAGTACTACTCCCGCTACAACTACAAATACTGCTTCTGCTTCTACTGCTACTACTACTGCAATTGCTACTCCTACTACTACTGCTCCTACTCTTTTCTACTACTGGTACTTCTAATACCACTACTACTAATTGAGCGGCAACTACTGTTGCTATTACTACTTCTACTACTACAGCTGTTATGACTACTACTATGAATAGTACTACTACTACTTCTAATACTTTGACTATAACTACAACAACAACTACTACTACTACTGCTGCTACAATTACTAATACTATTACTGTTGCTGCAACTGCTACTACAACTATCAATAATACTACCACTGCTACTATTACTAATAATACTACTACTACTACAACTAATACTATTATTTCAACAACAACTACTACTAGTGCTAATTCTTCAACTACAACTACTGTCACTACTATTGCTATGGCCACAATGGCTACCATGACTACTACTACTACTTATGCTACTATTGCTACTACTATTACTACTTTTACTACTGTCACTACTATTACTATGATTTGTACTACTACTACTATAACTAAAACTACTACTACAACTTTTATGACTATTACTATTGATACTATTGCTATTATCGCTAATATCACTACTGCTACTGCTACGCTACTATTACTACTACTACTATGACTACTACTACAATTACTAGTACTAGTACTACTACTACTATTAATACTACTACTACTACTACTATTGTTGCTACTGCTACTACTACTACTACTACGACTATTACTTATCTTGCTACTACTATTGCTTTTACTACTACTACTATTTCTACAACAACAACGACAACTACAATTGCTGCTGCTACTACTGGCACTACTACTGTTACTGTTGCTACTACAACTACTATTGCTATTGCTACTCTTGCTAATAATAATACTACTACTAATAATAATAATACTAATACTACTACAATAATTGCTACAACTAATACTACTATTACTACTACTTCCGCTATAACAACTACTACATTTGTTGCTACTATTACTACAACTGCTGCTAGTACTACTACTACTACTACAACAACAATAACTACTACTGTGGCTACCACTACTACTACTACTACAGCTACTAATACTGCTGCTACTACTGCTTCTACTACTACTGCTATTTATACCACCATTATTACTACTAAAACTACTACTGCTACTACTAATACTACTATTTCTACTACTATTGCTACTGCTACTACTTCTAGTACTACTACTGCTACTGCTGCTACTGCTGTGGCTGCTACTTTTGGTACTACTACTACTACCACCACCATGACTACTACAACTACAGTGATAGCTACTACTGATACAGCTACTACTACTGTTACTTCAACTCCTATTATTGCTTCTATTGCTACAACTATTATTGCTTCTACCATTACATCTACTACTACTGGTACTGCTACTGCTACTTCTGCTACTTCCGTTAGTGATATTAATGCTTCTACTACTACTACTACAACAACAACCACTACTACAACAACGTCTCCTACTGCTACTATTACTACTACTTCTACAACTATGAGTATTATTACTGCTATTACTACCACCAACAAGACTAGTACTACTACTACTGCAGCTGCTACTAATGCTACTACGATTACAACTACAACAAGAACTACATCTACTGCTACAGTTATGACTACTATTACTACTATTTGTACTACTAATATTGTTACTACTACTACTCCTTCTAGTACTTCTGCTACTAATACTATTGTTGTTGCTACGGTTACTACTACAACTACTACTGCTACTAGTAGTAGTCCTGTTGTTTCTATAGCTACTACTACTACTACTCCTACTTATACTACAACTATTGCCATAGTTGCTACTATTGCTAGTACGACACCTACTACTGCTGCTGCTGCTAGTAATGCTACTACCGCCACTAATGTTGCTGTTGCTAATACTGCAACTACTACTACTACTACTACTACAACTGCTACGACATCCACTACTTCTTCTGCGACTATTACTACTATTGCTCCTACTGCTACTACTACTACTGCTACTGCTGCTACTACATCTACTACAACTTCTACTAGTACAATAACTACAACTTCTGCTACTACTACTACTACTTTTGCTATTGCAACTGTTGCTATGGCTACCTCTGCTACTACTGCTACTAGTAATACTACTACAACTTTTGTTACTACTACTGCTGCTACTATGACTTCTGCTGCTACTACTACTGCTACAACAACTACAGCTAGTAATACTACTACTGCCCCTAATGCTGCTGCTGCTGTAGCTGCTACAACTACTACTACTACAACTACTATGACTACTACTGCAATGATTACAACAATAACTACTACTGCTATTGCTACTACAACTTCTACTACATCTATTTCTATAAATATTACTACTACTACTATTGGAACTACTTCTAGTACTACTACTACTATTGTTGCTGCTACCACTACTACTACTATGGCAATTAATGCTACTACAACAACAACTACTACTACAACTACTGTCGTTTCAATAATCGCTACTTCTACTACTGCAACTATACTGCTACTACTTCTACAACTACTATTACTACTACTTCTGCTACTTTTCATACAACTACCACTGCTACTGCTACTATTACTTGGACAACTCTGACTACTATTACTACAACTACTTTAATCACTACTACTACTTCAATAACTACTACAATAGTTGTAGTAGTACTTGTAGTTGTAGAAATTGTAGTGGTAGCTATACTGATAGCAGTAGTTGTAGGTTTAGTAGTAGTAATAGTAGAATAAGTAGTAGAACTAGTACTAGCAGTTGGAGAACTTGTTGAGGTTGTAGTAGTAGTAGCAGCAGAATGTGCCGTAGCCATAGTAAATGGAGTAGTAGTCACCGTTGTATTATAACTATTACAACTACAACTACAACTACTTCTCCTACTTCTAAACCTACTCGTACTACTACTACTGCTACTACTACTAATTCAACAACTACTACTACCATAACAACTACTACTACTAGTGCTGCTCCGGATACTACTACTACTACTACAACAACTAGCACTACTGCTATTGCTATTGCTACTACTACAACAACGACAACAACTACTACCACTATTGCTACTGCTGCTGCTGTTACTACTCCTACTACTATGACTATTACTACTACTACTATTATTACTACTACTACTACTCCTACAACTACTACTACCGCTACTAATACTAGTACTAGTACTACTATTGTATCTATTATGCCTACTACTTTTGAAACTACCACCACCACTACTACTACTACAGCAAAAATAACAACAACTTCTACTACTGCTAGTACTACTGCTACTATTGTTGCTACTGGTACTAATATAACTGCTACTACTCCTAGTGCTACTGCTACTGCTACTGCTAATATAGCTAAAACTACTACCACTACTACTTCAACAAAGACTAATAATGCAACTGCTACTATGGCTACTCCTATTACTAACAATACTGCTACTACTTCTACTACTACTAGTACTACTACTATGATAACTACTGCTTCTACTATAGCTACTACTTCTACTACTATTAATATAACTACTACTCTTGCAAGTACTATTATATTGATAACTGCTACAGCTACAATAATAATAACTACTACTACTACTGTAACTAGTATGATTGCTACTGCTACTGAAACTACCACAACTGCTGCTACTACTACTACTACTACTACAATTACAACTACTATTACTACAACTACTTCTATAACTACTATTTCTACTGCTACTATAATGACCACTACTATGACATCTTCTTCTCCTTCTTCTTCTTCTTCTTCTTCTTCTACTACTACTACTACTATTATTACTACTATTATAGCTATTACTATTACTACTATTAATACAACTAATACTCTAGCTACGACTACTATAATGACTACTACTACAACAATAACAACAATAACAACAACTACAACTACTATTGCTACTATCACCAGTACAACAACTACCACTACTACAAGTACTATTAATATTACAATTACTACTACTACTATTACTACTATTGCAATTGTTGCAATACAACAACTACTATAACTACTACTAGTACTACTACTACTGCAATAACTACTACTATTACAACTACTAATAGTACTACTACTACTATTACTACTACTACTTCTTCCATGATAACTAGTACTACTACTAGTGCTACAACTACTCATACTAGTACAACAGAAACTATTGCAACTTGTACTGCTACTACTACTACTACTACTACTACTACTACTACTACTACTACTACTACTACCGCTACTAATATTACTACTACTAATACTAATATTGCTACAACAACAACAACTACTACTAATACTACTACACTTACTACTACTTCTAATACTATAACAACTACTATGATAACTACTATTGCTACTACTACTGCTACTATTACTATTCCTATTACTAGTAATATTACTTCTACTACTGCTACTACTATAACTACTACTACTATTACTACTACAACTACTCTTATTACTACTACTACTCCTACTACTACTACTACTACTACTAATAGTTGTAGTAGTAGAAATAGTAGTAGAAGCAGCAGCAGTAGTAGTTGTTATATTTGTGGTAGTAGTAGTAGGAGTTATAGTAGTAGAAGAAGTAGTAGCACTAGTAGTAGCAGTAGTAGTAGTAGTAGTAATCATAGTAATAGTTATAGTAGTAGATGTTGTAGTAGTACTAGGAGTAGTAGTAGTAGTAGTCATCGCAGTAGTAGTATTCGTAGCAACAACAACAAAAGTAACAGTAGCAGTAGTAGCAACAATAATAGTTGAAACAGTAGTAGTACTACTTATTGGAGAAGTAGTAATACTAGTGAAGTTGTAGTATTAGCAGTTGTAGTAGTAGTAGCAATAGTATTAGTAGTTATTGTATTATTAGTAGTAGTAGCTATGGCAGTCATAGTAGTTGAAGTAGTAGTAGTAGAGGTAGCACTAGTAGTGGTAGTACTAGTAGCTTTAGAAGTGTAGTAGTAGCAGTTTTTGTAGTAGCTATAGTTATGGTAGTAGTAGTAATAATAGTAGTAGCAATTATAGAAAGTAGTAGTAGAGGTAGCACTAGTAGCTTTCGAGGTGTAGTAGTAGCAGTTGTTGTAGTAGCTATAGTTGTGGTGGTGGTGGTAGTAGTAGTAGCGGTTATAAAAGTAGCAGTAGAAGTAATAGTAGTGTTAGTAGTAGTAGATGTATTTGTAGTAGCAGTAGTAGTAGTAGTTGGCAAAGTAATAGTGGTAGTAGTAGTAGCAATAGTAGTAGTAGTAGCAGTAGAAGGAGTAATCATAGTAGTAGTAGTAGTAGTATAAGTTGTTGTAGAAGTTGTAGTCATAGTAGTAGTTGTTATAGTATAGCAGTAATAGTAGGTGTACAAGTAGAAGTTGTTGTTGTTGTTATTATAGTAGCAGCAGCTATAGTGGTAGCAGGAGTAGAAGTAGAAGTAGTAGTAGTAGTAGCGGCAACACCTGGAGTAGTAGTAGTATTATTATTACAAGTAGCGGTAGTTGAAGTAGTAAAAGTTATTGTAGTAATAGAAATAGTAGTAGCAATAGTAGCAGTTGTAAGTGTAGTTCTAGTCATTGTAGTAGGAGATGTAATTGGAGGAATAGTAGTATTTGTAGTTGTAGTAGTAGTAATAGTGGTAGTTGTAGTGCAATAGAAACCACAGTCGTAGTTGTAACAATAGCGGTAGTTGCAGCAATAATAGTAGCAATATTAGTAATAGTAGTAGTAGTATGAGCAATAACAGCTGTAGTAGTAGTAGTAGTAGTAATAGTGCTACTAGTAGCAGTGTTAGTAGTAGTACTAGTTGAAGTAATAGGAGTAGTGGTTGGAGTAGGTGTAGGAGTAGGAGTAGTAGTAGTAGGAGGAGTAGTAGTAGTAGTGTCATTATTAGTAGTATTGTATCAAAAGTAGTAGTTGTGGAAGTAGTTATAGTAGTAGTAGTAGTAGTTGTTGTTGTTGTGGGAGTTGTAGTCGTAGCAGTAGTGGTTGCAGTAGTAGTAGTAGTTTTTGTTGTTGTAGTAGTATTCGCAGTGGTAGTTGCAATAGTAGTATTACTAGTTGTAGTAGTAATAGTAGTAGTAGCAATTTTAGTAGTAGCAGTAGCAGTAGTTGTAGCACATGTAGTAGCTATAGCAGTGGTGGTAGTAGTAGTCATAGTAATAGTAGTAGTAGTAGTAAAAGTTGTAGCCGTAGCGGTACTAGTAGTAGTAAGAGTAATAGTTGTAGTAACAGTAGTTGCATTTGTACCAACAGTAGCAGTAGTAGCAATACAACTACTGGTAGAAGATGTCACAATAGTACTATTGGTAACAATAGTAGAAATAGTAGTGGTAGTAATAATGGTAGTAGCAGTGGTAGTAGTGTAGCATTAGAAGAAGTATTTGGAGTCGTTGTAGTGGTAGGAGCAGGAGCGGCAGTTGTGGCAGCAGTTGTAAGAGTAGTAGTAGTAGTTATTATTGTTGTTGTTGTAGTAGTAGTAGTATTAGTTGTAGATGTAGCTGTTGCAATAGCGGTAGCAAAAGTAGTAGTAGTATTAGTCGTATTAGCAATAGCAGTAGTAGTTGTTGTTGTAGTAGTTGTAGCAGTAGTTGTCATAAGAGTAGTAACAGAATTGTTAGTAGTTGTAGTAATAGTAGCGACAACAGCAGCAGTAGTAGCAGTAGTAGTGGTAATAGTAGTAGTTGCAGTAGTAGCAGTAGTGGAAGCAGTAATAGAAGTAGTAGCAGTAGTCGTAATAGTAGTGGTAGTAGTGGTAGTAGTAGTAACAGTAGTAGCAGTAGTAGCACTAGAAGTAGTACGAGTAGTAGTAGTGGTTGTAGAATTGGTGGTACTTGCACTAGTAGTAGTTATAGTAGCAGCAGTAGTTGTAGTAGCAATAGTAGTAGTTGTCATTGTAATAGACATGGTAGTAGCAATAGTAGTAGTCGAAAAAGTATTAGTATCAGTAGTAGAAGTAATAGTAGTACTAATAGTAGCAAAAGTGATAGTAATAGAAGTGTTAGAAGTAGCAGCAGTAGCAGTAGTTATGGTAGATGTAGTAGTAGCGGTAGTTGTAGTAGTAATAGAAGTAGTAGTAGCAGTAGTTGTTGTTGTTATGGGGGAACTAGTAGTAGAAGTAGTAGTAAAAGTAGTATTTGTTGTTGTAGTAGTAATATTAGTAGTAGTAGTATTTGTAGTAGTAATAGGTATAGTAGTTGTAGTAGTAGTAGCAGTAATAATACCAGTAGAAGTAGTGGTAGTAGTAGTAGCAGTCACAATAGTAGTAGTGGTAGTAGTAGTAATACTCGTATTAGCAGTAGTAGTAGTAGTAGAAGTATTATTAGTTATAGTAGAAATTGTAGTAGTAGCAAAATTAGTAGTAGTGGGAATAGTATTAGGAGAAGTAGTAGTTGTTGCAATAGTTATAGCTATTTTAGTGGTAGAATTAGTAGTAATAGCAACAATAGTAGTAGCAACAGTAGTAGTTGTTGTAGTTGCAGCAATTGTAGTAGTAGTAGTTGTAGAAGGGGCTGCATTAGGTGTAGTTGTAGGAGTAGTACTAGTTGGAGTATTGATTGTGTCAGTATTAGTTATAATAGTAGTAGTGGTAGTAGACGTAGTAGTTGAAGTAGAGGTAGCAGACGTTGGAGCAGGAGTTGGAGTTGGGGTAGTAGTAGTAGTAGTAATAGTAGCAGTAGTGGTAGTAGTAGCAGTTGTGGTAGTAGTAGGAGCAGCAACAGTAATTGTAGTAGTAAATAGCACAAGTAGTAGTAGCAGCAGTAGTTATTGTAGTAGTACTGGTAGTAGTAGAAGTAGCAATAGTTGTAGTACCAATAGCTGTTGTAGTGGCTGTTGTAGCAGGAGAAGAAGTAGTAGTACAAGCTATAGCAGCAGTAGTAGTAGTTATTGTAGCAATAGGAAAATAAATAGGTATAGTAGTAGGAGAAGAAGTAGGTATAATATTAGTAGTAGCGGTAGAAGAAACAGTAGCATTAGTATTAGCTGGGGCGGTAATGGTAGTAGTCGTAGTAGTAGAAGCAGTAGCAACAGTAGTAGTAATAGTAGGGGCAGTAGCAGCAGCAACAGTAGTAGTAATAGTAGCAGTATTAGTAACAATTGTAGTAGTAGTAGAAGCAGTATTAGTAGCAGTTGTAGTAGTAGTAGTAGAAACTATATTATAGGCAATAGCAATAGTATTAGTAGTAGATGAAGCAGGTGTAGTATCGTGGTAAAAGTAGCAGCAGCAGCAGTAGTGCTAGTAATAGTAGTAATAATAGTAGCAGTAGTAATATTAGTAGTCATAGTAATAGTTGCAGCTACAACAACTTCAGTAGTAGTTGTAGTAGCAGTAGCAGTAGTAACAATAGTAGCTATATTAGTAGTTGCTATAGTCATGATAGTAGTAGTAGCAGAAGCCATAGCACTAGTAGTGGTAGCAGAAGTAGTAGTTGGAGAAGTAGTTGTGGCGATAGTAGTAGTAGGAGGAGGTAGAGTAGTAGTAGTAGTAGGTGTATGTATAGGAGTAGGATAGTAGTAGGAGTAGTAGCTATAGTAGTGATAGTAGTAGTAGTAGTATTAGAAGTAGCGGTGGTAGTAGAAATAGTTGTTGTAGTGGTAGTAGTAATAGCAGCAGCAGAAGTAGAAGAAGAAGAAGAAGAAGTAGTAGTAGTAGTAGTAGAAATAGTAGGTGGACTCATAAGAGTACTAGGATTAGTCGTAGTATTAGTAGCAGCAACAAAAATAATAGTAGTAGGGGTAGTAGTGGTCATAGGTGTAGGAGTAGGAGTGGCAGTTGGTGTAGGAGTAGGAGTGTTAGTATTAGTAGTAGTAGTACAAGTAGTAGGAGGAGTAGTAGTAGTAGCAATTACATAGGTAGTAGAAGTAGTATTAGTCTTATTAGTAGCAGTTATGGTAGTAGTATTAGCAATAGAAGTAGTAGTAGTTGTAGTAATAGGAGCTACAGGAGCAGCAATAGTAACAGTAGTTATAGTAGTAGTAGAAGTCATAGTAGAAGTAGTAGTAATAGTAGAAGTCGGGGCAGTAGTAGCAGTACTTGTGGTAGTAGCGGTAGTTGTGGGAGTAGTACTGGGGTAATGGTTGTTGTAGTAGTAGTAAGAGTAGTTGTAATAGTAGTAGTAGTAGTACTCATAATAGTAGCAGCAGGAATAGCAGTCGCATTAGTAGTTATAGTAGTAGTCGTAGTACTAACAGTTGTACTAATAGTGATGTAGTAGCAGTCGTACTAGTAGTAGTAGAAGTAGTAGTCATAGTAGTAGTAGCAACAGGAGTAGTAGTACTAGTAGTAGTAATAGAACTAGTAGTAATTTTTGTTGTTGTTGTTGTGGAAGTAGCAGCAGTAGTTACAGTAGTAGTTTGTAGGAGTGTTTGGAGTAGTAGTATTAGTATAGGTAATAGTAGGAGGAGTAGTAGTTGTGGTGGTGGTGGTGGTAGTAGTAGTGCAATAGTGGCCACAATAGTAGTAGCATTAGTTGTAACCGTAGTAGTAGATGCAATAGTAATAATAGCAATAGTAGTAATAGCAGTAGTAGTAGGAGCAGCAATAGCAGTTGTAATAGTAGTAATAGTAATAGTAATAGTTGTAGCAATGGTTGTAGTAGTAGTAGTTGAAGTATTAGGAGTAGTAGTCGAAGTAGGCGTAGGATTAGGAGTAGTAGTAGAAGCAGTAGTAGCAATAGTAGTAGGAGTAAGAGTAAGAATAGTAGTAGTTGTAGTAGTCATAGTAGTAGCAGCAGTAGTAGTAGTAGGAGTAGTTGGAGTAGTAGTAGCAATAGGAGTTGGAATAGGACTAGTAGTAGCAGTTGTTGTTATTGTTGTAGTTGTAGTAGTAGTAGTAGTAGTAGTAGTAGTAATAGAAGTTGTAGTAGTAGTAGTAGTAGCAGTAGTAGTAGTAGTAGGAGTTGGAGTAGGGGTAGTATTAGTTGTAGTAGCAGTAGGAGTCGGAGTAGGAGTAGTATTAGCAGTAGCAGTTGTAGTAGTAGTTATAGCAGTAGTAGTAATAGTAGTAGTAATAGTAGTAGTAGTAGTAGGAGTATTAGTTGTTGTATGATTACTTGATGTACCAGTATTAGTACAAGTAGTAGTAGTCGTACTAGAAGTAGGAGTAGTAGTGGTGGTGGTGGTAGTAGTAGTAATAATAGTAATAGTAGTAGTAGTAGTAGTTATAGTAGTAGTTGCAGAAGCAGTAGTCATAGTAGGAGTGTAGTAGTAGTAGTAGGAGTAGTAGTAGTCGTGCTTGAAGTAGTTGGAGTGTTAGGAGTAGTAGAAGTTATAGGAGTGGTAGCCATAGGAGTAGTAGTCATTGGAGTAGTAGTAGTGCTAGAAGTAGTTGGAGTGTTAGGAGGAGTAGTAGTACTATGAGTTGTAGTGGTAGTAGTAGGAGTAGTAGTATAGTAATAATAGTTGTTGTTGTTATTGTGGTGGTGGTGGTAGTAGTAGTAGGAGTAATAGTAGGAATAGGAGTTGGAGTAGCAACATTAGTAAGATTTGGGGTAATAGTAGTTGTAGTAGTGGGAGTACTAGTAATAGCGGTAGTAGTAGTAGTTGTTGTAGTAGTTGTAGTGGAAGTATTAGTAATAGTAGTAGTAGCAGTAGTAGTAGTAGTAGTCATAGTAGTAGTAGAAGAAGTAGTAATAGTAGTTGTAGATGTAGCCATAGCAGCACCAGTAGTAGTACTCATGGTGGTAGTAGTATTAGATGCAATAGTAGTAGCAGTTGTATTAGTAGGAGTACTAGTAGGAGTTGAGGTTGGAGTTGGGAGTTATAATAGGAGATTTAGTAGTTATAGTACTACTAGTAGCAGTTGTAGGCGTGGGAATAGTAGTAGTAGCAGAAATAGTAGTGGCAGTACTAGTAATAGTTGTAGTAGTAGTTATAGCAAGAGTAGTTGTAGTAGTTGTAGCAATTGTTATAGCAACAGTTGTTGCATTAGTAGTGGTAACAGTAATAGTAGCAATAGTAGTAGTAGTAGTATGAGTCGAAGTTGTAGTATGAGTAGTAGTAGGAGTTGTAGTTGTTGGAGCGATGGTAGCAGTAGTACCAGTAGTTGTACTAGTTGTTGTAATAGTAGTAGCAGTACCATTAGTTGTAGTAATAGTAGTGGGAGTTGGTAGTTGTTAAGAGTGGTGGTGGTGGTCATGGTGGTAGTGGTAGTCATGGTGGTAGTAATGGGAATAGTGGCATTAGCAGTAGCAATAGTAGTGGTGTAGTAGTAGTTCTCGTAGTACTAGTTGTTGTAGTAGTTGCAGCAGCTGTAGTAGTAGTAACTTTTATAATCGGAGTAGCATTAACAGTAGTAGTAGTTGAAGTAGTAGTAGTTGCAGTTGTAGTAGTGGTATTATTATTCTTATTATTATTATTATTAGTAGTAGTAGTAGTAGTAGTAGTAGTAGTAGTAGTGCTACTACTAGTACTAGCAGATATAGTAGTGGCAGTAGAAGTAGTTGTAATAATATTGGTATTAGTGGTAGTAGTAGTAATTGTTATTATTGTTGTAGTATTATCAGTAGTAGTCATTGTTCTTGTAGTAGTAGTTGGAGGAGGAGGAGGAGTAGTAGCAGCAGCCGCAACAACAGCAATAATATTAGTAACAGCAGCAGCGGTAGTCGTAGTGGTTGTAGTAGTTGTATTAGCAGCAGTAGTAGTTGTAATAGTTGTAGTAAGAGTTGGATTAGTCGTAGTAGTAGGAGTTGTAGTAGTTGGACTATGGGTTGTAGTATTAGTAGGAGTAGCAGTAGGAAAAGTAGTTGGAGTAGGAGTAGTAGTACGAGTAATAGTAGTACTAGTTGTAACAGTAGTAGTAGTTGTTGTTGTAGTTGTAGCAATAGTAGCAGTTGTAGTACTAGGAGTGTTTTGAGTAGATGTATTCTTATGAGTAGTAGTAGTAGTAGTACTTGTAGGAGTAGTAGTACTTGTAGGAGTGGTAGTAATAGTTGTAGTAGTAGTTGTTGTAGTCGGAGTCGTAGTAGGAGTGTTGTAGTAGTAGTAGTAGTAGAAGTAATAGTAGTTGAAGTTGTAGGAGTGTTTGGAGTAGTAATAGTTGTTGTTGTCGAAGGAGGAGGAGTAGTTGTATTAGTAATAGAGTAGTAGTATAATAATAGTAGTAGTAGTTGTTGTAGAATTTGTCGTCGTCGTAGTAGTAGTAGTTGTTGTTGTATTAGTAAGAGGAGTAGTAGTATAGTAATAGTAGTAGTTGTTGTACTATTTGTCGTAGTAGTAGTAGTAGGAGGAGGAGGAGGAGTAGTGGCAGGAATAATAGGAGTAGGAGTTGGAGAAGGAGTAGTTATAAGATTCGTAGTAGTAGTGGTAGTAGTAGTTAAGAGTACTAGTACTAGGAGTAGGAGTAGTTATAGTTGTAGTAGTAGAAGATGTAGTAGTAGTAGTAGTATTAGTAGTAGTAGTAGCAGCAGTAGCAAGAGTATTTGGGGTAGTAATATTAGTTCAAGGAGTAGTAGTAGTAGGACTAGTAGCAGTAGTAATAGGAGGAGGAGAAGCAGTAGTAGTAGTTGCAATCGTAGTAGTAGTAGCAGTAGTAGTGGTAATAGTCGTATTAGTAGTAGTTGGAGTTTGAAAAGTCATCGTAGAAGTGGTACGAGTGCCTGGTGTAGTAGTAATAGTAGGAGTAGTAAAAGCAGTAGTCGTACTAGTAGTAATAATAGGAGTGTCAGTATTAATAGTAGTACTAGTAGTAATAGTAGTAGTGTTAATATGTAGCAATAGTTTAAGTAGTTGTAGGCGTAGTAATAAGAGCAATTGTGCTAGTAGTAGAAGTAGAAGTAGTAATAGTAGTAGCACTAGCAGTTGCAATAGCCGTAGCAGTAGCAGTAGTAGTCGTTGTAGTAGTAGCAGTTGTAGTAGAAGTAGTAGTAGTAGTACTAGTAGTGTCAGTATTAGTTGTAGTAGTAATAGTAGCAATTGTATTAGTAGTACTTGTATTGCTGCTGCTACTCCTGTTGCTACAAATATTACTACTACTGTTTATACAACTATTACTGTTACTAGTACTATTACTGCTGCTGCTGCTACAACTATTACTACTGCTGTTATTACAACAACTGTTAGAACTATTACCACTACTACTACTGCTGATACTACAACTATTACTATTACTACTACTGCTGCTGCTGTTGCTGCTGCTACAACTATTACTACTTCTTCCGCTACTTCTACTTCTTCTACAACTACTATTGCTATGGCTACTATTGCTTTTACAACAACTACTACTGCTGCTACGATGACTACTACTGCTGCTGCTCTTATTGCTACTACAACTACTACAACAACAACTGCTACTACCATGGCTAATACTACTACCACTAATACTAAAATTGGTATTACCACTTGTACTGCTCCTAGAGCTACAACTACTACTGCTCATAGAACTACTGCCATTGCTATTGCACTACTGCTACAACTATACCTACTGCTAGTACTACTACTACTGCTCTTGCTATAACTACTACTACTACTACTACTATTGCTACTACTGCTATAACTACTACTACTACTGCTGCTAATGCTGCTTCTACTACTGCTGTTGCTGCTGCTTCCACTATTACTGCTACTACTACTGTCATAGCTACTACTGATACTACTACTGCTGTTATTGCTAGTACTCCTACCACTACTAGGATTGCTAATGTTGCTACTAGTACTGCAACTATTACTGCTACTATTACTACTGCTGCTGCTGCTACTAGTACTATCTCCGCAACTGCTGCAACAACTTCTACTATGACTACTACTAATAATAATAATACTAATACTACTACAACTACCACTACTGCTAATACTACAGCTACTACTACTACAAGTACTACTACTATTACTGCTACTACTAACCCTATTGCTTTGGCTACTACTGCTACGGGTGATACTACTGCTATAACTATAGCTACTATTACTGCTGCTACTACTATTGTTGTTACTACTTCTACCACTACTCTTACTACGACAACTACTATTGCTGCTACTACTATTGTCATTACTATTACTACAACTACTAGTATTACTGCTACAATTACTGTGGCTCATCCAACAACAACAACTACTATTAGTACTACTGCTACTACTGTTACTACTACTAGTTCTATTGCTACTTCAATGATACTACTATGGCTACTAATATTGCTACAACTGCTGTAGCTACTACTACTGCTACTACTACTATTGTTGCTTGTACTAATACTACTACTATTTCTCCTACTACTGCTCTTGCACTAGTACTACTCCTACTACTAGTAAGGCTAATGTTGCTCCTATAACTGCTGCTATTACTACCACTGCCACGACTACTTGTACAACAACTACGACTGCTGCTGCAGCTACTGCTACTGCTACTACTATTACTACTGCCATTAGTACCACAAGTACTGCTACTCCTACAACTATTACCGCTTGTACTGCTACTACTGCTACAGCTACACCAACTACTACTACTACTGCTACTTCTGTTGCTATTATAGCTACTACTACTACCACTACTGCTACTACTATGCTACTACTACTACTACAATTACTATAGCTACTGCTGCTACTACTATAATTACTACCGCTACTAATACTGCAACTACTACTGCTACTACAACTACTACTTCTCTTACTACTAATACTACTAATCCTACTACTACTACTACCATCACTACTACTGCTACTGCTATAGCCACTACTACTACTTCCCCGAGTTCTACTACTTTTGCAACAACTTCTATTACGGCTACTAATGTTTCTACAATAACAACAACAACTAATACTATTACTTCTACTACTACTGTTGTTGCTTCTGCGATTGCTACTGCTACTACTGTCAACACAAATAGTACAACAATGACTACTACCACAACTACTACTATTGCTATTACTTGTACTACTACCATAACTACGACAATTAGCATTGCTACTATAACTACAACTACAAATACTGCTACTATTACTTCTGCTTCTACTACTACCATTACTACTACTGCAACTATAGCTACTACTACTATAACTACTACTACAACCATAGGTACAACAACCATTACCACTACTACAATAATAACTACAACAACTACTTCAAGTGCTGCAAGGGCAACAACAAAAAGTACCACTTTACTACTACTTATGCTACTACTACTACTATAATTACTTCACTTACTACTTCTACTACTACTATAGCCGCTACTACAACTACTACTACAGCTTCTACTACTACTTCTACAACTACTTCTAATGCAACTACCACTACTACTACCATAGCTCTACTGCTCCTAGTACAACTTGTACTACTACTACAACTACTACTGCATCTACTGCTGCTCTACTGGTACTACTACTACGGCTATTATTGCTACTACTACAGTACCAACTACTACTAGTACAACTACTACTACCACCACTCATCCTACTAATACTAATGCTACTAATACTACACCTGCTACTATTGCTACAGCTATTGCTGCTACTGTTGCTACTACCGCAACTACTACTACTACTATTGTTGCTACAACTACTACTATTACTACTACTGCTACTACTACTATTACTATTGCTGCAGCCGCTACTACTATTGCTACTACTACTCTGCTACTACTACTACTATTACTACCACAACTATTACTACTACTATTGTTGTTGCTACTACCAGTACTACTCCTACTACTACTACTACTATTGCTACTACTCCTACTACTACTTCTACTATTGCTGCTACTGCTGCTATGATTATTCTTACTACTACTACTTTTGCTAGTACTACTACTACAACAACTACAAGTGCTGGTACTATGATTATTCTTACTACTACTACTACAGCTAGTACTACTACCACAAATACTACGAGTGCTTCTACTACGATTATTCTTACTACTACTACAACTACTGCGGCCACTCCAACTACTGCTACTACTACTAGTAGTACTTAAATTGCTGTTGTTGCTACTATTGCTAGTTCTATGCTACTACTATAACTGTTACTACTACTATGGCTAATACTACTTCTACTACAACTACTACTATTTCTCCGACTCCTCCTACTACTACTACAAGTATTACCTCTCCCACTACTAAATCTGATGATGCCCCTACAATTGCTGCTACTACTACCACTGCTACCACTACTAGTACGACAACTACTACTACATCTACTACTACTGCTGCTACTGCTATTGCTACTCCAACTACTACTACTACTACTACTTCTGTTGCTACTATGGCTACTATTACTGCTGCTACTGCTTCTACTACTGCTACTACTATAGCTATTACTATTGCTGCTACTACTACTAGTACAATTACTACTACTGCTACTATAACTACTTCTATTACTGCTAATACTACTACTCCTCCTACTACTATCATTACTACTACTGCTGCTAATGCTATCGCTATTACTTCTACTTCCCCTACTTTCGCAACTTTAGCAACTACTTTTGCTATGGCAACTACTACTTCTAATAACAACAATAACTACTACTACTACTACTACAACTATTATTACTACTATGGCTGCGACTGCTACTACCAACACAACTAGTACAATAATGACTACTGCTACTACTGCTATTGCTATTACTACTACTATAGCTTCTGCTATTACCACACCTACTACACCTAATACTACAACTACTGCTACTGTTGGTTCTGCTCCTACTACTACTACTAATACTCCTGCTGCAACTGCTGCTACTACTATTGTCACTACTACTATAACTACTAAAACCATTACTACTACAACAACTACTTCAACTACTATAGGAGCAATAGCAAAAGTACCACTACGCTACTACTGTTGCTACTACTACTCCCAGTACTATTACTACTACTACTATTACTTCTCTTAGTGCTACTATTACTACAACTGCTACTACAACTACTGCTGCTGCTACTACTACATCTTCTACTAGTACTACAACAACTGCTCGTACTGTGACTACTACTGCTACCATGTCTCAACTACAACTAGTACTATATCTACTACTACAACAACTACTAATGCTTCTACTGTTGTTCTACTAATACTCTACTATTATGGCTACTACTTTTACAACAACAGCAACTACTGCTACTAGTATAACTACTACAAATACTACTACTCCTACTATAGCTACAAATGCTACCAGTCATACTACTACTAATGCTAATGCTATACCTATTACTATTACTACTGCTACTACTGTTATTACTATTACTACTACTGCTGCAACTATTACTATTGCCACAGCAATGGCTGCTACTAGTACTAACACTATTGCGACTTCTACTAGACTTCTACTACTACTCTTGCTACTACTACTCCTACTACTACTACTACTACTGCTGCTACAGGTGCTACTACTACTACTACTACTATTGCTGCTACTACTACTACTACTACTACTACTATTATTCTTACTACGACAACTACTACTTGTGCTACTACTACAACTATTGCGGCTGCTCCAACTGATACTCCTACTACTACTAGTTCTACTACTAGTTCTGTTGACACTACCACCACTATTGCTACTACTGCTGTAGCAACTACTACAGCGACTACTACTGCTACTAATACTACTGTTAGTACTACTACTACCACTATTGCTCCTTATCCTACAAGTACTAGTACTAGTACTACACCTACTACTACTAAAGCTGATGCTGCTCCTACAACTACTGCTACTACAACCACAACTACCACTACTAGTATGACAATAACTACTACAGCTACTCCTACTGCCACTAGTACCACAAGTACTGCTACTACTTCAACTATTACCACTTCTATTGCTACTCAAACTACTACTACTATTTCTTCTTCTTTTGCTGCTAATACAGCTACAACAATAATAACTATTACTACCGCTGCTATTATTATTGTTGCTGCTATTACTACTACAGTTATTATCACTCCTAATTCTGCTACTACTACTGCTACAGCTATTACTACTACTTCCCCTATTCTACTACTTCTGCAACTACTTCAGCTATGACTTCAACTACTTCTAAACCAACTACTACTACTACTGTTGCTTGTACTACTACTACTACTTTTCCTACTACTACTACTACTTCTCCTACTACTACTAGTGCTCTGCTACTTTTGCTACTATTGCTACTACTAGTACTACAACAACTACTACTACTTCTACTACTTCTACTACTTCTACTACTACTAGAAGTGATATTACTCCTACTACTGTTAGTACATCTACTAGCAATACTAGTACTACTTCTATTGCTATCGCTACTATGGCTAGATATCATACTACGACTATTGCTGCTGCTACTATGTGTAATACTACTACTGCTGCTAATGTTTCGGCTATAGCTACTACTTCTGCTGCTACAAATACTATAGCTACAATGGCTATTACTACTGCTACTACTACTTCTACTACTTCTATTGCTGATACAACTACTGCTACTTCTACTATGACTATTTTTACTACTGCTGTTGCTGCTGCTACTACTAATACTTGACTACTACTGCTACCACTATTATGACTACTTTCCATACTACTACTACTATAACAAAAACAACAATAACTACTACTACTTCAACTACTACTACTACTATCACCACAACTACTACTCTTGCTACTACTACTGCTACTACTACTAGGCCTAGTACAATTTCCATGACTACTATTGCTATGATTACTGATGCTACTACTACTACTATTACTACTTCTACAACAATAACCCTTACTACTACTACTTATACCACTATTTCTACTAGGATAACTGCTACTACTAATGTTGCTAATGTAGTTGTTGTTGTTGCTGCTACTACTACTACAACAACAACATCATAGTGACTACTATGATTACTACTACTACTACTACTGGTATAATTACTACTACTACTACTACAATGACTTACTATTAGTACTACAACTACTATTACTACTACTGCTGTTGCTCCTATGACTAGTACTATGACAAATACATCTACTACTACTACTACTTACTACTGCTGCTACTACTACTACAACAACAAGAACAACAACAACTACTACTCCAACTACTACTACTACTTCTTCTTCTTCTTCTTCTACTACTACTCCAACTACTACTACTACTTCAACTACTACTACTCCTACTATTTGTACTACAACTATTGCCACTACTGCTACTACTATTGCTGCTGCTACTTCTATTAATTCTATTACTACTACTTCAACTACTACTATGACTACTACTGCTACTACTATTAGTGTACTATTACTACTACTTTTGCTAGTACTACTCCTTCTATGACTAGTACTACTATGATTACTGCTGCTACAACTACAACTACTACCACCACTACTGCTGCTATTGCTACTATGACTATGACTAGTGGTAGTGATAGCCATCATGGATGTTGTAGTAGTAGGAATAGTAGTACTAGTAGTAGAAGTAGTTGTAGTAGTACTAGTAGCAGTAGTACCTGTAGTAGTTATTGTATTAGTAGTAATAGTTTTGGTAGTAATAGTATTAGTAGTAGTGGTAATAGTCGCAATTGCAGAAGAAGCAGTGGTAATAGATGTAGTAGCAGCAGAAGTAGTAATAGTAGGAGTAGTAGTAGTAATCGTATTTGTCCTAGTAGTAGGGGTACAAGCTGTAGTAGTAGCCTTAGTAGTTGTAGTGTGAAAAGTAGTAGCAGTAGTTGTTGCAGTAATAGTAGTATTCGCAGTAGTAGCAGTAGTGAAAGTAGTAATTGTAGTAGTACTAGTTGCAATAGCATTAGTAGAAATGGTAGTAGTACTAGTACCAGAAGAACTAGTACTTATTGTTATTATAGGAAAACTACTACTACTACTAGTAGTAGTAGTTATTATTATTGTTATTATAGTAGTATAAGCAGCAACAGTAGTAGTAGTAATAGTAGTAGTCACATTAACAGTCGTAGTAGTAATAGTAGTAATAGCTCTAGTAGTAGTAGTGGTATTAGTAGAGCTAGTAGTAGTAGCAGTAGTAGTAGTTGTAGTTGCAATTCAATAGTTGCAGCATTATCAGTAGTTACAGTAGTAGTAGTAGTAGTCACACTAGTAGCAGTCATAGCCATTATAGGACAAGTAGGAGTAGTAGCAGTAGTAGTAGTACTAGTAGTTTATTGTAGTAGTAGTGGTTAAAGTAGTAGTAGCATTAGTAGTAGTAGTAATGGAAGTTGTAGTAGCAGTGGTAGTTGTAGCCATTCCAGCTGTTGCAGTAGTAGCAGTCGTAGTGAAAGTTGTATTAGTTATAGTAGTAGTAGCAGCAATAGTAGCAATTGCAGTAACAGCAATAATAGGAGTGGAAGTAGTAGCAGAAGAATTAATTGTAGTAGTAGTAGTACTAATAGTACTAGTAGTACTACTAGTAGTTGAAGTAGTAGTAGTATTGGTAGTAGTAGTAGTAGTAGTAGTATTAGCAGGACAAGTTGTAGCGATAGTAAAATAAGTGGTAGTAGATGAAGTAGCTGTAGTAGGTGTAGTAGCTGTAGCACTAGCCGTAATAGTAGTAGCATAAGTAGTAGAAGAAGCCATAGTAGCAATATTAGTCGTAGTATGAGAAGGAGTAGTTCTAGTGGCAGCTGTAGCAGTAGAAGCAAAAGTAGTTGTAGCTATAACAGTAGTAATAGCAGCAGCTATATTAGTTGTCGTAGCAGCAGTAGTAGTAGAAATAGTAATTATAGTAGGAGTATAAGTAGATGTATCAGTAGTAGGCCTATGAGTAGTAGTAGTTATAGTAGGGGCAGTTGTGGGAGTGGGAGTGGTAATAGCAGTAGTAGTAGTAGCAGCAATAGCAGCAGTAGCAATAGTAGTTGTGGTGGTGGTAGTAGTAGTAGTAGTAGTTGTTGTTATTGTAGTTGTGGCGGCGGCGGCAGTGGTGGTGGTGGTAGTAGTAGTAGTAGTCATAGTAGCATCAATAGAACAACACCCATAAAAGCGGCAATAGTTAGAGTACTTTGAGTGGTAGTAGTAGTAGTAGTGGTAGTAGAAGCAGCAGCAATAGTAGCAGTCGTAGTACTTGTATTATTAACAATGGTAGTATTAATAGCAGTAATAGTAGTTGTAGTAGTAGCGGTTAGAAATAGAAGTAGTAGTAGTAATAGTAGTAGCAGCAGTAGCAGTGGTGGTGGTGGTGGTGGTAGTAGTAGTAATAATAATAGGAGTAGTAGAAGTAGTAGTAGAAGAAGAGAAAGAAGAAGAAGGGGAAACAGCAGTAGTAGCAGCAGCAGCAGCAATGGTTGTAGGAATAGTAGCTGGGATAGGTGAAGGAGTAGTAGTAGTCGGAGTACTAGAAGTAGTAGTAGTATGAATAGTAGCAATAGCAATAATAGCAGTATTATTAGTAGGAGTATTAGTAATCGTAGTAATGGTAGTTGCAAAAGGAGTTGGAGTAGAAGTAGTTGCAGTAGCAATAATAGTAGTAGTAATAGTAATAGTTGTAGGAGTAGAAGCAGTAGTAATAATAGTAGCCATAGTAGTAGTAGGAAATGTAGTTGTTGTAATATTAGTAGCTGTAGTTGTTGTTGTTGTTGTAGTAGTAGTAGTAGTAGTAGTTGAAGTTGTAGTAGTAGTGCTTCTAGTTGTAGTAGTATGAGTAGCAATGGGAGTTTTAGTAATAGTAGCAGCAGCAGTAGTAGTAATAATAATATTAGTTATAGGAGTAGTAGCAGTACTTGCTTTAGTAGATGTAGTGGTAGCAGGAGAAGGAGGAGTTGTAGTAATGGCTAAAGTTGTAGTAGGAGTCCTAGTAATAGTAGCAACAGCAGCGGTAGCATCAACAGTAGCAGTAGTGGTAGTAGTAGTGGCAGTAGTAGCAGAAGTAGCACTAGTAGCAGTAGTAGTAGCAGCAGCAATAGGAGTAGTTGTTATAGTAGTAGTAGTAGTAGTAGTCATAGCAGCAATAGAAGTATCAATTGTAATAGTAGTAGTAGTTGCACCAGTTGTAATACTAGTAGTAGTAGTTGTTGTAGTAGTAGTAGTAGTAGGAGGAGGAGGAGGAGGAGGAGGAGGAGTAGTTATTATTGTAGTTGTAGTTGTAGTAATAATAGCAGTTGTTATAGTAGTAAAAGTAGTAGCAGTAGTAGTAGTATTAGTAGTAGTTGTTGTAGTAGTAGCAGTAGTTGTTGTAGCAATAGTAGCTATGGTAGTATTAGTAGTAGTAGTTATAGCGGTAGCAGTAATAGTAGGACTTGTAGTTGTTATGGTTGGAGTAGTAGTAGGAGTAGTAGTAGTAGCAGTAGTTGTTGTTGTTGTAGTAATAATAGAATAGTAGTAGTAGTAGTAATAATGGTTGTAGTAGTGGTAATATAAGTAGTAGTTGTAGTGGTGGTGGTGGTAGTAGTAGTTGTTGTAGTTGTTGTAGTGATAGTAGATGTTGTTGGAGAAGTAGTAGTGGTAGTAGTAGAATTAGTAGTAGTACTACGAATAACAGAAGCAGCAGTAGTAGTAGAAATAGTGGTGCTATTAGTAGTTGTGGTAATAGTAGTGGTAGAAGTAGTAGTGGTGGTGGTGGTGGTGGTGGTGGTAGTAATCGTAGTGGTGGTAGCAATAATAGTTGCAATAGCAGTAGGAGCAATAGTAGTTATACTAGTAGAATTAGTAGTAGTCGTAATAGCTGAAGTAGTAGTAGTAGTAGTAATAGTAGTAGTAGTTGTAGTAGTAGTAGTAGTAGCTGTAGTAGCCATCGTTGTTGTAATAGTAGTAGTTGTAGTAGTAATCGCAGTGGTAGTTGTTACAAGTGTAGTATAAGTAATAGCAGTACTAATAAGTAGTAGTAGTGGTGGTAGTAGTAGTAGTTGGAAGAGGAGGAGGAGTAGCAGCAACAACAACAATTGTAGTAGTAGCAACAGTAATAGTTGTAGTAATAGTAGCTGCACCAGTGGTGTTGGAAATAGTAGTAGAAGTAGTAGTAGTTGCAATACTAGTGGTAGTAGTAGTAGCGACAGTAGCAACAGCAGTAGAAGTAGTGGTAGCCATAATAGAAGTTGCAGAAGTACTAGTTGTAGTAGTAGAAGTAGTAGTAGTAGAAGTAGTTGTGGTAGTAGTAGTAGTTGTAGTACTTGTAGTAGTAGCAGCACGAGCAATAGCAGTGATAGTAGTAGTAGTATTATTAGTAGTGTCAGTAGTAGTAGTCATAGTTGTAGTAGTAACAGTACTACTAGTAGTAGCTGAGGTTGTGGCAATAGCAGTAGTAATAGTAGTAGTTGAGCAGTAGCAGTAGTAGTAGTTGTATTAGTAGTTGTAGTAGTAGAAGATGTAGTAGTAGTAGTAGTAGAAGTATTAGTAGTTGTAGAAGTAATAGCAGTAATAGTAGTAGTAATATCTGTAATAGTAGTAGTAGTACTGGCAGTAGTTATAGCAGCAGTAGTAGTAGTAGCAGCAGCAGTTGTAGTAGTTGTTGTTGTAGTAGTGCCAGTAGTAGTAGTAGTAGTAGCGGCAGCAGCAGCAGTAGTTATTGTAGCAGTTGTAGAAGCAGAAGTAATTGTACAAATGGCAACAAAGGTCAGAAAAGTAACAGTAGTAGAAGCAGAAGTCGTAGCGGTAGAAGTAGCAGTAGCAGTAGAAGTAGCAGTAACAGTTGCATTAGTAGTAGCAGTAGAAGTAGCAGTAGCAGCAATAGTTTTAGTAGTAGTAGAAGTAGTAGTAGCAGCAACAGTTGCAGTAGTAGTAGCAGTTGCAGTAGTAAAATAGTAGTAGCCGCAGTAGCATTAGGAGGAGTAGTAGGAGTAATAGAAGTAGCAATAGTAGATGTAGTAGAAATAATAGCAGTAGAATTAGCTGAAGTAGCAATAGCCATAGCAGCAGTACTAGTAGTAGTATGATTACAGGTATTAGTAGTGGTAGTTGTGGTAGTAGTCATCGAGGTATTAGTAGTAGTAATAGTAGCAGCTGTAGTAGTAGTAGTGGTAGTAGTAGAAGTAGCAGTAGTAGTAGTTACAGTGGTAATAGTAGCAGTAGTACTAGTTGTAGTAGTAGCAGTATTAGTAGCACTAGTATAGGTTGTAATAGTCATAGTTGTAGTAGTAGCAGGAATAGTAGTAGTAGAAGTAGTAGCAGTAGTAGTTGTAATAGAAGTAGTGGTAGTAGTGGCCGGAGTAGTAGTAGTATTAGTAGTTGTAGTAGCAGTAGTAGTACTAGTTGTAGTCATAGTAGTAGTAGTAGTAGTAGTAGAAGTAGTAGAAGTAGTAGAAGTAGTATTAGTAGTAGTAGTAGTAGCAGCAGCAGGAGTAGTAGTAATATTAGTAGTAGTAGGAGTAGTAGTAGTAGTTCTTGTAGTAGTAGTACTATTAGTAGCAGTAGTAGTTGCAGCTGTAGTAGTATCAATAGCAGTAGTGTTAGTGGCAGTAGTAGTTCCAATAGAAGCAGCAGAAGTAGCAGCAGCAGTAGTTGCGGTTGTAGTAGTAGCAACAGCAGTAGTGTTAGTGGCAGTAGTAGTTGCAACAGAAGCAACAGAAGTAGTAGCAGTAGCAGTAGTAGTTGCAGTAGTAGTCACAGTAATAGTGGCAGCAATAGTAGTAGAAGTAGTAGTAGTTGATGTAGTAATAGAAGTAATCGAAGCAATAGTAATATTAGTTGTAGCGGCAGCAGTAGTAGTAGTAGGAGTAGTAGTAATAATAGTAGTAGTAGTAGTAGCACTAGCAATTGTTGTAGTACTATCAGTAGTAGTAGCAGTAATAGTAGTAAGTGAAGCAGTCGTAGCTATTGTTATAGTAGTAGTAGTAGTCATAGTAGTAGTACTAGTATTAGTAGTAGTTCGAATAGTAGTGGTAGTAATAGTAGTAGTAGTAACAGTAGTTCTAGAAGCATTCGTATCGACATTCGTTGTAATAATAGCAGCAGTAGCAATAGTAGCTGTAGTAGTTATTGAAGTAGTAATAATTTTAGAAGTAGCAGCAGTAGCAGTTGTACTAGTTGTTGTAGCCATATTAGTAGTAGTAGTAGTGGTGTAGTAGTAGTAGAAATAGTAGCAGTAGTAGGAGGAGGAGGAGTCATAATAGTAGTAGTGATAGTAGCAACAACTACAACAATAGTAGTAGTATTAGTAGTAGTAGTAGTAGCAACAACAACAACAGTAGCGGTAGTAGTATTACTAGGAGTAGTAGCAATAGTATTGATAGTCATAGTAGTAGTAGTGGTAGTAGTAGCAGTAGTAGTGGTAGAAGTAGCAAAAGTGGTAGCAGTAGCACTGGTTCTTGCAATAGCAACTGTAGTAGTTATAGTTGGAGGAGGAGGAGTAGTAGTAGTAGGAGTAGTTGTTGTTGTGGCAATAGTAGTAGTAGTAGGAGTAATAGCTATAGTAGTAGTAGCAGCAGTAGTAGTAGAAGTAGTGGCAGTAGGAGTTCTCGCCGGAGTAGTAATAGTTACAGTAGTGGTAACAGTAGCATTAGTTGCAGTGATAATAGTAGTAGGAGAAGTAGGAGTAGCATTATTACTAGCTATAGCAGCACTTGTAGTAGCAGCAGTCATAGCTGTAGTTGTAGTAGTAGCAGTCTCAGTAGTAGTGGTAGTTGCATTAGTAGGAGTAGCAGTAGCAGCAGCAGTGGCTCTAGTAGTTGGAGTAGTCGTAGTAGCAGTAGTCATAGTAGAAGTAATAGCAATATTAGTAGTGGAAATAGTGGTAGCAGCAACAATAGCAGTAGCAATAGTAGTAGTCATAGTAGCGGTAGTAGTTGTAGCAGCAGCTATTGTAGTGGTATCAGTATCAATAGTAGTAGTGGTGGTAGTAGTAGCAATAGTAGTAGTAGAAGTAATAATACTAGTAATACTACTATGACTACTGTTGCGACCGATACTACTACTGCTGCTACTACTATTACTGGTATTTCTCCATCTATTATGACTATAACTACTATAACAATAACTATTACTACTGCTACTGATACTACTACTACTAAAACTGCTACTGATGCTACTACTACTGTTGCTACAATTGCTACTGCAACTACTACTACCACTAGTGCACCAACTATGATTAGTACTACTACTATTTCTTCTACTCTGACTGCTACTATTACTACTACTACTCAAGCTTCTACTACTTCTACTACTACTATTATTTTTAGAAATAATACAGGTACTATTACTACTACTACTACTATTTCAACTACTGCAACTGCGACTGCTACTCATACAACTAATGCTACTACTCCTACAGCTACAACTACTTCTCCTACTACTAACGCTACTATGGGTACTGTTACCACTACAACTGCTACTACTACAACTACTATTAATACTACTCCAACTACTACAACTACTGCAACTACTACTCCTATTGCTAGTACTACTACTACAGCTACTGCTCTTGCTACTGCTACTGCTATTCCTCCTCCTACTACTACTATAACCACTACTGCTACTACTACCACTACTGCTACTACTGCTATTGCTAGTACTACTACTACGACACTTACTACTATAAGTGCCACAATCTCTCTAACAGCTCCTACTGCTGCTACTACCACTACTACTAGTACTAGAACTGCAGCTACTATTGTTGCTATTAATACTATTGCTACTTGTACTACTATTACTTCTGCAACAAGTATAGATGCATCAATGACTGCTGCTACTACTGCTGCTGCCCTGACTTCTACTACTATTGCCTACACTACTATGACTACTACTACTACTACTACTAGTACTACTACTATTTCTATTACTACTACTAGTTCTCCTAATACTACTTTTTCTGCTACTACAACTACTTCTACTACTGATACTTCAACCGCTGCTCCTTCAACTTCTAGTACAACTACTGCAACTTCTGCTTCTACTAGTACTACAAATACTACAATAACTTCTACTACTACTGCTCATACTACTTGTAGCCCTACACCTACTACTACTGCTACTGCTACTACTACTAATACTCCTAATTCTACAACTACTGCAACCACAGCTACTATAGCAAATATAACTACTATTGTTGCTACTACTACTGATTCTATTACTAAGGCTTCTACTGCTCCCGCTACTACAACTACTGCTATTGCTCCTACTATTACTACTATAACTGCTACAACTACTGCTGCAAGTAATGCAGCTAGTACTCCTACTACTACTATTACTACTGCTGCAGCTGCTACTCCTACTATAACTCCTAAAATTGGGGCTACTACTGTAGCAATTACAACAACTACTTATGCTACTACTGCTACTCCTCCTACTATTAGTACGACTGCTATGACGACTAGTACTACTACTACTACTGCTACTACTACTACTACTACTCGTACAACAACTACTGCTACTGCTACAACTACTACTACTATTGTTGCTACTCCTGCTCCTTCTACTACTACAACTATTACATTAGCTACAATGGCTACAACTAATACTACTGCTCCTATTACTACCGCTGCCATTATTACTGCTACTACTGCAGCTATTACTACTAATACTACTACCACCACTACTGCTGCTGCTTCTACCACCACCACCAGTACCACTACAACTACTACTACTACTACCTCTCCAACTACTACTTCTACTACTACAGCTAGTACTTCTACTACTACACTAATACTACTACTACTACTATAACTACACTAGTATACTACTGTTGCTACCACTATAACAATTGTTCTAGCTACTACTACTGGTTTTAATTCTGTTGCTCGGTATTTGCTACAGTACTACTACTTATTGTGGCTACTACTACTACTTTTATTGCTACTCTACTAGTTTCTACTACAACTACTTCTACTGCTACCATAACTACTACTACTACTACCACTAGTGCAGCTACTGCTACTACGGCTAGTACTCCTATAACTACTACTGCTGCTACTACTACTTCTCCTACTAATACTACAACTACTACTACTTCTGATACTACTACTAATGCTACTACTGCTACCACTACTATCACTACTAGAAAATCTACTGCTAGTTCTGCAACTATAGTAACTTCTACTACTACTACTCCTACTAACCACTATTTCCCGTTCTGCAACTACAACAACTACAGCTGCTACAGCAGCTATAGCTACTACTACTATAGTTTCTACTACCACTACGTCTGCTACTACTACTACAATAACTGCTATTCATACTACTGCTACTACTACTACAATTACTACTAGTACTTCTACTACTACTAGTACTATAACTACTACTATTAATATTACTACTACTACCACTGCTACCACCACCACTGTAACTACAACTACTACTATGATTGCTAAATCTACTACTACTACTACCCCAACTACTAAAACCACTACTACTACAACTACTATTACTATTGCTACTACAACTACTAAAACTACTACTCCTACTACTACTACAACTACTACTGCAAATGCTACAACGGCTACTGGTACTGCTACTACTAATATTACTACTACAACTACTACACCTACCTCTTCTTCTTCTTGTTCTTCTACTACTACTACTACTACTACTACTACTATGACTATTACTACTACTACTATTCCTACTACTTCTACCACTACTACTATTTCTTTTAGCTCTACTCTGACTACTACTGCTACTGCTACTACTGCTACTTCTCCTACTACGACGACTACTACTACTGCTAATATAGCAATAACTACTACTTCAGGTACTGCTACTACCACTACTACAACTGCTACTAAAGCAACTACTACTACTGCTACATCTACTACTATTATGATAAATACTGCTCCTACTACTAATACTACTACATCTACTAGAACTACTGCTATGGCTACTATTTCTACTTCTACTACTACAACTAGTACCACTACAACTCCTGCTACTGTTGCTACTATTACTACTTTTAAAATTGTTACTGCAAATGGTACTCCTACTACTACTACTAGGAATATGTGACCAACTACTACTACTTCTACTACTGCTCCTACTATCACCACTATTGCCATGAATACTACTGTAGCTTCTTCTATAACTACAATTACTCCTACTGCTACTACTACTACTACCTCCACTACTACTACTGATAATCCTCCTACTACTGCTACTACTACTACTGCTGCGATTCCAACAACTACTAATACTACTACTACTATTATGACTACTACTACTGCTACTACTTTTGCTGCTACTCCTACTACTACCACCACTACTACTAGTACTAATACTAGTACTAGTACTACTACTACGACTAATACTATTGTTGTTAATCCTACTACAACTATAAGTACTACAACTACTACTCCTACTACTACCACCACTACTACTGCTACTACTACTTCAGCTACTACTGCCACTTCTACTACTATTACTACTACTATAACTATTATTGCTACTACTACTACTACTTCTACTATAACTAATACTCCTACTTCTACTATTGCAACTACTGCTACTACTACAACAACCTCTACTACTACAACTACTGCTACTATTATCACTTCTCCTACTACTACCACTTCTACAAGTACAACTACTGCTACATTCACAACAACAACAACAAATATAACTTTTATTGTGACTACTGCTACTGCTACAAGTACTGCTAATTCTCCCATAATTTCTAGTTTGACTACTACTATAACTAGAACTAATTCTACTTCAACTACAACTTTTAGTTCTACAACAACTTCTTCTTCTACTAGTACTACCAGTAACACTACTAATAGTACTGCTACTTCTATTATGACCACTACTACTACAGCTACTATGACTACTACTTCTGGTAATACTACTACTTCAGCTACTGCTACTACTACAACTACTACTACTGCTACTCCTACTATTGCTACTACTACTACTACTTCAACTACAACTACTGTCACTACTAGAGTAACTACTACTCTTACGACCGCTACTACTACTACTACTACTACTACTACTACTACTACTATTGCTGCAACTACTACTATTACTACTACTACAAATACTACTGCAACTACTACTATTGCTATTGTTGCTACTGCTACTACTATGACTACTATTGTCATGACCACTGCTACTACCACTGCTTCGACTGCTCCTTCTGCTACTACTACTACTCCTATTACTACTACACTACAACTGCTACTATTACTTCCACAACTATAACTACTGCTAGTACTACTGCTGCTGCTACTACTACCATTACTACTACTACTACTACTACTACTACTACTATGGCTACTACTCCTACTATGTTTAGTTCTACTTGTACTAAAATTGCTTCTACTACTGCTACTATTGCTACTACTACTTGTTGTACTTCTCCTCCTACTACTACCACTACTACTATAACTACTAGTACCTCTACCATTACTGCAACCAATACTACTAATATAACTACTTTTGCTACTACTACTTCTAATACGGCCATTACTCTTCATCTCCTCCTCCTCCTACTAATATTATTGCTACTACTACTATTACTATTACTATACTACTGCTCCTGCTTCTACTACTTCTACTATTGCTGCTGCTACTACTATTATTGCTATTGGTACCACTTGACTTCTTTGACTGCTGTTAGTCCTAGAAGAAATAACAGTAGAAGTAGTAATAGTAGTAGTAATAGCAATAGTTATAGGAGTAGTAATAGCATTAGTAATAGTAGGAGTGGTACTAATAGTGGTAGTAGTGGTGGTGCTATTTGTAGTAGTAGTACTAGTAGTAGTAGTAGCAGCAGCAGTAGCGATAGTAGTAGTAGCCACGACAGTAGTAGCAGTAGTCATAGTAGTATCAATAGCACTAACAGTAGTAGTAGCACGAGAAGTCATAGTACTACTAGTAGTTGTAGTAATAGCAGTAGCCATAGTTGTCATTGTAGTACTAATAGTAGTAGTAGCAATAGCAGTAATAGTAGTTGTAGTAGTAGCGGTAGTGGTAGAAGTAGTCGTAGTAGCCATAGCAGCAACAACAATAGCAGTAGTATTATTAGTTGTAGCAGGAGTAGTACTATTAGTAGTTATAGTAGTATTAGTAGCAGCAATAGCAGCAGTAGTAGTAATAGCAGTTGTAGCAATAGTTGAAGTAGTGGCAGTAGTAGTTGTAGTAGTAGCAGTAGTACTAGTTTTTCTAGTAGTACTAGTTGTAGTAGCAGTAGCAGGAGTAGCAGAAGTAGTTGGAGTAGCAGTAGTAGTAGTACAATTTGTAGCAGTAGCTTTAGCTATAGTAGTAGCAATTATAGTTGTAGGCGTAGCTATAGTAGTAGTAGTATGGGAAGTAGTTGGAGTAGCAGTAGCTATTATAGTAGTAATTGTAGTAGCAGAAGTACTAGAAGCAGTAGGTGCAGTAGTAGTTGTAGATGCTGTAGTAGCCATAGAAGTAGCCGCAACATTGGTAGTAGCAGTAGTTGTAGTTGTAGTTGAAGTAATAGTCCTTGTTGTATTAGTGGTAGTTTTTGTTGTGAAAGTAGTGCTATTAGTAGCGGTAGTAGTAATAGTAGTCGTAGTGGTGGTGGTGGTGGTGGTGGTGGTGGTGGTGGTGGTAGTTGGAGTGTCAGTAGTAGTAGTCGTAGCAGAAGTAGTAGTAAAAAAGGTAGTAGTAGTGGAAGTTCAAGGAGGAGGACGAGGAGTAGTAGTAGCAGCAATAGTTTTCATTGTTGTATTAGTAATTGTTGTAGTAGTAGCGATAGTTTTTGTCATTGTAGTAGCAGCACCAGTAGTAGCGATTGTAGCAACAGTAGTAGCAGTTGTAGTAGTTATAATAGCAGGAGCAGTAGTAGCAAAAGTAGTAGTTGTTGTTGTCCTATTATTGTAATATTAGTGCAATAGTAGTAGCAATAGTCGTAGTAGTGGTAGTAGAAGTACCCATTGTAGCAGAAAAAATAGTAGTGGTACTAATTGTAGTAGTAGCCGTAGTTGTAGTAATAGTAATAGTAGTAGTCGTGATAGTAGTAGTGATAGTACTGGTAGCAGCAGCAGCTGTAGTAGTAGCAGAAGTAGTAGGAGTAGTAGTAGTAGCATTACGAGGAGCAAATATTATAGTAGTAGTAGCAGTCATAGCAGTAGTGGCAGTGGCAGTGGCAGTGGCAGCTATATTAGTAGCTATAGTAGTAGTAGTAGTAGTAATAGTCGTAGCTATGGTAGTTGTTGCATAAAGTAGCAACTAAAGTAGGAGTTAAAATAGTAGTATTAGCAGCAATAGCAATAGCAATAGTAGTAGGAGGATTAGTAGTTCTTGTTGTTGTAGTAGTAGTATTAGTAGTAGTAGTAGTTGTTGTTGTTGTTGTTGTAGTAGTAGTAGTGCTAGTAGCAGTAATAGCAGTAGCAGTAGAATAGCAGTAGAAGTAGTTGTAGTTGTAGTAGTACTAGAAGAAGTACTAGTAACAGTAGAGCAGTCATAGTTGTAGTAGTAGTAGTAGAAGATGAAGTAGTAGCAGTAGTTGTAGTTGTAGTAGTACTATGAGTAGTAGTAGTAGTAATAGTAATAGTAGAAGTGGTAGTTATTATTATTGTTGCTACAGTAGTAGAAGTAGTTATTATAGTTTTGCTAGTAGTAGCAATAGTGGTTGTTGTAGTTCTAGTAATAGTAGTAGTAGTTGTTGTTGTTGTACTAGTAGCAGTCGTAGAAGTAGTATTCATTGTTGTACTTGTTGTGCTGGTGGTATCAATAGTAGTAGTCACAACAATAGTAGTAAAAGTAATAGTTGCAACAGTAGTAGCTATAGCAGCAGCATCAGAAGTAGTAGCACAAGTAGTGGTTGTAATCACAGTTGTCGTAGTGGTAGCAGTAGTAGCGATAGTAGTTGTAGTTGTAGTAGTAACAATAGTAGTAGCCTTAGTTGTAGTAGTAGCAGCTGTAGTCATAGTAGTAGTATAAGAAGTACTGTAGTAGTAGTAGTAGTTGTTGTAGTAGTTGATGTAGTGGAAGTAGTAGTAGTAGGAGGAGAAACAGAGTAGTCGCAGTAGCAATAGTTATAGTAGTAGTATAGCATTAGTAATTATGGTGGTGCAAGCAATAGTAGTAGTACTAGTAGTAGCAGTAGCAGTAATATTAATTGTAGTAGTGGTAGTAGTCATCATTGTTATTCTTGTAGTAGTAGTAGTAATAGTTGTAGTAGCAGTTGCAGTAGTAGTAGTAGTACTAGAACTAGTAGTAGTAGCAGTGGTGGTTTGTGGTGGTGGTTGTGGTACTAGTAGTAGTAGTACTAGTACTAGTAGTGGTAGTTATAGTTGTAATAAAAGTAATAGTAGTTATAGTAGTAGTAGTGGCTCTACTAGTAGTAGTAATAATAATATTAGTAGCAGCAGTAGCCGTCAGTCAAGTAGTTGTAGTTGTAGTATTAATAGTAGTGGGAGTAGCTGCCGTAGTAGCAATTATATGAGCAATAATTGTAGTGCTAGTGGAAGTAGTACTACTGGTAGTAATAATGTGGTAGTAGTAGTAATAGTAGTAGCAGTATCTATAGTAGTAGAAGTGGTAGTCATAGTAGTAGTAGTAGCAGCAATAGTAGTAGTAACAGTTATAGCAATGGCAGTTGTAGTAGTAGTAGTAGTTGTTGTTGTTGTTGTTGTCATTATGGTAGAAGTAGTTATTATAGCAGCAATAGTAGCATCTAAGGCAGTGGTAGGAGTGGTAGTAGTGGTAGTAGCAGCAGCTATTGAAGTAGTAGTAATAGTAGTGGTCGGAGTAGCTGTTGCAGTAGTAGTAGCAGTAGTCGTAGTAGCTGTTGCAGTAGTAGTAGCAGTAGTAGTAGTATTAGCTCTGGTAGTGCTAGTTGTTGCAATACATGTGGTAGTAGTAGTAGTTGACGTACTAGTAGTAGCAGCAACAGCAGTGGTAGCAGTAGTGGTACTCATTTTAGTAGTAGTAGAAGAAGCAGTAGGGGCAGCAGTCACAGTTGTAGTCGCAATATTAGTAATAGTAATTGTTGTAGTAGTCGTAATACTAGCAGTAGTAGTAGCGATAGTAGCAGTAGCAATAGTAGTAGAAATAGTAGTCCTAGTAAGGGATGCTGGGTAGTTGCAGCCACAGTACCAGTTGTAGCAGTAGCAGTAGTACTAGTAGCAGTAGTAGTAAAAGTAGTAGTGGTAGTAGAGGTAGTAGTATCAGAAGTATATCAATAGTAGTAGTAGTAGTAGTAGTAGAAGTAGTAGTAGTAGCAGTAGTAGGAGAAGTAGCAGTAGTAGCAATCACAACAATAGTCATTGTAGTACTTGTAGTTGTAGCAATTGTAGTGGTAGCTGTACCGATAGCAGCAGTAGTAGGTTTAGTAGTAGTAGTAGAAGTAGTAGAACTAGTACTAGTAGTTGGAGAAGTTGTTGAGGTAGTAGTAGTAGTAGTAGCAGAATGTGTAGTAGCCATTGTAAATGTAGTAGTAGTCGCCGTTGTAGTAGTAGTAGTGATAGCAACAGTAGTTGCAATAGTAGCAATAGTAACAACAGTGGCAATTGTAGTAGTGGTGGTAGTAGTAGTACTACCAATAGTAGTAGTAAAAATAATAGTAGCAGCACCACCAGTAGCAGTAGCAATAGTAGGAAAAGTCGTAGCTGCAGAAGTAGTTGTAGCAGTAGTGGTACTAGTATCAGTAGTAGCATTACTAGTAGTTGCAGTTGTAGTAGCTGTAGTAGCAGCGGAAGTGGTAGTACTAGTGGAAGTAGTATTAGTCGGAGTAGCAGCAGCAGCAGTAGGTATAGTAGTAGTGGTAGTAGTAGTAACATTAGTACTGGTAGCTGTCATAGTAGTAGTAGCAGAAGTAACTGTACTAGTAGTATGAGTAGTAGTAGTAGCAGTAGCAGCAGTAGTAGTAGTAGAAGTTGTAGTTGTAGTATTATTGTAAGTAGTAGCAATAGGAGCAGAGTAGCAGGAGTAGTAGTAGGAGCAGTTGTAGAAGTAGTAGTAGTTAGTGTAGTAGTAGTATAAGTAGTCGTAGAGCAGTAATATTAGTGGTGGTAGTAGTAGTGGTAGCAGTTGTCGTAGTAGCAATAGTTGTAGTAGAAGCAATAGTAGTTGGTGTAATTGCAATAATAATACTAGTTGTAGTAGAAAGAATAGTAGTAGTTATTGCAGTAGGAGTATTATTAGTAGTAAGAGTATTACAAATTGTAGCACTAGTTGTACTAGTAATAGTAGTAGTAGTTGTTGTTGTATTTGTAGTAGTGGTAGAAGTTATAGTAGTAGTAGGAGTTGTAGTAGTAGTAATAGCTATAACTGCAGTATTAATAGTAGTAGCAGCAGTAGTAGTAGTACTAATAGTAGTAGCTGTAATAGTAGTAATAGTAATTATTGTAATTTTAATAGTAGTAGCAGTAGTGGTAGTAGTAGTAGTAGTACTAGTAGTAGCAGCAGTAGAAGCAACAATAGTAGGAGTAGTAGTTGTTGTAATAGTAGTAGTAGTCGTAGTTGCCATATTGGAAGCAGTTGTAGTAGTAGTAGCAACAGTAGTAATAAACCGTAGTAGTAGTAGTAATAGTTGTAGTAGTAGCAGCAATAGTATTAGTAGAACTATTAGTAGTATTAGTTATAGTAGTAGCAGTAGTTGCATAAGTAGTTCTTTGAGTAGGAGTATTTGTAGAAGTGGTAGTCGTAGTAGTAGTAGTACCAGTGGTAGTAATAGAAGTGGTAGCAGTAGTAGTAGTGGTATTGGTAGAAGTAGTAGTAGCAATAGTCATAGTTGTAGTAGTAGTAGTAGCAGTAGAAGTAGTAGTAGTAATTGTTGTAGCAGCAGTGGTAGTAGCAATAGCAGTATTAGAAGTAGTAGAAGTACTTGTAGTAATAGTACCAGTAGTAGTACTAGTAGTATTAGACGCAGTAATAGTAGTAGCGGTAGCTACTACTTTTGAGTACTACTACTGCTGCTGCTACTACTACTATTACTTTCACTACTGCTACTACTGCTGCTATTACTGGTACCACCACCACTACTATTACTTTTACTACTATTGCTACTTCTACTATTACTGGTACCACTACTACTGCTGCAACTAGTAATACAACTGTTACTACTACTACTGTTACTCTTGCTAAAACTACTACTACTACTAGTACTTTTATTACTACTACTCCTATAACAAATACTACTGCTACTAGTAATACAACTAGTACTACTTCTACTACAAATGCTACACCTACTACAACTACAACTACTACTTCAACTTATTATACTACTACAAAAACTACTACTACTACTACTACCACAATCATAAATTATACTACTACTGCTGCTGCTGCTACTACTACTACCACCACTTATATTACTTCACCTACTACAAATATTGCTACAACTACTTCTATTACCTCTACTGCTATTGCTACTACTTTTACTACTGCTACTACTACTACTATCACAACTATTGCTTCTACTACTATTGCTGCAGCAACTACTACTCCCACGACCACTATTAGTACTACTACTACCACTGTTGTTACACCTACCACAACTACTATAAATACTACTACTAATACTATGGCGGCTACCGCTACTACTAGTACTAATACTACTTCTGCTACCACTACTATTGTTGCTAATATTGCTAATACAACTACCACTACTACAACTGCTACTTCTACTAGAGCTACTACCTCTACTACTATTACTACAACAACTTTTACTATGACTACTACCACTGCTACTACTACTACTACTACTACTCCCATTACTACTACGACTATGAGTGCTATGACTTCTGCTACTACTAATCCTATTGCTACTGCTGCTACTATTGCTACTAAAAGTACTATTACTACTACTACTACTACTATTAATTCTACTACTACTACTACAACAACAATTGCTATAACTACTATGACTACTGCTCCTAATACTACTACTACTTCAACTACTATTATTAATACTACAACAACAACTACTACTACAACCGTCATTATTGCCACTACTACTTCTACTACTACCTCTACTACTATTGATGCTGCTACTGTTACTACACTACTACTTCAACAACAACTACTAATACTACTATCCTTACTGTTACAACAATAACTACTACTACTGCAAATTCTACTTCTACTACTACTATTACTGCTGCTACTGCCACTACTACTACTACTATTACTGCTGCTACAGCAACTTCTACTACTACTTTTACCTCTACTACTTCTATTTCTGCTTCTACTACTGCTACTAGTACTAATAATACTATTGCAACTACTGCTACTTTTACTACAGTTGCTACAACAACAACTCCTATTACCACTACTACTGTTGCAACTACTGCTACACCTTCTAAAACTACTACCATGACTACTACTGCCACTCCACCTAATAGTACTACTACTAGCACTACGGTTACACCTACTGCTGCTGCTACTACTACTACTAATACTACTTCTCCTCTTGCTACAACTACTGCTAATATTGCTACTTCCACTGCCACTAGTACAACTACTATCCCTACAACTACTTCTACTACTACTGCTACTACTTCTACTATTACTACAGGTACTGCTACTACTACTACTTTTGACTACAACTATTATTACTACTACTACTCCTACAACTACCACTATTACTACAAATAATACTACAACTACTAATAGTACAATGACTGCTATTACTGCTACTTCTACTACTTCTGTTTCTGCTTCTGATACTACTACTAGTACTAGTAATACTATTGCAACTGCTGCTACTTTTATTACAGTTGCTACAATAACAACTCCTATTACCATTATTACTGTTGCAACTACAGCTACACCTTCTAAAACTACTATTACAACTACTACTGCTGCTCCAACTAATAGTACTACTACTAGCACTACGGTTATAACTACTACTGCTTCTGCTACTACTACTAATACTACTTTTCCTCCCGCTACAACTACTGCTAATATTTCTACTTCCACCACCACTACTACAACTACTATCCTTACAACTACTTCTACTACTACTGCTACTACTTCTACTATTACTACAAGTACTGTTACTACTACTACTTTGACTACAACTATTATTACTACTACTACTACTCCTACGACTACCACTATTACTGCAAATAATACTGCAACTACTAATAGTACAATGACTGAAACCTCTCCTCCTCCTCCTACTACTACTACTACTATGGCAACTACTTCTATTACTACTACTACTAGTAGTACTACTATGACTACTCCAATAGCTACTATAACTACTACTACTGCTACTACTACTATAGCTAATTCTTCTACTACTACTACAACAATAACTACTACTACCACCATGACTAATACTACTTCTACTATTGTTACAGTAGCAACAACAACAACCACTATTACTTCTCCTCGTACTACCTCAATTGTTACTACTGCTACGACTACTACTACTATATTATTACTGCTGCTTCTACTGCAACTACTACTCCTATTAATACTCCTACTAAAACTAATAATACTACTACTACTTCTACTACTACTACTACTACAACAACTAGTACTACTCCTATTACTACCGCTACTACTATTGCTACTACTACTACTATTACCACTACTTTCACTATACCACAACTACTACAGCGGCTGTTGCTACCACTCCTACTCCTACTGCTACTACTGCTACTGCTGTTACTACTACTACTACTACTACTACTACTACTACTACTATTACTACTACTACTACTACTGCAACTACTATTATTGCTTGTGCTACTACTAATGCTATTGCTACTCCTCCTCCTCCTCCTCCTCCTCCTCCTCCTCCTATTACAGTAACAACAACTACTACTACAACTACAAGTGCGATTACTACTACTACTATTATTGTTACTAATACTATTGCTACTATTAATCCTATTACTACTAATACTACTAGGACAACTACCACCACTACTACTACGATCACTACTACTACTATTATTAATACTACTACTACTACAACTACTACTACTACTACAACTACCAAAACGTCACTTACTACTACTAATACCACTCCTACTACTACTACTTTTACTACTATTGCTACTACTACTACTTCAACTAATTCTACTACTGCTTCTACTACTATTGCTACTCCTATTACTTCAACTAATACTACTACTACTACTTATACTACTTCTACTACTACTATCACTACTTCTACTACTACTACAACCATAACTACTACTACTACAACTACAAACACTAGTACTACTACAATAATTACTACAACAATGGCTATTACAACTTCAACTGCTGCTACTACTGCTACTCCTATTACTGCTGCTACTACTATTACTACTACTAAAACTTCTCCTACTACTACTACTCCAGCTACTACAACTATTACTACTATTGCTACTACTACTACTGCTGCTACTACTTATACTACTACTACCACTACTATTACTCCTCCTCCTCCTCCTCCTCCTACTACTACTCCTACTACTACTGCTGCTACTCCAACTACTTTTGCTACTACTACTGCAACAACAACTACTACTACTACCACTACCACTACTACTACTAATGCTGCAACAATAACTACTAGTAATAGGAGTAGGTGTAGGAGTGGGAGTAGAAGTAGTAATAATAGCAGTAGTTATAGTAGTATAAGGTGTAGAAGTTGTAGCAATTATATTAGTTATGGAAGTAGTAGTAGTTGTTGTAATAGTAGTAGTAGTAGACTTTGCGATAGCTGTAGTTCTAGCAGAAGTAGTAGTAATCTAGTAGTAGTAGTAATATTAGTAGTAGTAGTCGCAATATCAGGAGCAATAGTAGTAGTATTAGTAGTAGTAGTAGTAGTAGCAATAGTAGCATTAGCAGTAGTAGAAGCAGCAACTATTGTAGTAGTAGTAATATAGGTAGCAGGTGTTGTAGTAGTAGCAGCAGTAGTAGGAGTAGTCGTACTAGTAATAATAGTAGTAGGATTTATGGTGGTAATAGTACTTGTAGCTGTAATAATAGTAGTTAGAGTAGTAGCTGCAGTAGTAGTAGTAGTAATAGCAGCAGTAGTAGTCCCAATAGTAGTAGTAGTAGTAGCAATAGTAGTAGTTGCAATAGGAGTAATAGTAGTTGCAATAGTAGTAGTTCTAGTAGTAGCAATGGGCATAGATGTTGTAGTAGAAGTCATAGAAGTTGTAGTAGTAGCAGTTATTATTGAAGCAATAGCAATAGTAGCAGGAGTAATAGCAATGGCGTTAGGGGTCATGGTAGAAGTAGTAGTAGTAGTAGTAGCAGTGATAGTAGAAGTATTAGAAGCAATAGTAGTCATAGTAGTAGTAGTAGTTGCAGAAGTAGAAGTAGCAGTTGTAGTAGTTGTAGCAGTAGCAGTAGTAACAGCAGTAATAACTGAAGTAGTAGTAGTAGAAGTACTAGTAATAGTAGTAGTAGTAGTAGTAGAAGTAGATGCAGAAGTAGTAATCATAGTTGTAGCAGGAGTACAAATAGCAACAACAATAGTAGTACTACTAGTAGTAGTAGCCGTAGTAGTAACAACAGCAGCAGGAACAATAGTAGCAGCAGCAATAGTAGTTGCAAAAGTATTAGTTGTAGTACTAGTGGTAATAGTTGCAGAGTAGCAGTTGTAGTAGTAGTAGTAGTAGTGGGAGTAGTAGTAGTAAGAGTCATAGTAGTAGTAGTAGAAGTAATAGCAGAAGTAGTAGTGATTGTGGTCGTTGTAGTAGAAGTGGTAGTAATAGTAGTAGTAGTACTCGGAGTAGTATGAGTAATAGTCATAGTGGCAGTAATAGTAATAGTCATAGTAGTCGTAATAGTAGTAGTAGTAGTAGTAGCAGTAGTAGTAGTAGTAGTAGTAGTAGTAGTAGTAGTAGTAGTAGTAGTAGTAGTAGTAGTAGTAGTAGAATTAGTAGTAGTAGTAGTAGCAGCAGTAGTGATAGGAGTAGCAGTTGTAGGAGTAGTTTTGGAAGCAGTAGGAGTAGAAGCTGGAGTTAGAGGAGTAGTATAAGAAGTAGTAGTAGTTGTTGTAGTAGTAGTTATTGTTGTAGTAGTTGTAGTTGTTATAGTAGTACTAGTAGCAGTAGTATTGGTAGTGCTAGTTGTAGTAGAAGTGGTAGCAGTAGTAGTACTAGTATTAGTAGTAGGAGTAGAATTAGGTGTAGGAGGAGTAGTAGTTATTGTTGTAGTTGTTATTATTGCACGAGAAATAGCAGCAGCAGTAGTAATATTTGTAGTAGTAGTAGAAGTTAGAGTTTTAGCAGTTGGTAGCAATTATGGTAGTAGTAGTATTAGTTGCAGTAATAGTAGCAGGTGTAGTAATAGCAGAAATTGTATTAGGTATAGCACCATCAGCTGTAGTAGTAGGAGAAGAAGCAATAAAAGTAGTAGTAGTAATAGTAGCAGCAGTAGTAGTAGCAGTAATTGTTGTAGAAGTAGTTGGAGTAGTGGTAGTAGTACTAGTTGTAGTAGTTGTTGTAGTAGTAATAGAAGTTGTATTATTAGTGGTTAAAGTAGTAGAAGATGTAGTAGTAGATGCAACAATAGTTGGAGTAGTAGCAGTAGCAGCAGTTGTTGTAGTAGTACTAGTTGTTATAATAGTAGTAGTTGTTGTTGTAATCGTAGTAGTTATTGTTGTACTAGTAGTTGTTGTAGTATTAGCAGTAGCAGTAGTAGTAGAATAAGTAGCAATAGTAGTGGTAATAATAATAGTAGTAGGAGAAATATTAGCTGTAGGAGTAGTAATAGTAGTATTTGGAGTAGCAGTAGTTGTAATTGTACTGGTAGCTGTAGCAAAAGTTGTTGTATTAGTAGTTGTTGTTGTTGTAAAAGTAGAGAGTTGGAGTAGTAGTAGTTGTAGTATTAGTGGCAGTTGTAGTAGTAGTAATAGTAGTAGGAGTCGTGATAGCAGTAGTTGTTGTTGTTGTAGAAGCAATAGTAGTAGTGTTTGTACCAGTACAAGTAGTACTAGTACTACTAATAGTAGTAGATGTAGTAGGGGGGGCCAGTACTAGTAGACATAGTAATAGTAGTAGCAATAGCAACAACAGCAGCAGCAGCAGTAGTAGTCATACTAGTATTCATAGTAGCAATAGTTGTAGTGTAGAAGTAGTAGCAGTAGCAGTTGTAGTAGTAGTAATTATAGCAGTGTAGTAGTACTAGCAGTAGCAAAAGTAGTAATAATAGTAGTAGTAGTAGTAGAAGAGGTCATAGAAGTACTATGTAGTAGTAGTAGTTGTTGCTGTTGTTGTAGTAGTAGTACTAGTAGTAGAAGTAGTAGTAATAGTAGTAGTAGTACTAGTAGTAGAAATAGTAGTAATAGTAGTAGTAGTAGTAGTAGCAATAACAATAATAGTAGTAGCAGCCATAGTATTAGTAGTTGCAGTAGTAGTAGAATAGAAGTAGTAGATATTGAGTAGTAGTAGGAGTTGTAAGAGTAGTAGGAGGAGGAGGGGGAGTAGTAGTAAGAGGAGGAGGAGGAGTAAAGTCGTAGTAGTAGTAGTACTAGCAGTAGTAGGAGTAGGAGTAGTAGGAGTAGTAGTAATAGTAGTAGGAGCAGGTGTAGTAGTAGTAGCAGTATCGTAGTAGAAATTACAGTAGTACTACTACTAGTAGTAGAGAAGTAGTAGTAGTAGGAGAAGATGCAATAGTTGTGGGAGTATGAGTAGGAGTTGTAGTTGGAGTAGTTATAGTTGGAGTAGTAGTAGTTGTAGTTGCAGCATGATTAGTTGTAGCAGCAGGAGTAGTAGTAGTAACAGTTGTAGTTGTTCTTGTAGTAATAGTAGTACTAGTTCTGGTGGTAGTAGTACTAGTAGGTGTTGTAGTAGTCTGAGTAGGAGTAGGAGTAGGAGTAATAGTAGGTGTTGGAGTAGAAGTAATATTAGTTGTAGTACTAGCAGCAGTAGGAGTAGTAGCAGCAGCAGTTGTACTAGTAGTAGTTCTAGTAGTAGTAGCAGTAGTAGAAGGAGTAGCTGTAGTAGCAGTTGTACTAGTAGTGGAATTAGTAGCAGTTGTTTTAGTAGTTGTAGTATTATTAGTAGTAGTAGGGTTAGTAGTAGTGGAGGTAGTTGTAGTAGTATTAATAGTTAGAGCATTCGTAGTTGTCATATTACTTGTAGTATTAGTAGTAATAGTAGTAGGAGGAGGAGTAGTATTAGTAATAGTCGTAGTAGGTGTAGTAGTTGTGATAGTAGTAGGGGTAGTAGTATTAGGAGTAGCACTAGTACTACTAGTGCTACTATTGCTACTATTACTACTATTACTACTTCTACTATTTCTACTACTACTACTTTTTCTGCGGCTACTACTACTGCTAATGTTACTATTATTGTTACTACTACTACTACCACTACTGTGGCTACTTTTACTACTGCTACTATTACTACTACTACTTCTACAACTACTAATATTTTTTTTTCTACTATTAATGTTGTAGCTACTACTGCAACTACTACTACTATTGTTGCTATTGTTGCTACTACTATTACTAGTACAAGTGCTACTACTGATACTATTACAACTTCTGGTATTACTACTACTGATACTACAACTGTTACTACCACTATTACAACTAACTACTACAATTGTTGCTGCTACTATTGCTACTCGTACTACTACTGCAGCTGCTGCTGCTGCTACTCTTACTACTGCTACTACTACTACAATAACAACTACTACTGCTACTACTACTGCCACTACTGCTAATACAATTGCTACTACTACTCCTGCTATTACCACTATTGCTATAACTACTACTACTAATACTACTGTTGTAGCTAAAACAATGGCTTGTACAGTAGTAGCAACTACCACTACCACTACAACCACTGCTACTGCCACTGCTACTTCAACTACTTCTGCTACTACAACTACTGCAACTACTACTACCACTGCTGCTACAAATGCTAGTACTGGTATTACTTCAACTACTACTACCACAACTACTACTCCTGCCGCTATTGCTGTTTCTGCTGCAATTACCAATACAACAACTACTACAATTGCTACAACTACTACTATTATTTCTACTACTACTGCTACTGCTACTAGTACAACTACTTTTACTACTGCTCCTACTACAACTCTACTTGTACTACTTCTACAACTACTTATACTACAACAACGACAACTACTACTACTTCTTCTAGAACTACTTCCACTACTATTTCAACTACTACTACTACAATTGCTACAACAACTGCTACTGCTAGTATTGTGGAAACTATTACTACTACTGCTACTGTTGCTGTTACTACTACTATCACAACGACCACTATTGCTACTACTGCTACTACTACTACAACTACTGTTATTGATACTCTTAACTACTTCTCATACTGCTACAACTACGACTACTACAACTGCTGGTACTCCTATTGCTACTACTTTTATTACTACTTTTATTACTACTGTTACTAGTACTAATGCTGCTGAGGCTTCTACTACAACTGCTACTATTACTGTTGCTTCTACTACAACTACTACTACTTCTACTACTTCTGCTACTAATGCTACTACTACTACTATTAGTACTACTACTACTACCACAACTATTAATATGAATACTACTGCTAAAAAAAGTTCTACCCCTATAATTACTTCTACTACAACAACTACTACTACTTCTTCTTCTTCTTCTTCTTCTTCTCCTACAACTAAAACAACAACGACTAATTTTATTACTGCTCCTACAACTACTACTACTATCACTGCTACTAAGATTAGTACTGCACAACAACTACTACTATTACTGCTGCTACTACCACTACCACTACGACTACCACAACTACTACAACTACTACTACTCCTACTGCTGCTGCTCGTACTACTACTGCTACTCTAACTACTTCTCTTACTACCACAGCTGCTGCTAGTTCTGCTGCGAGTACTACTATAGCTTCTCCAACTAGTTCTCTTACTACCACAACTAGTGCTACTTCTACTACTACAACAACAACTACAACAACAACAACAACAACAACTACTACTACAACTACGACTGCTGCTACTGCTACTGTAGTTACTACGGCTTCTACTCCTACTATTACTACCACTACTATGACTGCTACAACTATTACTACTGCTACTACTGCTACTACTTCTTCTACTACTGCTAGACTTCTACTACGACTACTACTAATACAATAACAACAACTACTACTACTACAACTACTACAACAACTACTACTTCTGCTAATACTACTGCTACTACTACTATTACTACAACTACTATTGTTACTACTAACACTATTGCTATTGCAACTACTACACCTTCTATTATTATTGCTACAGTTGCAACTACTACTACTACTGCTATATTGCTACTACTACTAGTAGTACTACTACTACTGCTACTACTATTGTTGTTACTACTACTAATAAAACTAGTACTACTACTACAACTACTGCGGCTGCTGCTGTTGCTACTACTATTACTAGTAGTACTACTACAGTTACTGCAACTACAGCTGCTATTGTTATTGCTACTGCTACTACTACCACTAGTACAGCTACAGCTACTACCACAGCCACAACTACTACTACTTCTACTTCTACTTCTACTGCTAGTACTACTACTACAACTATTTCTGTTACAACAACTACTACTATTTGTACTACTTCTACTACTATTAATATTTCTACTACTCCTGCAACTACTACAACTACTACTATAAATACAACTACTGCTACTAATACTACTACTGCTATCACAACCACTACCACAATGACTACTACTGCTACTACAACAACTACTACTACTACCACCTTTGCTACTACTACTATAACTACTTATGTTACTACTATAGCTACTACTACTACTGCTTCTCCTACTACAGCTACTACTACAACTATTGCTTTAATTACTATTGCTACTACACTTCTGCTACTGCAGCTTCTCCTACTTCTGCTACTATTACGGCTGCTTCTACTACTACTGCTACTATAGAGTCGACTACTACTACTACAACTGCTACTGCTGTGACTTCTGCTACAACTATTACTACTACTACTTATGCTACTACTGCTACAACTTCTACTGCGACTACTACTAATAGTAATATTACTACTACTACCACTACTAATACTACTACAACTACTACCACCTCAGCTATTACTACTGCTGCTACTACTATTACTACCACTACTACAGTTATTACTAACACTATTGCTACTACAACTACTACTACTCCAACTACTGCTGCTATAGCTGCTACTTCAAGTACTATTATTGTTGCCACTGCTACTACTACTACTCCTGCTACTAGTATTGCTACTACTATTGTTGTTACTACTACTAATACTAGTACTACTACTACAACTACTGCGGCTGTAGCTACTGCTGCTACTACTACTAGTAGTAATACTACCGATGCTGCTACTACTACTGTTATTGCTATTGCTTCTTCTATGACTACTAGTACTACACCTACTATTATGGCTACTACTACTGCTTCTACAACAAATATTTCTAGTACTACTACTAGTAGTATTGCTTCTACTACTACTACTACTATTAGTACTACTCCTACTACTTCTAACCCTATTGTTGCTCGTACAACTACTCCTACTGCCACTATAATTACTATCGTTACTACTATAGCTACTACGACTACAACTACAACTATTACTTCTGTTACTGCTAATACTACCACTAGTAATAATACTACTACCCCTTCTTCCACTACTATCCTTGCTACTACAACTACCGCTATTGCTACTGACACTACTGATTATACTGCTACTACTAGTCCTACTACTATTGTTACTGCTGCAACTTCTACTACTACTATTACTCCTACTGCTACTATTGCTTCTACCATATTATTGTTATGACTACCACTACTACTAATACTACTACTACAACTATTATGGCCGCTCCAACTGCTACAACTACTACTAGTATTACTATTAATGTTGCTACTACTATAGCTAGTTCTCTTGTTACTGCTCCGACTACTGCTACTATTGCTATTGCTACACCTACGGCTACTACTACTGCTGCAACTACTGCTACTGCTAGTACCACTACTACTACTATTGTTCCTATTACTACTACTGCTACTATTAATTCTCCTACCACTACTAATGATGCTTCTTTGCCTACAACTGCTGCTACTACTACCATAGCTATCCTTGATAGTATGACAACTACAGCTACTATTACTATTATTACTACTGCCACTGGTTCCATTAGTACTACTACAGTTGCTACTATTACAACTTCTACTTCTACTACCACTATTGCTGCTTCTACAGCTACTACGACTACTACTACTGCTACTACTATTGCTATTACTATTCCTATTACTACTGCTGCTACTATTACTGCTACGATTACTACCTCTACTAAAATTGCTAATACTATTGCTACAACAACTAATAATCTTGCTACTACTAATAGCACTACTACAATTACTACCATTGCTACTACTACTGCTGCTACTATAGCTATTACTACTACTTCCCCTAGTTCTACTACTACTACAACTACTACTGCTACGGCTACTACTCTTCTACAATAACAACAACAACTACTACTACTACCATAACAATTACTACTGCTGCTGTGACTCCAATTACTACTACAACTACTACTACTACCATAACCACTGCTACTGCACCAACTACTACAACTATTTCTACCATTGGTTCTACTTCTACTACTGCTACTACTACAATTACTACTACAACTTCTGCTGCTACTACTGCTACTACTACTAGAACTACTACTACAACTACAACAACAACTACAACAACAACTACAACTACTACTTCAACTACTATAGGAACAACAACAAAAACTATCACTATACTACTACTATTACTTCTACTACTACTACTACTAGTATTACAACTGCTACTACGGCTACTACTACTACTACTTTGACATCTTCTACTACTACTACTACTACTGCCACAACTCTACAGCTACTAGTGCTACGTCTGCTACAACTACAACATCTATAACTTCTATGCTGCTTTACTATTACTACTATTACGGCTACTACTGCTACTACTACTACAACAACTACTTCAAATGCTACTACTCCTACAGCAGCTACTACTACTACAACTCATGCCCCTACTACTACTAATGTAACTAATAATATACCAACTACTATTTCTACAGCTACTACTGCTACTGTTGCTACAATTGCAACTACTACTGCAACTGTTGTTACGACTACTACTACTATAACTACTGCTACTATTGCTGCTACTACTACTAATGCTACTGCTACTACTACTATTCCTGCTGCTGCTACTGCTGCTGCTACTACTACTACTGATACTACAGCTACTGCTACTACTCCAACTACTACCGCTACTGCTACAACTACTCCAACTACTCCAACTATGATCACTGCAATAAGTACTACTACTCCAACTACTACTGCTATTGCTACAACAACTACTACTACTATGACTACTACAACTACGACTATGACTATTATGACTGCTACAACTGCTACTACTACTATTACAACTGCTATGACTAATAATACTACAACTACTACTGCGACTATTGCTGCTGCTACTACTACCACTAGTAGTAGTACGACTACTACTATAGTTTCTACTTTTGCTGCCACTATTACTGCTACTACTATATGGCTGCTATAATAAGAACAACAACGACTACTACTTTCAGTACTACAACTATTTCTATTACTACGACAACAACTTATACTATCACCACTGCTAGTACTGCTACTGCTACTACTTCCTCTACTACTTCTACTGCTCCTACTACTGCTACTATAATTACTATTACAACCACAACTCCTACTACTACTATTGCTTCTGCTACTACTACTACAACTTAACCTACTACTACTACATCTGTTGTCTTTAGGGCTATTGCTACTACTACAACATGTACTGCTGCTACTATTACCACTAATTCTACTACAACAACAACTATTGCCATTACTAATACTCCGAATTCGACAGCTACTACAACTACTTATACTTCTACTGCTGCAACCACACCTACTACTACTGCTTCTACCACTCCTACTATTACTACCACTCCTACAACTACTAGTTCGACAACTGCTTCAATCGCTTCTAATACTACTACACTATTGCTACTACTACAACTACAACAACTACTACTACTATTACTAGTACTACTACTGCAACTGCTACTGCTACTTGCACAATGACTACTATTTCTACTACTACTACAGTAACTACTACTACTACTTCTCCTACTACTACTACTTCAATTACAACTACTGCTACAACTATTGCTACTAATACTACTACTACTACTACTAGTACAGCTACAACTACTTCTACTACAGTTGCTACTATGACCACAATTACTACTGCTGCTGCTACTACTGCTGCTACTATTGCTGCTGCTGCTACTGCTACTACTACTACTACTACTACTACTAAAACTGCTACTGCTACTGCTACTACAACAACAACAACAACTACTACTACTAATGTAGCTACCACTACTATTGCTGCTGCTGCTATTGTTGCTACTTTTTTTGTCCTACTACTACTCTCACTACTACTACTACTACTATTACTATTGCCGCTACAACGACTAATGCAACCTCTACTACTACTACAATTACTACTACTGCTGCTCCTCCTACTAAAACTACTACTACTGATACTATTACTACTACAACTACTGCAACCTCTACTACTACTACTACAGCTGCTGCTACTACTTCTACTACTACTACTGTTGCTGCTGCTACTGCTACTGTTGCTACTACTACTTCTTCTACTACTACTACTACTTCTGCTACTCCTATTACTACTTGTGTTACCACTAATGCTACTGCAACTACTATCACTACTACTACTATCATAACTAATACTACTACTGCTACTGCCACTACTATGACTTCATCTCCTACTATTACAGCTATTGCTAGAACTTCTACTAGTTCTCCTACTACAACTGCTACTACTACAGCAACAATTATGACTAATGTTGCTGCTACTTTGACTACTAGTACTACTTCTACTGCTGTACTACTACTACTGCTGGTGCCACCACTACTACTACTACTTCCACTACTACTTTTGCTACTACTGCTACTACTTCTACAGCTACTACTACTGTTGCTACTGCTACTGCTATTGCATGTACTACTACTCCTACAACCACTGCTACTGCTACTACTATAGCTTCAACTACTATTGCTACTCATACTACAACTATTACTACTACTGCTACGGCTACTACCGCTACATCTAGTGCAATAATGACTTCTACTACTCCTACAACCACTGCAACTGCTACATCAACCGCAACTACCTCTACTATTGTTGCCACTGCTACTACTACTACGACTTCTACAATAACAACTACTACTGCTACTACTACTACTATTATTTCTGCTACTACTACTTTTACTACTACTACTACTACTACCACTAGGACTACTACTACTATGGCTACTGTTGCCACTGCTTCTACTACTGCGACTTGTCCAACTACTACGACTGCTAGTACTACTACTGCTACTAGTACTGCTACTATTGCTGTTGCTACTACTGCTACTACTCTTACTACAACCACTACTACTGCTGCTACTACTAATATAACTACTATTGCAACTACTGTTATTGCTAATACTACTTCTATTGCTACAACAACTGCTTCTACTAGTATTACTACTTCTACTACTACTACAACTACTACTTCTGCCACTACTACTGCTACTTCTACTACTGCCACTGCTAGTACTTCTACTACTACTACAACTACTGCTACTTCTACTGCTACTCCAACTGCTAGTACTTCTACTACTACTACAACTACTGCTACTTCTACTGCTACTCCAACTGCTACTACTGCTACTAGTGCTACTACTACTACCACTACTTTTACAACTACCAGAACTACAGCTACTATAGCAACTGCTACTGCTACTACTTTAGCTACTACTATATTTACTATGACTACTACTACAATTGCTCTAACTACTACTACCACTACTTCTTCTGTTACTATTTCTACTACTGCTTCTACAACAACAGCTACTGTTGCTATAGCAACTACTGCCTCTACAGCTACTGCTACTTCTACTCCGACTGCTACTACTAATCCAGCTACAACTACTTCTAGTACTAGTTGTACTACTACTGCTGCTACTACTACTACTACTACTACTACTATAACAACAGTGACTACTGCTACCGCAACTACAACTAGTACAAATCCTAATAGTACTGCAACTACTACTACAACAACTACCGCTACTGCAACTACTACAACTACTACTACTAGGCTATTCATACTATGACAATAACTATTGCTACTACTACTACAACTACAACTGCTACTACTACCACTACAAAAACTACTACTACGACAACTCCTGATACTACTCCTACTGCAAGTATGACTACTACTACTATCGCTACTACAACAACTACAACTACGACTACCACTACTGCTACTACTATTACTATTACTGTTACTGCTTGTTCTACTACTACTACTACTACAACTATTGCTGCTTAAACCACTACTATAATGTCTACAACTTCTACCACTACTACTACTTTTGCTACAACTACTACTACTACTACAACAACTACTACTACTACAACTACAACTACAACTACTATGATTACTATTGCTACTATTACTACAACAACTACTACAACTACTAATACTACTACTTCGGATAGTACTACTGCTACTACTACAACTACTACTAGAACTTCTGCCAATACCACTACTACAGCTACAACAACTACTACTGCTACTGCTGCTGCTACTGTTGCTACTGCCATAACTATGATTTCTACAACTTCTACAACTACTACTGCAACTACTTCTGCTGCTACATTTTTTACTACTACTACTACTACTATTACAATTACTACTGCTGCTGCGCTGCTACTACTGCTACTTTTACTAGTACTAGTTATGCTACCAATTCTACTACCATTATTGCTACCACTACTACTACTACTACTACTACTACTACTACTATTACTACGATTACTTTTGTTGCTACTACTGCTACTACAACTATTAGGACTACTACTACTACAACAACAATTGCTGCTGCTACTGCTGTTGCTACAACAACAACAACTACTACTACAATTACTATTACTACTAGCGCTGCTACGACACTGCTACTACTATAATTACTATTACTACTAACACTACTATGGCACTGCTACTATTTATACTGCTACAACTGCTACCACCACTACTATCACTCCTACTGCTACTACAACAATAATTTATGCTTCAACTACTACTGCTACTACTATTGCAACTGCTGCTACTACTACTATTACTACAACTACAACGACAACTACAACAACTACTACTATTACTACTACTATTACTACTTATATACTATTACTACAACTTTTACCACTACTACTACTGCTACTAATGCTACTAGGACTACTTCTTCTACCTCTACGGCTACTATTGCTACTATTACTTGTGATACTACTGCTACTACTACTTCTAGTACTACAACTCCTACTATTACTACTACTACTACGCGTACTTCAGCTACTACTGTAGCTTGTTTTGCTACTACTACTACAGCAACTTTAACAACTACTACTTCTACTACTAATAATAATACTATAACTACTAATGCAATGAATACTATTGCTACTACTACACTACTACAACCACTATTTCTGCTATTACAACTGCTACAATTGCCACTACTAATATTACTACTACTACTTCTGCTACTATCACTACTCCCACTGCTACTTCTACTAATATTACAACAACAACTACTACTACTACTAACATTGACGCTCCTATAGTGGCTGCTACTTCTACTACAACTACTACTACTACTACTACTGCAATTGCTACATCGGCTATAGCTACTACGACTATGACTGTTCCTACTACTACTGCTACTACTACTATTACTACTACTACAACTGCTACTAGTACTACTATTCCTATAACAGCAACTAATATTATTAATACTACTATTACCGCTACAACAACTACTACTGCAGCTTCAGCTACTACTACTTCTGCTGCTACTACTACTACAGCTACTACTGCTGCTCCTACGACTACTACTACTAATGCTACAGCTACAAGTACTCCTACTCCTACAACTGTGGTATTACTACTACTTCTGCTACATCTTCTGCTACTTTCACTACTACTAAAACTACTACTACTACTATTACTTATGCTAAGACTTCTACCACTACTACTGCTCCTACTAATAGTACTACTACTACAACCACTATAACTGCTACTATTGCTACTACTACTAATACAACTACTGCAGCTACTGCTACTGCTACTGCTACTGCGGCTACGACTACTACTTCTACTACTACAATTACTTCTGCTACTACTGATACTGCTGCTGTTGCTACTTCTACTACTGCTCCCGCTACAACTACAACTACAACTACTACTACTAATGCTACTATTACTACTACTACTAGTAATACTATTACTACAACTATGACTACTACTATTGCTATCAATATAACTACTATTACTATGAGGACAACTATTGCTACTACTAATACTACTTTTGCTACAACTTCGATTACTACTACTATTACTGCTACTACAAGTACTATTGTAATGACTACAACTTTTGCAACTTCTATTGCTGCAATGACTACATCTTCTGGTACTACTACTACTATTACTACTACTATAGATACTACTGCTACTACTACAGTGATTTCTACTACTACTTCTTCGACTACTACTATTGTTACTACTACTACTGCGGCTATTACTCCTACTACTACTATTACTACTACCGCTACAACTACTAGGTCTACTATTACTACTCCTAATGCCACAACTCTAACTGCTACTACTGCTACTACTATTGCTACTGGTACTGCTACTACTACTGTTGCAACTACAACTACTACAACGATAATAACTTCTGTGGCTACTACTACTTCTACAACTACAATTACGTCTGCGATTGCTACTGTTGCTACATCTATTATAGCTACTACTACTACTTCTAGAATGACTACTACTTCTACCACCGCTACTAGCACTATTGCTACCACTATTACGACAATAACTTCTACTACCAGTCCTACAACTATTACTATTACTACTAGTACCACCACCACCACTACTACTATGACTACAACTCCTATCGCTAGTAATACTACTACTACTAGAACCACTATAGCTACTATTTCTACTACTATTGCTACTACTGCTACTACTACTAATACAAGTACTACCACTACTACCACTACTACTGCTTCTACTACTACTACTAGTAGAACAACTACAACTACTATTTCTACTGCTACTACAATAATAACTACTACTACTACTAATACTACAACCACTACTTCAACTACCGCTACTACTACCACTACTAGTTCTGCTACTACTACTACTAGTACTACTATTACAACAACAACTTCTACTACTACAATTGATAGTGCTTCCGTTGCTACTCCTACTACTCCCCCTACTACTACTAATACAACTACTATCTCTACTACTTCTATTGCTATCCCAACTACTACAACAACAACTACTACTACTAATGCAACTACTACTACTGTAACTACTACTATATCTTGTACAAATACCACTATTGTTGTTGCCACTACTGCTACTACTACTCTTATTATTGCCACAACAACTACTACTACTACAACCACTACTACTTCTACTACTACGACTACTACAACAACTACTGCTTCTGCTACTACAACTACAACAACTACTACTACCACAACTGCTACTTTTACTATAACTTCGACTACTATTATTGCTACAACTATGTCTCCTACAACTACTATTGCTACTGCTACTACTACTCATACCGCTATTACAACTACTTCTGATTCTACTCCTACAATGATTACAACTATGACTATTACTACTACTACTTTTGCAACTACTACTACAAGTTCTACTGCAACTACCACTACTACTATTACTAATACTCCTACTACTACTAATAATACTCCTTCGACTACTACTACAACTACAACTACAACAACTAGTACTACTTTGACTACTACTCCTATGCCTACACCTATTCCTGCTACTACACCTGTTGCTACTACTACTACTACTACTACTTCTTCTTCTTCTTCTGCTTTTTCTACTACTACTGCTTTTGCGATTATTACTAATACTACTTCCATTACTATTACAACTATTACTACTACCACAATTGCAATTACTACTAGTAATACAACTATTACTAACACAACTACTACTATTACTGCTGCTCCTACTGCTACTGCTTCCACTACTACTTCTACTCTTACAATAACTACTACTACTTTTGCTACTACGACTACCACTACTACTACTCCGATTCCAGCTACTGCTACTATATTATTACTCATAAACACACTACTGCGACTACAACTCCTACTCCTACTACTATTACTAGTAGTAAAACTAAAACTACAATAAGAACAACAACAACAACTACTACTACTATTACTGCTACTGCTTCTACTGCAACTAACACTGCTACTGATTCTACGGCAGCTACTGCTACCACAACTATTTCTACTACTAATACTATGACTACTGTAGTTGTTACTACCACTACTACTCCTACCCCAGATCCTACTCCAACTCCTACTCCTGCTACTACTGCTACTACTTCTTCTTCTTCTTCCACTAATACCACTACACCTATGGCAAGTCCTACTGCTACTTCTACTTCCACTACTACTCCTACTATTGATACTAATACTACTATTACTACTACAACAACTCCTATGACTACAACAACTAATACTACCATTACTAATATTACTACTATTACTACTACAATTAACACTACTACTACCACAACGACTGGGGCTGCTGTCGCTACTTCTACAATAACCACTGCAACTTCTACAAATGCTACTACTTCTATAACAACTACTATAGCTACTACTACTACACTACTACTACAATAGCTAGTACTAGTACCACTACTACAATAGCTAGTACTAGTACTAGTACTCCTGCAACTACTACTACTACTACTACTATAATTGCTACCACTACTACTAATACCACTATAGCAACAACTTCTATTACTATAACTACTACTACAACAACAACTACTACTACTAATACTGCCACCACAACTACAACAATCGTTGCTACTACCATTGCAACAACTACTACTACTATCACTACTACTACTACAATAACAACAACTACTACTTCTACAACCAATACAACTACTTCCACAACTACTACTACTACTACTGCTACTACTACTCCTACTACTACAACTATTACTACTACTATTACTAGTACTACTTCTTCTTCTTCTTCTACTACTACTACTACTACTTCTACTACTACTACCACCATTGCTCCACCTACTACTACTACTACTAGTACCACAACTACTAATACTTACTACTACTACAACTACAATAACTACTACTACTACAACAACTACTACAACTAATACAACTACTGCTACCACGACAACTACTACTACTACTATTACAACAACTACTACTACAACTAATACAATTACCACTACCATGACAACAACAACAACTACTACTACTACCACGACTACTAGTAGTAGTAGTAGTTCTATTACTACTACTACTATTCCTACTCTAACTCTTAATGCTAGTATTGCTCCTACAACAACAATAATAACTACTATTACTCCAACTCCTCCTACAGCTCTTACTCCAACTACTACTCCTACAACAACAACTACTACTACCACGACTAATACTACTGCTACTACCACCACTACAACTACTAATACAACTTCTGCTACAGGTGCTGTTACTGCTGTTGCTGCTGCTACTACTATGGCTACTATTACTACTCCTACTACCACCACCACTACTACTACTTATAATACTACTATTACTGCTACTACAGCTACTCCTCCTCCTCCTCCTCCTCCTCCTCGTATGACTACTACTACTACTATTATTGCAACTAATTCTACAATTGCTGCTGCTGCTACTCCTACTACAACTTCTGTTACTACTACTCCTCCTCCTCCTCCTCCTCCAACCGCTACTACTACTACTACTACAACTCCTATTCCTACTATTACTACTCCTCCTCCTACTCCTAATTCCACAACTACAAATACTACTAATACGGTTACTTCTGTAGCTCCTACTACTTCTATTTGTACTACTGCTATTAGTTTTGCTACTATTGCTACTACAGTTACTACTGCTACTATCGCTAATATGCTACTCTTTATGACTACTCTGACTACACCACCACTACTACTACTACTAATACTAATACTACTACTACTATTACTATAACTACTACTGCTACTATAGCGATTTCTATAACTTCGACTACTACTATTGCTACTACTACTGCTGTTACTATTGTTGCTACTACTACTACTATGACTACTAGTCCTGCTACTATCACAACTACTACTACTTTTGCTACTACCACCACCACCACCATCACCACAACTACTACTAACACCCCTACTGCTACTTCTACTATGACTATTACTACTAGTGCTATAGCTGCTACTACTACTACTAATAATAATAGTAATAATAATAACAATACTACTATTGCTACTACTACTACTATGACTACAACTACTATTACTACTACTACAACTACTACTGCTACTACTATAGCAGCAACTACTGCTACTTCTGCTACTGTAGCTACTACACCTACTACTACTATTGTTGCTACTATATATGCTACTGCAACTGCTGCTACTCCAATTCTCCTGCTATCACTAGTACTAATAATGCTGCTACTACTACTACTACTAATATTACGACTGCTTCTACTACTGCTAGTATTACTAGTGATACAAATATTGCTGCTACTACTAATACTATAACTAGTTCTACAACTAGCGCAACTACCACTACTTCTGCTACTACTACTTCTACTATTAGTACTACAGCAACAACTACAATTGCTACTACTACCAGTACTGCTATTTCCACTACTGCTGCAATAGCTATAACAACTACTATTACTTTCTCAACTACCACTTCTTCCAATATTGCTCCTACCGCTCCTACTACAACTACCACAATTACCAGTACTACTACTAATACTACTATGACTACAAATAATCATACTAGTACTATTACAAGTACAACTTCTCCTGCTACAAGTACAACTTTTCCTACTAATACTACTATTATAACTATGACTATCCATACTAATACTATTACTTCTACTACTACTACAATTGCTACTAGTACTAGTACTATTACTACTACTACTACTATTATTACTACTACTTCTCCTACTACTACTCATACAGATACTACAACTTCTACTATAGCAACTACTACAACTACTACTGCTGCCACTAATGCTCCACCACCTCCTACTACTACTATTATCACTACTACTACTTCTGCTACTACTGCTGCTGTTGCTACTACCGCAAATGCTACCTCTACTATTTCTACCACTACCACTACTGCTACTGCTATTGGAACTAAAACTACAATTATAACTACTAATACTTTTGTTGCCACTACTACTCCTACTTCTCCTATTCCTGCTACTAATACTACTATAACTACTACAACTACTAAGGTGAATACTACTACTACTGCTGCTACTATTACTAACATTGCTACTACTACTACCACCACCGCCACCACCACTACTACTAGTACTACCTTTGCCACTACTACTCCTGCTACTACTTCTACTATCACTTCAACTACTACTTCTGTTGTTGTTGCTGCTACTGCTACTACTACTACTTCTACTACTCCTATTCCTGCTACTACTACAACCATGACTATTACTACCTGTACCACTACTAGAAATACTACTACTAACACACCTACGTCTACTGCTATAAACACTACTACAACTAATACTCATACTACTAGTACTACTGCCACTATTACTATGTCTACTACTACTTCTGCTACTAATACTAATACTTCCCCTCCGCCTGCTACTCCTACTGCTACTACTCATACTAGTACTACTACTACTACAAGTCGTACTGCTACACCTATGCCAACTCCAACTCATACCACTCCTCCAACAACTATAACTACTACAACTACTATAGCTACTACTACTCCTACGACTACAGCTACCACTTCTACTACTGCTACCCCTACTACTGCTGCTGCTACTACTATTATTACTATTACTACTATTGCCAATACTACTCAAATTTCCACTGCCACTACAATAAGTACTACACTACTACAATTACTACAACTACTACTATTACTAGTATAATTGCGTCTACTCCTGCTCCAAAATCCTACTGCTACTACTACTCCTTCTGCAACTACTACAACCACTGCTCCGATTACTATTACTCCTTCCTACTCTTACTAGTAGTACTAATACTACTACAACTAATACTACTACTAAACAACTACTACTACTAATAGTTCTTCTACTACTACAATAACAACTACTACTATTACTACCACTCCAGCTCTTGACACTAATACTACTACTCCTACTACTACTATTGCTACTACTACTACTCCTACTCCTACTCGCACTACTGTAGTACTGCTACTACTACTCCTCCTACTCCAACTCCTATAGCTACTTCTACACCTACGACTACAACTACTACTACCACTAATACTACTATTACTACTACTACTATTGCTATTACAAATACTACTGCTATTGCTACTACCACTACAACTACTATTGCTAGTACTACAGCTAGTACAACTATTAATAGTATTATTGTTACTACTACTATTACCACTACTTCTACAACTACTACTCATATTACTACAACAACTATAGCTGCTACTACTACTACTACAACTACAACTACTGCTACTATTACTTCTAATACTACTACTATGACTACTTCTACTACTACTGGTAATACTGCCACTACTACTACAACTGCTACTACTATTACTACTACTCCCGCTACTACTACTACAATGACTACTAATACTACTACTGCTATTATGACTATTAACAATGCTACTACTACTACTACTACTACTACTATTACTTCTACTACTACTACTTCTACTACTACCACTCCTACTACAACAATTGCTACAACAACTACTATAACTGTTGCAACTATAGCAACAATTGCCACTATTGCTATTGCTATTACAATAACAACTACTACTACAGCTTCAACTACTATCGCTACTACGCCTATTACTACTACTGCTTCAACTAGTACCACTACAACTACTACTATAGCTACTACTACTGCTACTACTACTAACACAACTAGTACAATAATGACTTCTACTATTTCTACTACTACTGCAACTACTACTGGTACTACTACTGCTACTACTACTGCAGCTACTACTACAACCACTAATGTTGCTACTACTAGCAGTACTACACCTACAACTATTACCATAAATACTACTACTACTACTACTACTACTATTTCTACTAACACTACTATTACTACTCCTATTGCTACTACTAATTCTATTACTATTATGCTACTATTGCCACTACTACAACTACTACTTCTACTATTGTGATTACTACTGCAACAACTGCTACTGTTACTGCCACTATTGCTACTACTTCTGTTGCTATTACTACTATGTTTGCTGCTACTTCTATAGATACTCCTACTACGCTTCCTCCTCCTCCTCCTCCTACTACAACTACTACTATTACTACCACTATTGCTCCTACTATTACCCATACTCCTACACCTACTCCTATTACTACTCCAACTCCACTACGTTTGCTGCTACTTCTATTGCTACTCCTACTACGCTTCCTCCTCCTCCTCCTACTACAACTACTACTATTACTACCACTATTGCTCCTACTACTACCCATTCTCCTACACCTACTTCTATTGCTACTCCAACTCCAACTACTACTACTATTGGTACTACTACAACTATAAGTATAATTTCAACTACTTCTACTACTACTACTACTACTTTTGCTACTGCTACGACTAATACTACTGCCACTACTACTGCTACTACTACTACTACTAGAACAACTTCTACTACTTCTACTGCTACACCTGCAACTCCAAGTATTACTACTACTAGGACTATTATAATTACTAAGAGTACTACTACTGCTACTATTGCTACAGCTGCTCCTCGTTCTGCTACTACTACTACTACTCATACACCCACTTCCACTCCTAAAACTGCACCCTCTATTACTTATGCTACTAGAATTACTACTACTCCTAGTTCTAGTACTACTGCTTCTACTACTGCTATTACTTCTACTATTACTACTACTACTACAACTACTATTCTACAAATACTATGACTACTACTACTATTGCAAGTATTACTACTACTACTACTTATACTACTCCTGCTACTTCTACTACTGCTACCACTGCTACTGCTACTACCTCTACTACTACTACTACTACAACTATGACTACTTTTACTACTACTGCTGCTGCTACTACTAATATAGATATTCTGGCTACTACTATTACTATGACTTCAACTACTATCACTACGACTACTACTACAAGTCCTAATGCTACTACCAAAATTACTACAATGTTGCTACTACAAGTGCGACCAATACTACTAGTACTACGACTTCTTCTGCTACTACCACTCCAACTCCAACTCCTACTCGTACTACTATTCCAAAAACTACTACTTTTACAACTACTACTTCTTCTACGACGGCCATAGCTACTACTACTTCTGCTGCTACTGTTACTGCACTACTACTGCTGCTGTTGCTGCTACTACTACTGCTACTATTACTCGTGCTGCAACTACTACTACTATTAGTAGTACTCGTGCTAAAACTACTACTAGTACTATTACTATCGCTATTGCTACTATTACTGCGGCTATTGCGGCTGCCCCTGCTGCTTCAACTATGCCAACTATTCATGTTGATCCAACTACTATGATTACGACCACTCCAACTACTACTACTATTACTATTGCCACTATTCCAATTGCCACTTGTTCTCCTACTCCTATGACTACTACTACTACTATTCCTCCTCCTATGACTACTACTCCTACTCCTGCTACTGCTACTACTACTACTCCTACTAGTACTACAACCATTACTACAATTCATAATACCACTCCTACTCCAACTCCTACTCCTACCACTCATCCGATAACTACAACTACTACAACTACTAAAACTACTTCTACTCCTACTACTATTGCTATAACTTCTACTACTGCTACCACTACTACTGCTACTATTATTACTACTATTACTTCTATTACCATAACTACTCATATTGCTACCACTACTACTACCAACACTACTACTACTACTACTAGTACTACTAGTACTACTACCACTACTATCACAAAAACTATTATAGTTGCTACTACTACTGCTGCTCCTATTAATGGTACAATTGCTCCTTACTCCAACTCCTACAACTACTACAACCACAGCTCCACTTAGGATTACTCCTACTCCTACTCTTACTACTACAACTAATACCACTATAACTCATACTACTACTACAACTACTACTACTAATACTACATCTATTTCAATATTAACTACTACTACTACTCCTCCTGGTCCTCTTCCTCAACTACTACTATAACTCATACTGCTACTACCACTACTACTAGTACGACGACTACTGCTACAGCTCCTACTACTAGTCCTATTAGCACTACTACTAGTACTATAACTCATACTATCACTCCTACTCCAACTCCTACTCCTACCACTACTTCAAAAAGTACAACTACTACAATTACTACCACTAGTACTACTCCTACTACTACTAGTACTACTTCTATAACTGCTACCACTACTACTGTTGCTGCTTCTATTATTACTACTATTACTACTAATTACCACTACTACTCCTATTTCTACTAATATTACTAGTAGCACTACTACTACTATAATTACTATTGCAGCTGCTACTGCTGCTACTACTATTACGAGTACAACTTCTACAACTCCTACTCCAACTCCTATGGCTGCTACTACTCCTATTATTAATACTACTACCACTACTCTAATTACTATTACTCCCACCCTTAACCTTACTACTACAAATGCTACTACGACTAATAGTAGTCTTAATACTACAAGTAGTATTATCGACAACAATAATAATAGCAACAGCAGCAGCAGTAGTCGTAGCAGTATTAGTAGCCATAGTAGTAGTGGCAGTAGTAGTAGTAACAACTCCTACTATAGTACTACTATTCCTACTACTATTACTACAACAACTGCTACTGCTACAACTATTAGTACTACTACTAATACTACTGATACTAGCACTACTACTCCAACAACTTCTACTATTACAATTACTAATACTACTACTACATCCAGTCCTACTCCTATTGCTACTACTACTACTCCCACTGCTACTATTACATCAACTACTGCCGCTACAACAACTACTGATGTAACTATCACTGCTAATACTACTACTACAACAATAACTACTTCTGTAACTATCACTGTTAATACTACTACTACTATAACAAGTTCTCCTATTCCTACTACTACTCCTCCTCCTCCTACTACTGTTGCTGCTACTACAACTATTACCCCTTCTCCTACTACTACTCCTACATCACAACTACTAGTACTACTGCTACTCCTACTAATACTTTTGCCACTAGTAGTAGTTGTAGTAGTTGAAGTAGTAGTAAGCATAGCAGTAGAAGTAGGAGTTGGAGTCGTAGTATTAGTAGTCATAGTAATAGTAGAAAGTTGTTGTTGTAGTAGTGGTAGTATTAGTAGCAATAGTAATTGTAGTAGTAGTACTAGTAGTAGCAGTAGTAATACTAGTAGAAGTAGTAGAAGGAGCAGTAGCAGTAGTTGTTGTTGTTGTAGTAGTAATAGTAGTAGTAGAAATAGGAGTTAGTTATGGTAGTAGTAGTATTTGTAGTGGTAGTTGTAGAGGTAGTAGTAGTAGTAGCAGTAGGAGTAGTTGTAGTAGTAGTTGTTGTATTAGTAGTTGCAATAGTAGTAGTTGTTGGAGTAGTAGTTAGTGCTAGTAGGAGTAGTTGTAGTACTAGTGTAGTAGTGGTGGTGGTGGAAGTAGTAGTAGTTGTTGTAGTAGTAGTACTAGAAGAAGAAGTAGTAGTAGTAGTAGTAGTAGTAGTTGTAGTAGTAGTAGCAGTAGTAATAGAAGTAGTCGCAAAAGTAGTAATATTAGCAGTAGTAGTAGGAGAAGAAGTAGTAGTATTATTCGGAACAGTGGTAGTAGTAGTTGTAGTAGTATTAGTAGTAGTAATAGCAATAGTAGTTATAATAGCAATAGCAGTAGCAGCAATAGTAGCAATAGTAGTAGTAGTAGTTTTAATAGTAACCATGTTAGTAGCTATAGTAGTAGTAGTTGTAGCAGTAGGAGGAGTAGTAGTAATAGTAGCAAAAGTAACAGTAGCAATAGTAGTAGTAGAAGTAGTAGCAGTAGCAATAGCATCAATAGTAGCTACAGGTGTAGTAGTAGTTGCAGTAGTTGTAGTGGTTGTAGTAGTAGATGTTGCAATGGTTGCAAACGTAGTATTAGTACGAGTGGTAATAGTAGTAGTAGTAGTAGTATTAGTAGTAGTAGAAGTAGTATAGCAATTGGAGTAGTCTTAATCATAGTAGAAGTAGTGATTGTAGTGGTAAGAGGAGTAGTGCTAGTGATAGTAGTAGCAATAGCAGTAGTAGTAACAGTAGTAGTAGCCATAGTAGTAGTTGAAGTAGTAGTAGTAGGAGTTGTAGTAGTAGAAGCAATAGTTGAAATAGAAGTAGTCGTAGTTACCATAGTAGGTGAAGTAGAAGAATTAGAAATAGTAGTAGTAGTAGAAGAAGAAGAAGTAGTAGTAACATTAGTAGTAGCAGTAGCGGTAGTCATTGTAGTAGCAATAGTAGTAAAAATAATAATATCCAAAGTTATTGATGTAGTAGTAGCAGAAGTAGTAGGAGGAGGAGAAGATATAGCGGTAGCCGTAATATTAGTAGTAGTCGTAGTAGTAGAAGTAGCAGTAGTAGCAATATTATTCGTAGCAGTAGTAGTTGGTGTAGTCGTAGTAGCAGCAGTAGTAGTAATAGTAGTAACAGTAGTGCAGCTGTTGCAGCAGTAGTAGTATCAATAGTTGTAGTAGTAGTAATAGTATTAGCACTAGTTGCCATAGTAGTAGTTCTAGAATTACTAGTAGTAGTTGTAGAAGTCAAAGTTGTAGTCGTGGTAGTAGTGGTGGTAGCAGCAGTAGTAGTACGAGTAGTAGTGACAATGGTAGAAGAACCTATAGTGAGAGAAGTAGTTATAGTAGTAGCAGTGATAGTAGGAGTAGTCATTGCAAAAGTAGTAGCAGTTGTAACATTAGCAAGAGAAGTAGTAGTAGTTGTGATAGTAGTAGTGGTAGCAGTTGTTGTAGTAGTGGTAGGAGAAGTAGTTGTTGTTGTTGTTGTAGTAGTAGTAGTTGTAGTTATAGTAGTAGTACTTGTAGTAACAGTAGTTGTAAAACTAGTTGTACAAGTAGTATTAATTATTGTAACACTTGTAGCAGATGCATTAGTAGCTTCATTAGTTGTAATAGCAGTAGTAGTAGTAGGAGTAGAAGCGATAGCAGTATAGTAGTGGTAGTAGCCGAAGTAGTAGTACTAGCAAAAGCAGTAGAAGCAGCAGTAGTGTAGTAGCTGTAGAAGCAATATCAGTAGTAATAGTAGCCAAAAAAGTCATAGTAGTCATCATAGTGGTAGCAACAACATCAACAACAACAGTAGTAGCAGTACAAGCAACAATAACAACTATAGCAACAGTAGCAATAGCAGCAGTAGTAGTAGTGTTAGTTGCCATAGTCATAGAGGCAGTAGTAGTAGTTGTAGTAGTACTAGCTACAGCAACAACAACAATAATAGTAATTGTAGTAGCTATAGTAGTAGTAGTTGTAGTTCAGGTAGCAGCAGCAGCAACAACAGTAGTAGTACAAATAGTAGCAAGAGTAGTAGCAGTAGTAATAATATTTGTAACTATCATAGTGGTAAAAGTAGTAGTAGTAGCCATAGTCATAGTGGTAGTCATAGTAGTAGTGGTAGTAGTAGTATAGTAGTAGTAGTCATCGTTGTTGTCATCGTCATAGTAGTAATAGTAGTAGTAGTATAGTAGTAGTAGTAATAGTAGTAGTAGTAATAGTAGTAGTAGTAGTAGTAGTAGTAGCCGTTGTTGTTGTTATAGTAGCAGTAGCAGTAGTAGTAGTTGGAGTAGGGGTAGTAGCAGTAGTAGCACTAGCAGTAGTAGTCATAATTGTTCTACTTGCAGTAGAGTATAGCAGTAGCAACTGTAGCAGTAGTAGCAAAAGCTATAGTACTAGTAGTTGTAGTTTGCGAAAGCAATATTAGTAACACCGATAGTAGTAGAGGTAGTGCTTGTAGCAGAAGTAGCAGACTTAGTAGTAGTAGTTGTAGTAGAAGCAGCAATAGTATAGTTTCAGTAGTAGTAGTAGCACTAGTAGAAGTATTAAGAGAAGTAGCAGTATTAATAGTAGTAGTAGCAACAATAGCAACAATAGTAGTAGTAGTGGTAGGAATAGTAGTAGCATAGTACATAAAGCAGCAAGATCAGTAGTAATAGTAGCAGTTGTAGCAGTTGGAGCAATAGTGGTGTTAGTAGTAGTTGTGATGGTGGTTGTAGTATTAGTAGTAGTAGTAGTAGCAGTAGCAGTAGTTGTAGAAGAAGTAGTAGTAATAGTAGTAGTAGTTGTTGTTGTTGTAGTAGTAGTAATATTAGTAGTATAAGTAGTAATAGTTTTTGGTGTTGTAGTAATAGTAGTACTAGTGGTAGCAGCAATGGTAGCAAAGGTTGGAGTAGGTGTAGTACTAGGAGCAGTACTAGTTGGGGTATTGGTACCGGTAGTAGTAGTAATAGTTGTAGTAGCAGTGGTAGTTGAAGTAGTAGTAGTAGTAGTACTATTAGGAGTGGTAGTTGGAGTAGTAATTAGAGTTGTAGTAGTAGTAGTAGTTATTATTGTAGTGGTAGTACTAATACTAGTAGTAATAATAGTAGTATATGTAGTTGTAGTAGTAATAGTTATAGTAGTAGCAGTAGTGGGAGTAGGAGTAGTAGTAGGAGTAGTAGTAGTGGGAGTAGGAGTAGTAGAAGCAGTAAGAGTAGTAGTAGTGGTAGGAGTAGGAGGAGTAGTAGTTGCAGTAGTTGGATTAGGCATTGGTATAGTAGTAGTAGGAGGAGGAGGAGGAGTGTTAGCAGTAGCAGCAGTAATAGGAGTAGTCGTAGTAGTAATAATAATAGTAGTAACAATAGTAGTAGGATTATTAGGATTAGTAGTAGTGATAGTAGCTGTAGTAGTAATAGTGGGAGTAGGAGTAGTACTGGTTATTGGTGTTAAAAGTAGGAGTAGTAGTAGGAGTAATAGTAGTAGTAGTAGTGGCAACAGTGGTAGTAGTAGTCGTAGTAGTAGGAGTAGTAAGAGACATAGTAGTAGTTGTTATAGTAGAAGTTGTGGTAGTAGTAGTAAAAGTAGTAGTTGTTCTAGGAGTGGTAGTAGGAGTAGTTGTTATTGTTGTAGTAGTAATAGTAGTAGTAGTGTTATAGTAGTTGTAGTAGTAGTAATTGTAGTTATAGGAGGGGTGGGAATAGGAGTCATAGTGGTAGTAGTTGTTGTAGTAGTAGTAGAAGTAGTGGTAGTAGTAGTAGTGAAAGTAGTAGTTGTTCTAGGAGTGGTAGTAGGAGTAGTTGTTGTAGTAGTAGTAATAGTAGTAGTAGTGTTATAGTAGTTGTAGTAGTAGTAGTTGTAGTTATAGGAGGGGTTGGAATAGGAGTCATAGTGGTAGTAGTTGTTGTAGTAGCAGTAGAAGTAATAGTAGTAGTAGTAGTAGTAGTCATGGTAGTAGAAGTAGTAATAGTAGTATTCATAGTAGGTGTGGTAGTTAGGAGCAGTAGCAAGATTTTGGGTAGGAGTGGTAGTAGCAGAATTTGTAGGAGTAATAGGAGTAGTAGTAGACGCAATAGTTAGAGTAAGATTAGCAATAGTCATAGTAGTAGCAGCAGCAGTAGGAGCTTTGGTAACTGCATCTGTTGTTGTAGTAGTAGTAGTAGTATTTGTAGGAGTAGTACTAGCAGCAATAGTTGATTGACTTGTAGCAGTACGAATTGTAGTAGAAGGAGAAGTAGAAGCAGTAGTAGTAGTTGTAGTAGTGGCAAGAGTATTAGTTGGTGCAGCAGTAGTAGTAGGTGTAGGAGTTGGAGCAGTAGTAGTAGTAGTGTTTGTTTTAATAGTAGGAATAGTAGTAATAACAGTAGGTGTAGGAGTAGGAGTAGAAGTAGGAGTAGTAGTAGGAGTTGGTGTAGGAGTATGAGTAGTAGTTGAAGTAGTAGTGTTAGTCTTAGTATAAGTGGTACCAGAAGTAGTTGGAGTACAAGTACTAGCAATAGTACTAGTAGTAGAAGTAGTAGTAGTAGTAGTTGTTGTAGTAATAATAATAGTAGCTGTAGTTGTTGTTGTAATTGTAGTAGTTGTAGAAGTAGTTGGAGTAGGGGTAGTAGTAGTAGTGGTGCTCGTAGCAATAGCAGCAGCAGCCATAATAGTAGTAGTAGTAGTAGCAGTAGTAGCAGCATCCGCAAGAGTAGTCATAGTAGTTGTAGTTGTTGTAGAGATAGTAGTCGTTGTAGTACTTGGAGTAGTAGTAGTAGTAGTAGTAGTAGTAGTAGTTATAGTAGCAACAGCAGCAGGAGTAATCGTAGTAGTTATAGTTGTTGTAGAGATAGCGGTAGTTGTAGTACTAGTAGTAGTAGTAGTAGCAGTGGGAGTAGTAGTAATAGTTGTATTAGTTGCAGTAGTAGTAGTAACAGCAGCTGTAGCAGGTGTAGTAGCCATAGAACTTATTAGTAGTAGTAGTAGTGGTAGTGGTAGAAGTAGTAGGAGTAATGGCCGTAGCCACAACAGTAGTAGTAATAGTCGCAGTAGTTGTAGTCACAACAGCAGTAGTTGGAGTAGGAGTAGTAGTTGTAGTAGGAGTTGTAGTAGTCTTAGTATTAATAGTAGCATTTTTAGTAATAGTAGTAATAGTAGTGGGAACAGTAGCAGTAGTAGTAGTAATAGTAGTAGTAGTAGTATTAGTAGTAATTGTAGGTATATTTGTAGCAATAGTAGTAGTAGTAAAAGTAGTTGTAGGAGCAACAGCTGCAACAACAGCAACATCAATAGTAGTAGAAATAGTAATAGCCATGGTAGTATTAGTAGTAGTATTGGTAATTGGAGTAGTTGTAGGAGGAGGAGGAGTAGTAGTTGTAGTTGTAGTAGAAGAAATACTAGTAGCAGAAGTAGTAGTAACAGCAGTTGCAGTAGCTACAATAGTAGTAGTAGTAGTCGTAGTAGTAGTACTAATACTAGTAGTTGTAGGAGTAATAATACTTGTAGTTATACAAGTAGTAGTCGTAGTAGTAATACTAGTACTAGTAGTTGTTGTAGTAGTTGCAGTAATAGTAGTAGTAGCAGCAGTAGTAGTAGTAGAAGAGGTAGTAGTAGTAGTCATAGCTGTAATAATAGTAGTAGTATTTGTAGTAGCAGCAGTAGTAGCAATATCAGAAGTTGTAGCAATAGCAGTAACAGTAGTAGTAATAGTAGTAAAAATAATAGTAGTAGCAGTAGTAGTAGTGGTTGTAGTAGTAGCAGGCGTAGCAATAGCAGAAATAGTAGTAGTTGTTGTTGTAACAGTAATAGTAGTTGTAGCAATAGTAGTAAAAACAATAATAGTGGTGGGTAATGTAGTAGCAGTAGTTATTGTTATTATAGGAGAAGTAGTTGTAGTAGTTGTAGCACTAGTATTAGCAGTTGTGGTAATTGTAGAATTAGTAATAGTAGTATTATTAGTGGCAACAGTAGCAGCAATAGTAGCAATAGTAGTTGTAAAAGTAGTAGTAGCAGTAGCAATAATTATTGCATTAGCAGTAACAATAGTTGCAGAAGCCGTGGTAGTGGTAGTAGTTATAACAATAGTGTAAGTAGCAGTAGTAGATGCAGTAGTGGAAGTAGTAGCATTAGTAGCGGTAATATTGGCAATGGTAGTAGTAGCGGAAGTAGCAGCAGCAGTTGTGCTAGTAATCATAGTAGAAGTAGTACCAGGGGTTCTTGTAGCAATAGTAGTTGTTGTATTAGTGGAAGGGGGAGCAGCAAAAGTTATAGTAGTAGTAGCAGGAGCAGAATTACAAATACTAATCCAACTCGTACTTATGCTACTACTATTACTACTCCTACTCCAAGTAGTACTATTGACACTTCTCCTACTCCTACTGCTACTAATACAACTTCTACTACGACTCCTACTATTAATACTCCTTTAAAACCTATTCTTGCTCATGCTATAGCTATTCCTACTCCTGTTGTAGCTGTTGCTACTACTACAACTTCTACTACTGCTACTACTATTACAATTGCTGCTACTTCTACTGCTACTCCAACTACTAATATTGCTCCTACCGCTACGACTATAACTGCTACAACTACTACTACAACTATGAATAGTACTAATACTCTACTTCTTCTACTACAACTACTACTACTAATCCTAATACAACTACAACTTCCTCTAAGACTAGGCAACTACTAATGCTACTACTACTACAACAACAACAACAACTACCACTATTACTTTTACTACTACTACTACCACCATTATTACTACTATGACAACTACGACTACCACTATTCCTACTCCTACTCCTACAACTGCTGCTACTGCTACTACAACTAGCACTCCTACTACTACTATTACTACAACCGCTACTACTACTCCTACTCCAATTTGTACTACAACTACTACAACTGCTAATACTAATATTACTTCTACTACTGCGACTACTACTCTTACAGCTACTAGTACTACTACTACTACCTTTGCTACTAATACTACCACCTTTGCTTATACTACTACAGCTACTACTACTACCTTTACTACTACTACTATAACTACTTCTGTTACTACTATAGCTACTAATACTACTGCTTCTCCTACTATAGCTACTACTGCAACTACTACTTTAATTATTATTGCTACTACAACTGCTACTAAATAATCGACTACTACTACCACTATTGTTACTACAACTGCTATTGCAGTGACTTCAGCTATAACTATTACTACTGTTACTACTTCAGCTACTGCTACTACAACTTCAACTGTGATTACTACTACCACTACTAATACTAATACAACTACTACCACCTTTGTTATTACTACTGCTACTACTACTATTACTACCACTACTGTGGTTACTACTAACACTATTGCTACTGCGACTACTACTACTCAAACTACTACTGCTACAGCTGCTACTTCTAGTAAAATTATTGTTGCCTCTTCTACTACTACTACTCCTACTACTACTATTGCTACTACTATTGTTGTTACTACTATTAATACTAGTACTACTACTACAACTACTGTGGTTGTAGCTACTACTACTACTACTACTACTACTACTAGTAATACTATCGATGCTGCTACTACTTCTATTATTGCTATTGCTTCTGCTACGACTACCATACTACAACTTCTACAACAAATACTTCTAGTACTACTATTAGTACTATTGCTGCTGCTACAGCTATTACTACTATTAGTAATACACCTACTACTAACCATGCTGCTGCTCGTACAACTACTGCTACTACAATTACAATTATTATCACTACTACTATAACTACTACTGCCACTACAACTATTACTTCTGTTACTACTAATACTACCACTAGTACTAATACTACTACCCCTTCTCCCACTACTATCATTGCTACTACTACTACCACTGTTGCTACTGACACTACTGATTCTGCTACTACTACTGGTCTTACTACTATTGTCACTGCTGCAACTTCTACTACTACTATTGCTACTACTGCTACTATTGCTTCTACTATATTGTTGTTACTACTGCCACAACTACTTATACTACTACTATAACTATTGCAGCTGCTCCAACTATTACTACTACTAGTATTACTATTACTGCTACTGCTACTACAACTAGTTCTCTTGTTACTGCTACGACTACTACTACTGCTGCTATAACTACTAATACAGCTACTATTACTGCTGCTACTACTACTATTACTACTATTGTTCCTATTACTACTACTGTTCTTGTTAATTCTCCTACTACTACTAATGATGCTGCTTTGCCTACCACTACTGCTACTACTACCATAGCTATCCTTGCTAGTACGATAACTACTGCTACTGCTATTATTATTACTACTGCCACTAGTACCATTAGTACTACTACTGTTACTACTATTATAAATTCTTCTACTACCGCTACTGCTGCGTCTGCTGCTGCTATGACTACTTCAACTATTACTACGATTGCAATTACTATTCCTATTACTACTGCTACTATTACTACCTCTACTAAAACTGCTAATACTACTACTACAACAACTAATACTTTTGTTACTACTAATAGTACTACTCCTACAATTAGTACCATTGCTGCTACACTTGCTGCTACTTAGCTATTGCTACTACTTTCCCTAGTTCTGCTACTTCTGCAACTACTACTGCTACGGCTACTACTCTTCTACAATAACAATAACAATAACAACAACTAGTACCATTACAATTACTACTACTGCTGCGATTGCTACTACTACCACCACTACAACTACTACCATAACCACGGCTATTGCACCAACTACTACAACTATTTCTACCATTGGTTCTGCTTCTACTACTACTACTATGACAATTACTAATGCAACTACTGCTACTACTACTACTAGAACTACTACTACTACTACAATTGCAACAATCACTACTATTACTACAACAACAACTGCAATAACTACTTCAACTACTATAGGAGCAACAAAAAAAACTACCACTACTAGTATTACTACTACTACTACTACTACTACAACAACTGCTACTACGTCTACTACTACTGCTACTACTACATCTTCTACTATTACTACTACTACTGCCACAACTACATCTTCTACTATTACTACTACTACTGCCACAACTCTATTGCTACTAGTACTACTTCTACCACAACTCTACTGCTACTAGTGCTACTTCTACTATAACTACAACTTCTATAACTTCTATGCTGCTTTATTGTTACTACTATTATAGCTACTACTACTACTACTACTACAACAACTACTTTTAATGCTACCACTACTCCTACAATAGCTACTACTACTACCACTAATGCCCCTACTACTACTAATGTAACTAATAATATACTAACTACTATTGCTCTAGCTACTACTACTACTGTTGCTACAACTACTGCTACAACTAGTGCAACTGTTGCTACGGCTACTACTGCTGTAACTTTTGCTGCTATTGTTGCTACTACTACTAATGGTACGACACTACTACTATTCCTACGGTTACTACTGCTGTTGCTACTACTACTACTGATACTACAACTACTGCTACTACTCCAACTACTACCGCTACTGTTACAACTACTCCAACTACTACTACTCTAACTACTACTGCTATTACTACAATTACTACTACTACTATCAATACTACAACTACGACTACGACTACTATGACCGCTACAACTGCTACTACTACTATTACAACTACTATGACTAATAATGCTACAACTACTACTGCGACTATTGTACTACTACTACTACTACTACAACAACAACAACAACAACAACTATCACTACTACTATAGTTACTACTTTTGCTGCCACTATTACTGCTACTACTACACGGCTACTATAACTATAGTAACTACTACTACTACTACTTTCTGTACTACAAATACTACTATTACTACTACAGCTACTTTACTGTCACCATTGCTAGTAATGCTGCTACTACTACTTCTACTACTGCTACTGGTTCTACTATTGCTACTACAATTACTATTACCACCACAACTCCTACTGCTAATATTGCTTCTGCTACTACTGCTACAACTTAACATACTACTACTACAACTGCTACTATTAGTGCTATTGCTACTACTACAACATGTACTACTGCTATTATTGCTACTGCTGCTACTATTGCACTAATTCTACTACTACTATTACTACTTCTACAAATACTAATGCTACTACTACTATAACTACAACAACAACAACTACTACTACTACTATTATCAATACTACGACTACTACTACAACTACTACTATAATTACTACGACTATTACTACAACTACTACTATTATTTCTACCGCTTCTATTACTGCTACTACTGCTACTGCTACTACTAGTACTACTACAGCTGCAACTACTAATGCTACTAGCACCACCACTACTACTAATACTACTACTACTACTACGACTATTGCTTCTGCTCCTACTCTAATTATCCTACTACTACTACTGCTATTATTTTGACTACTACTACTTCTACTTTTGTTACTATGGCTACCACCACGACTACTACTACTACAACTTTACTTCTCATACTACTATTACTACCACTTCTACGACTACAGCTACTACTACAACTAATACTAATACTACAGTTACTACTACTACCACATCTACTATCGCTACTACTGCTACCACTGTGACTACTTCAATTATAGCCACTACTACTACTACGGTTACTACTACAGCTACTAGCCACATAACTAGTACAACAAGGACTACTACTACTACCGCCGCTATTGCTACTGCAACTTTTATTACTGCTATAACTACTACTATTACAACTACTACAACTACTTCTACTACTGTAGCAATAATAACAACAACTACCACTACTATTAGTACTGCTACAACTACTAAAACTCATAGCATTACTATTACAACTATTGCTACTCCTACAACTACTACAGCTACCGCTACTACTAGAACTATATCCTCTATTAATACTACTACAATCGCTCCTTCCGCGACTACCACTACTACTGCTACTGCTCTACTGCTACCAGTACTACTTCTGCTGCTACTAAAACTACTACTGATTCTACACCTGCTCTACTACTACTGCTATTATTGCAACAACAACTACTACTACAACAACAACTACTATAACTAATGCTACAACTACTATTGCTACAACAACTGCTGCTACTGCTACTACTAGTATAGCTCCTACTTCTACTACTACTACTACAATTGCTACTGTTATGACAACTATACCTACAACTATTACTACTGCTGTTGCTACTATGGCTTCTGCTACTATTACTACTGCTATGACTGCCACTGATTTTGCGACTACTAATGCTGCCTTTGCTACTGCTATGACGCTTACTTCTACTACCACAACTACTACAACTACTATTATTAGTACAACTATTACTATTACTACTACTACTACTGCTACAATTGCCAAGATTGTACCACTATAACTACTACTGCAACAATGGCTACCACTACTCCCACTAGTACTACTGCTACTAATATTACAACAACAACAACAACTATTACTACTTATACTACTATCACTACTATTCTTGCTACTGCAACTACTACTACCACTACAACTACTACTACTTTTGCTACCACATCTTCTACTACTACAACTACAACTACAACTACAACATTCACTACTAGTATTACTACTATCACAACTTCTGATATGACTACAAATTATGCCACAACTACTATTGCTATGAATATTACTAATAATACTACTACTACTTTTCCTACAACCACAACTACCACTACTACTACTGCTACTGCTACTACTACTGCTGCTCCTGCTACTATTCCTACTACTACAACTACTACTTCTACTACTACTGCTACTACTACTACTACTATTGCTACTGCTACACCAACTACTTCTCAAACTACTACTGCTACTGCTACTACTACTACTATTGTTGTTGTTGCTGCTACTACCACTACTACAATAATTGATACAGTTGTTGCCGCTACTGCCTACTACCACTACGACAACAACAACTACTACAAAAATAACAACTACCACTACTTCTACTCCTGCTACTACTTCAACTACTATTACTACTGCTGCTACTATTGCTGCTATGGCTACCACTACTACTTCTACCACTATTGCTACTGCTACTACTACTACTACTATTACTGTTGCTGCTACTACTACTACTACTACTATTGTTGCTACTAATAGTGCAATTTCTGCAACATCTTCAACAACTATAAGTACTACAACTATTGCTACTTCTCCAACAACTACTACTACTGTTACTGCTAGTACTATGACAACTACCAGTACCACCACCACCACCACCACGACTACTACTACTCCTCCTCCTCCTGCTACTACTGCTACTTCTACTATACCACAACTACTACTACTACTACAACAACAACAACTATTGCTACTGTTACTCCAACTATATCTTATACTACTACAACTACTACTACTACTGCTTCTGCTACTATTACTACTTCTCCTCCGACTACTACTACTTTTACTACAAGTACTTCGCTTACTACTACTTCGACTGCTTCTACTACTACTACTCCTACTATAACATCCATAACTAACACTATTACTAATAGTACTACAATGATTACAACTACTACTACAATTAATACCACTACTATTATTTCAACTATTACTCCTGCTAGTTCTACTTCTACTACTACTATTACTACTATTACTAATTCTCCTCCTCCTCCTACTACTACTATAAGTACTTTGTTTACTACTACTTTGACTGCTTCTACTACTACTCCTCCTACTATAACATCCACAACTACCACTATTACTAATAATACTACAATGATTACAATTACTACAATCAATACCACTACTATTATTTCAACTATTACTACCTCTACTTCTACTAGTACTACTGCTACTGTTGTTGTCGCTAATGCTGCTTCTACTATTGCTACTATTACTAATGTTGTTACTATTATTGCTACTACTACTATCGCTACGAGTCCTGCTGCTTCATCTTCTTCTACTACTACTACAACCACCAGTGCTACTTCTACAACTACTACTATTAGTGCAATTGCTGCTACTAGCACCACTACTACTACTACTACTACTACTTTTGCTCCGACTACTATTTCATTACTACTATTTCTTCTACAACTTCCACTTCAACTACTACTATTACAACTATTGCTACAACAACAACTACTACTATTACTATTACTACTACTGCTACTTCTACTACTACTACAACATCTCTGACAATAACAACTACTTTACTGCTACTACCACTTCTCCTACTACAACTACTACTCCTACAACCACTAGTGGTACTTCTACTTCTGCTACTACTACTACTACTACGACTACTATAACCACTACTACTACTACTATGACTACGACTTCTACTACGGCTGCTACTACTACTGCTACTACCACTACTACTAATATAACAACAACTACTACTACAACAACTACTACTTCTCCAACTACTACAACTCCAACTACTACTGCTACAGCTGCAGCAACTAATAATACTACTACTACTTCTCCTACAACTACTACTACTGCTACAGCTACTACTACTGCTACTACTTGCACTAGTACTATGACTATTATTACTACCTCTTGTACTACTACTACTTTTGCAGCCACTGCCGTAGCTAGTACCACTAATAATACTACTACTACTACTAGTTGTAGCAGCAACAGCAGTAGTAGCAGTAGTCGAAGTAGTAGTAGTAGCAGCAGTTGTACTATTGGAAATGTAGTAGTAGTCATAGTAGTAGTAGATGTAGTTGTAGTAGTAGTAGTAGTAGTAGTAGTAGTAGTAGTAGTAGTAGTAGTAGTAGTAGTAGTAGTAGTAGTAATAGTAATCATAGAAGCAATAGCAGCAGCAGCAGCGGTAGTAGTCGTAGCAGTAGCAGCAGTGGCAGTTGTTGCAGTAGTAGTAGTAGGATTGTTTGGGGTAGTTGTATTAGCACGATTGGCAATAGTAGTAGTAGTTATTGTAGGAGCAGTAGTAGGCGTTGGAGTAGACGTAATAGTAGTACAAATACCAGTAGTAGTAGTAGTAGTGGTAGTAGTAGTAGGAGGAGCAGTAGTAGCAGTTGGTGTACTTGTAATAGTAGTAGAAGAAGCAGCAGCAATAGTAGTCATTGTAAGAGTGTAGTGGTAGTAGTAGTAGTTGGAGTACTAAGCATAGAAGTTGAAGTTGAGTTAGGGGTAGTACTAGGAGTAGGAGTAGTAATTATTGTAGTACTAGTAGTAGTAGAAGTAGTATTAGTATTAGTAGTAGTAGGAGTAGTAGTACTACTACTTCTACTACTAATACTAAGAATACTACTACTACTGCTACAACTACTACTTCTACTACCAGTACAATTGCTACGACTACTACTCCAACTGCTGGCATTGCTACTATTAATACTAACACAGCTACTGCTCCTCCTATTACTACTACTACTACTCCTACTACTACTCCTACTAGTACTACTCCAAGTACTACCACCACTATTACTTCTTCTACTACTAATAATCTTCCTACCCCTACTCCCGCTACTACTACTACTACTACTACAGCTGCTACTATGACTCCTACCCCAACTCCTATGGCTACTACAACCTACTACTACTATAGCCCTACTCTAACTACTACTACTCTTATTTCTACTTCTATTCCTACTCCTATATATGTAGCTACTAGTACTAGTACTACTATGACTACTACTACTATTGCTGCTACTATTAACACTACTCCTACAACAACTACTGCAACTACTATTGCCACTACTATTACTACTACTAAAATTACTCCAGTAGTTATTACAACCAAGACTTCTGCTACTACTACTACTATTACAACTCCTACTACTACTCCTCCTACTGCTACTACTACTATGACTCCTACTACTCCAACTCCAACTCCTAGAGCCATTACTTCTCCTACTACTACTATTACAACTCCTGCTACAACACTACTAGTAATTCTAATAATCCCACTACTATAATCGCTACTATAACTATTACTACTACTACTATTGTTGTTGCTGCTGCTTCCACTAATACTACAACTACAACTTCTACTATTACAATGCCTAGTCCTTCTACTGCCACTACTACTACTCCAACTCCTTCTACCCCAACTCCTATTGCTACTACTACTCTTACTACTTCTACTACCCCTACATCAACAAGTACTAGTCCTACTACTACTCCTACTCTCACTCCTACTACTATTGTTGCTGCTACTACTATAGGAACAACTACTACAAATATTACTATAGCTGCTACTTATACTACCACTACTACAATAATTACTACTATTACTACCACTCCAACTCCAATTCCTACTCCAACTACCACTACTAATACTACTACTACTACTTCTTCTTCTTCAACTACTGCTACTACTACCACTACTACTACTACTGCCACTACCAATTCTCCAACTAGTACTACTCCTACTACTACAACTATTGCTGCCACTAGTAATACTATTACTACGATTACTTCTACAACTACAACTATGACCACCACCACCACCACTACTACTATAGCAACTACTGCTATTACTACTACTATTGTCGTTGTAGTTGCTACTACTACTACTATTACTACTCCTACTTCTCCTAGTACTTCTACTACTGCTACTACTACTATAACAACTATACTGTTGCTATTTCTACTACTAACACTACTACTAAGTTTGCTACTTCTGGTATAACTACTATTGCAACTAGTACTAGCACTACTGCTACTACTTCCACTACTATTACCATCGATACTAGAGCTTTTGCCACAACTACTATTGCTACTATTGCTTCTACTCTACTGTAGGTACAACAACTATGACTACTACTGTTACTTCTACTACTACTTCTTCTGCTACTTTTGCTATTACTACTATTACTTCTCCCACTACTACTACTACTACTTGTACAACAACTTGTAATGCTACTACTACTAGTAGGAGTAGCACAACTTCTACCACTGCTACTGCTGCTACTACTGCTACAACTACTTCTACTCCGACTACTACTACCACTCCTACTGCTCCTACTACAATTGCTTCTGTTACTAGTACTACTTCTCATAATATTACTACTACCGCCACTACTACTGCTAATACTTCAACTACTACTACTATTAGGGCTACTGCTACTACTACTATGCATACTACTACTGCAACTACTACTTCTACTACTATTGCTACTACTACTCCAGCTACTATTACAACAACTACTGCTACTACTGCTTCTACTATTGCTACTACTACTACTGTGACTAGTACAGCTGCTGCTATTTCTACTACTACTATTTCAACTACTACTACTGCTACTACTCCTACTAATGTTGTTGCTACTACAGATACTACTACCACAACTTGTACAACTGCTACTACTACTACAATAATTATGACAACTACTACTATTATGGCAACTACTAAAACTACAGCAACTGCTGCAATTGCTACAACCTCTATTACTACTTATGTTGTTGCTGCTGCTAATCCAACTCCTACTACTATTAATTATACTACTTGACTTCCACTACTACTTCTTCTCGTACTACTACTATTGCTACTAGTACTGCTACTACTATTGTTACCATTACTACTACTGCAACAGTTACAACAACCAGTGCTACTACTACTACTACCATTACTATGATTGCTACTACTACAATTTTTATTACTACTACTAGTACGACAACAACAACCACTACTTCTACTATTGATACAGTTGCTACAACTACTATTACAAAAGCTACTACCATTGCTACAACTACTGCTACTACCACTAATACTACTACGGCTGCTACAGTGACTGCTACTAAAACTACTTCTACTACTGCTACAACTACAGCTACAACGACTACTGCTATTGCCACTACTACTAGTATTACTACTACTAGTACAGCTACTACTACTAATGCCACACTACTATTGTTGCTATTGCTGCTACTACTATTGCTACTACTGCAACTACCACAATAACTTGTACTATTGCTGTTGCTACTACAAATACTACTACTGCTACCGCCACAACTTCTACTACGACTGGTGCTTCTCCTAATACTATTACTACTGCTATTAATACTACTACTACTAATACTTCTACTCCAATTAATAATACTTCTACTATGACTAATACTATAAGTATGAGTATTATTACTACTACTACTACTACTACTACGACTACTACTACAACTTCTACTAGTATCACTACAACAACTATTATTGCAACTACTGCTGCTACAACTACGACTGCTACCATTACTTCGACTACTACTACTACTGCTGCTGCTGCTGCTACTTCTACTACAAATTCTGCTACTAGAACTTCTACTTCTACTACAACTACTTCTAGTACAAGTACTATTACTACAACAACAAATACTTCTACTTTTACTAATACTACTACTATAACAACAAATACTACTTATACTAATACTTCTATTGCTACTTCTCCTATAAGAACTATAACTACTAATACTACTACTCCTGCTACTACTAGTACTACAACAACAACAACAACAACAACTACTACTACTATCACTACTACTGCTACTACTGCTACTACTACTATTGCTACTACTTCTCAAATTACAACAACTACTACTGCTACTACTACTTCCATGACTACTACTGCTACTATGACTACTACTACTTCTACGATAATTGCTTCTACTACGACTACAACTACCACTACTACAACTACTACTACAACTACTTCTACTCCAACAACTACGGCCATTGCGGCTGCAACCACTGTGGCCACAACGTCTACTAAATTGCTACTACTATTATTACTACTACTATTATTGCTACTATTTATGCTGCTGCTACTACTACTACTACTACTTCTACTACTACTACAACAACTATTGCTGCTCTTGCTACTACTGCTACTACAACTACAACTACAACTGCTACTGCTGCTTTTTGTTGTTGCTACTACTAATACTACTACTCCTTCTACTTCACCTACTAATGCTACTACAGTAACCACTATTACTACTACTACTACTACTATTAATACTACTACTGCATCTATTGCTACTATTGCAACTACTTCTATTCCTACTACTTTTACTACTACTACAGCTACTACTATTGCAACTACTGCTACTATTACTTCTACTACAATTACTCTTACTACTACTGCTACAACAACAAGTATTGCTGTTGCTACTACTACAACTCTTATAACTACAATAGCCACTACTACTACTATTGCTACTACTGCTACTATTGCAACTACTACGACTACTATTACTACAACTAGTGCTACTATTACAACTACTTTCAGTACTAGTACTACCATTATAACTACTACTGCTACTAGTGCTACTACTAATACTTCTCCAACAACTATTACTACTGCTACAACTTTAGTTACAACTACTACTACGGCTTCTACTACTAAAATTACTATAGCAACCACTATCACTGCTACAACTAGTACTAGTACAACAACTATTACTACCACTACTACTACTACTTCTTCTACTACTATTGCAGCTAGACTACAACTATGATAGCTACAACTACTACTATTATACGCTACTACTGCTGACTACTACTACGACAACAACGAAGTCTACCACTGACCACTACTCAAGAATTACTCCTACTAGCGACTTCTGTCTACTACTACTTGTAATACTGAATGCTGCTGCTACTACAACTACTACTACTACTGCTACTACTGCTGCTCCTACTATAGCTAATATTGCTACCACTACTACTACGACAACAACTACTACCACTACCACTACTACAATTGCTCCTACTACAACTTCTGCTATTACTACTTGTACTACTACTGCTGCTACTACAACAACTACTATTGCTCTTGCTACTGCTCCTACTACTGCTACCGCTACTAATATAACAACAACTACTACTACTATCATAACTACTACCACTATTATTGCTACTCTTACTACTACTACTGCAACTACAACTCCTACAACTACCAAAACAACAACTACTACTACAACCACTACAGCCATTGCTAATACTCTGACTTCTATAGCTACTACAACTACTCATACTTCTACTGCTACAACCACAACTTCTATAACTACTTCTACCACTCCTACTAGTACTACCACTCCTACTTCTACTAGTTCGACAATTGCTTCAATTACTTCTAATACTACTGCTATTACTACTACTCTTGCTGCTTCTACTACTACTACTACTAATACTGTGCATAATACTATTGCTATTACTATTTATACTACTACTAATGATACTCTACTATTGCTGCTAGAACTTCTAGTACTACAATGGCTGCTATGACTACTACTACTATTACTACTACGACTACTGCTATAACTACTAGTACTGCTGATACTGCTGCTACTACTATTGTTACTACTACTACTACAACTACTATTACAACTATTACTAGTACTACTACTGCGACTGCTACTCCTACTAGCACAATAACTACTATTTCTACTACTACTACAACTAATACTACTACTACTTCTCCTACTACTACTTCAACTACAACTACTGCTACAACTGTTGCTGCTAATACTACTACTACTTTTGCTACTACTACAACAACTACTACTTCTACTACAGCTGCTACTACGACCACTATTACTATTGTCGCTACTACTACTACTACTGCTATTGCTACTACTACTACTATTACTACTACTACTACAACTACTACTATTGCTACAACTACTACTACAACTACTACTACTACGACTAATGCAGCTACCACTACTACTACTATTGCTGCTACTATTTATTGTCCTTCTACTACTGGCACTACTACTACTACAACAACAACAACAACAACAACAACTACTACTACTACTACTTCTACTATTGTTGCCGCTACAACGACTAATGCAACCTCTACTGCTACTACTACTACTACTACTATTGTTGCCGCTACAACGACTAATGCAACCTCTACTGCTACTACTACAATTACTACTGCTGCTGCTGCTGCTACTACTAAAACTACTACTAGTAATACTATTACTACTATAGCTGCTGCAACCTCTACTACTACTACAATAGCTGCTGCTGCTGCTACTACTACTATTGCTGCTGCTGCTGCTACTACTACTTCTTCTTCTAATACTACTACTTCTCCTACTCCTACTACTACTGGTATTACCACTAATGCTACAACTACTATTACTAGTACTACTATCGCTACTACTACTGTCATAACTAATACTACTAATGCTACTGCTACTACTGTGACTTCATATCATACTATTACAGTTACTACTACAACTTCTACAAGTTCTCCTACTATTATTGCTACTACTACAACAACAACTATGACTCATGCTACTTCTACTTTGACTACTAGTACTACTTCTACTGCTGCAACTACTGCTATTGCTGATGCCACTACTACTACTACTTCCACTACTACTTTTGCTACTACTGCTACTACTTCTACAGTTACTACTACTATTGCTGCTACTACTGCTATTGCTTGTACTACTACTCCTACAACCATTGCTACTGCTACTACTATAACTTCTACTACCATTCCTACTCATACTACAACTATTACTACTACTAATGCGGCTACTACCTCTACATCTAGTGCAACAATGACTTCTACTACTCCTATAACCACTACAATTGCTACATCAACCGCAATTACTACTACTATTATTGCTACCGCTTCTACTACTACTACGAATTCTACAACAACAACCACTACTACCCCGATTACTAAAACTACTACTACTACTACTAATACTACAACTACTAAAACAACAAAAACTGCTACAACTGCTACTACAACTACTACCACTGATGCCGCTACTACTACTGCTACTGCTACTACTAATACTACTACTACAGCAACAACTACTACCATTACTACTTCTACAACTACTACTATTTTTGCTACTACTACTTTTACTACTAGTACTACTACCACTACGACTACTATTACTGTAGCTGTTGTTGTCGCTACTACTACTATTGTGACTTGTCCAACAACTACGACTGCTGCTACTACTGTTACTACTCTTACTACAACCACTACTACTGCTGCTACTACTACTATAACTACTATTGCAACTACTGCTACTGCTAATACTACTTCTATTGCTACAACTACTACTTCTACTAGTAGTACTACTTCTACTACTACTGTTTCTACTTCTGCCACTACAACTGCTACTTCCACTAATGCCACTACTAGTACTTCCACTACTACTACAACAACTACTGCTACTTCTACAGCTACTTCAACTACTACTACTGCTACTAGTGCTACTACTACTACCACTACTATTACAACTGCTACAACTACTGCTACTATAGCTACTGCTACTACTACTCCTACTACTACTTCAGCTACTACTATAGTTACTATGACTGCTACTACAGCTGCTCTAACTACTACTACTACTACTACTACTTCTGCTACAATTTCTACTACTGCTACTACCGCGACAACAGCTACTTTTGCTACTGCATCTACAACAACAGTTACTACTGCTATAGCAACTACTGCTACTACTACTGTTGCTACTTCGACTGCTACTACTAATCCAGCTATGACTACTTTTAGTACTAGTAGTACTACTGCTACTACTACTACTACAACAACAACAACAATAGTGACTACTGCTACCGCAACTGTAACAACTACCACTTCTGAAACTACTGCAACTACTACTATTGCGGCTATTACTACTACAACAACAACTACTGCTACTATTACTAGAACTACAACTGCAACTACTACTAGTACAACAACCACTAGTACTGCTTCTCATTTACTGCTTCTTGTACAACTTCTACGACTATAGTGACAACAACTACTACTACTCCTACAGCTGCTACTATTGTTACAACTACGACTACTGCTTCTACAACAATAACTACTACTACTGCTTCTATTGCTGCTACTACTACAACTACTGCTGTTGCTATAGCTATTGCTACTACCACTGTTACTACTTCTACTACCACTAGTACTACTATAGCTACCACTGCTACATCTTCTTCTATAGCTACTTCTACTACTACTACTGCCAGTACTACTTGACTACTATTGTTACGTCTTCTTCTACTCCTACTTCCACTACTACTAGCACTGCAACTCGAACTAATGCTACTACTACTACTACTACTACTACTACTACTACTACTCGTACTACTGCCACTACTACTTCTTCTACGACTACTGCTACTACTGATATTTCTACTACTAATATAGCTCCTGCTACTACAACTACATCTAATACTACGAGTACTACTACTACTGCTATAGCTCCTATGGCTACTACTACTACTACTACTACTACTACTATTACAGCTACTACTACTATTATTACTATAATTGTTGCCCCTACTACTAGTACTGCTGCTACTACTTTAACAACAACAACTACTACTACTACTACTCTTGCTACTGCGACTTCTGTCACGACAGCTACAACCGATAACACTACTATGACTACTACTTCCAATACTATTGCTTCTACAATAACTACTACTATTTATATTACGACTACTAGTACTACTACTACAACTACTACTGCTTCTACTACTACCATAACCAGAACTACTACTCCAATTACTACGATGACTACTTTCGCAAGTACTACTTCTATAATTATTGCTACTAAAATTTCCACTACTACTACTACTTCTAGTATTACTGCTACTACCGCTATATTACTATTGCTACTACTACTGCTACTACTTCTACTGCTACTATTGCTAGCATTACTAGTAATATGACCACTACTACTACTTCTTCTTCTACTACTACTTCTACTACTACTATTGCTACTACTACAACTTCTTCGAATACTACTACCACTACTACTACTTTTGCTACTACTACAGCTACTTCTGCAACTCCTATTGCTACGTTTACAATTACAAGTTATGCAACAACTTCTGCTGCTAGTACTACTACTACTGCTACTACTACTACTATTATTACTGCAAGTACAACTACTACTGCAACAACAACAACAAGAAGAACAACAATAACAAGAAAAACAATAACAAGAACAACAAATACTACTACTACTATGACTACTACTACAACTACAGTTGCTGCTATAGCAACAGCTACTACTGCTACAATTTCTACAGTAGCTACTACTATTGTTGCTACTACTACTACTACAACTGCAACTACTGCTACTACTTCTACTACTACAACTACTGCCACTATTACATCTACTGCTGCTACTACCACTACTACCTTGACAACTAGCACTATCGCTACTACAACTGCTACAGCTACTTCTGCTATAACAACTGCTATAACTATTACGATTACTATTGCAACTACTACTACTGTAACTACTTTTGCTGTTACTACTACTATTGCGATTACTAAAACTACTACTATAACTACTTCCACTACTACTATTTCTACTCCTACAATTATTATTCATACTGCTACTACTACAACTACTTCCACTACTACTATTTCTACTCCTATAATTATCATTCATACTGCTACTACTACTATTAGTAATACTACTATTACTACTACAACTACTACTACTACGACAACTACTGATACTACTCCTGCTACAAGTATGACTACTACTACTATCGCTACTACAACAACTACAACTACGACTACCACTACTGCTACTACTATTAGTACTGTTACTGCTTGTTCTACTACTGCAACTACTACAGCTGCTGCTACTTAAACCACTACTATAATGTCTACAACTTCGGCCACTACTACTACTTCTGCTACAACAACAACAACAACAACAACAACAACTACTACTACTATTATTATTGCTACTACTACTACAACAACTACTACTACTACTAATACTACTACTTCAGATAGTACTACTACTGCTGCTACAACTACTACTAAAACTTCTGCTAATACTACTACTACAGCTACAACAACTACTGCTACTGCTGCTGCTAATGCTACTGCCATAACTATGATTTCTACAACTTCTACAACTACTACTACAACTGCTGTTGCTGCTACATTTTTTAGTACTAATACTACTACTATTACAATTACTATTACTGCTGCACTTCTATTACTACTACTTTTACTGGTAGTAGTTTTGCTACCAATTCTACTACTATTACTCATTACTACTACTACTACTACTTCTTATGCGACTACTTTTGCTGCTACTACTGCTACTACAACTATTAGGACTACTACTACTACAACAACAACTACTATTACTACTGCTGCTGCTACAACAACTACTACTACTACTACAATTACTATTCCTACTACCACTGCTATGACACTGCTACAACTACAATTACTATTACAACTACCACTGCTACGACACTGCTACTACTTATACTTCTACTACTGCTACCAATACTACTACCACTCCTACTGCTACTACAACTATTTCTGCTTCAACTACTATTGCTACTACTATGGCTACTACTACTACAATTGTGACTAGTGCTACTGTTACTACCACTACTACCACTACTATTATTACAAGTACAACAACAACCACAACAATACTACTACTATTACTACTTATATACTACTGCTACAACTTTTACCACTACTACTATTGCTAATGCTACTAGGACTACTTCTTCTACCTCTACGGCTACTATTGCTACTACTACTTGTGCTACTACTACTTCTAGTACTACAACCCCTCCTCCTCCTCCTACTACTACTACTACTACTACTATGCGTACTTCTCCTACTACTATAGCTAGTTTTGCTACTACTACATCAACTTTAACAACTACTACTTCTGTTACTACTAATAATACTACAACTACTAATGCAACTACTACTATTGCTAGTACTACACTGCTACTACCACTATTTCTGCTACTACGGCTGCTACAACTGCCACTACTAATATTACTACTACTACTTTCACTACTATCACTACTGCCACTACTAATTCTACTAATATTACAACAACAACAGCTACTACTACTAACATTGACGTTGCTACAGTGGCTACTACTGCTACTACTACCACAACTGCTACATCTGCTACAGCTACTACGACTACGACTATTCCTACTACTTCTACTATTACTACTATTACTACTACTATTACTACTACTACTACTATTCCTATAGCTACAGTTAGTATTATTAATACTACTATTATTGCTACAACAACTACTACTTCAGTTTCAGCTACTACTACTTTTGCTGCTACTACTACTACTACAACTGTTGTTGCTGCTCCTACGACTACTACTACTAATGCTACAACTACTAGTACTCCTACCCCTACTACTGTGGTATTACTATTATTACTTCTGCTACTTTCGCTACTACTAAAACTGCTACTGCTATTACTTATGCTACCACTTCTACCACTACTACTGCTCCTACTAATAGTACTACTACTACTACTACCACTGTAACTGCTACTATTGCTACTTCTACTAGTACAACTACTATAACTACTGCTACTATTGTTGCTGCTGCTACTACGACTACGACTACTACTTCTGCTACTACAATTGCCTCTACTAGTACTAATACTGTTGCTGTTGCTGTTGCTGCTTCTACTATTGCTCCTGTTACAACTACAACTACAACTGCTACTACAAATGCTACTATTATTACCACTACTACTACTATTAATACTATTACTATAACTATGACTACTACTATTGTTGTCAATATAACTACTATTACTATGAGGACAACAACAACTACTACTAATACTACTTCTGCTACTACTTCAATTACTACTACTACTATTACTGCTACTACAAGTACTATTGCAGTGACTACAACTTTTGTAACTTCTACTGCTGCAATGACTACATCTTCTGGTACTACTACTACCACCACTACTACTGATACTACTGCTACTACTATAGCTACTTCAGCTACCACTTCTACTACTATTACTATTGTTACTACTGCTGCTGCTACTATGACTCCTACTACTACTACTATTACTACTACCGCTACAACTACTAATACTACTATTACTACTCCTAATGCCACAACTCCAACTACTACTAATACTACTATTGCTACTGCTACTGCTACTAATACTGCTACACCTACAACGACTAGAACTTTTGTGGCTACTACTACTTCTACAACTACAATTACATCTGCTATTGCTATTGCTGCTACATCTACTAAAGCTACTACTACTACTTCTAAACTAACTAATACTTCTACCACTGCTACTAGCACTATTGCTGCCACTACTATGATAATAACTTCTACTACCAGTCCTACAACTATTACTATTACTACCACCACCACCACCACCACTACTACTATGACTACAACTCCTATCGCTAGAAATACTGCTACTAGAACCACTGTAGCTACTATTTCTACTACTATTACTACTACTACTAATAATACTACTACTACTAATACTGCTACCACTACTATTACAAGTACTACCACTACTACCACTACTACTGCTTCTACTACTAGTAGTAGTAGAACAACTACAACTACTATTTCTACTACTAGTACAACAATAACTACTACTACTACTACTATACCTACTGCTACTACTATGAGTGCTACTTCTGCTACTACTACTACTATTACAACAACAACAACTACTACTACTGCTAGTGCTTCCGTTGCTACTCCTACTACTCCTTCCACTACTACTAATACAACTACTATTGCTAGTACTTCTATTGCTAGTCTTATACTACAACAACAACAACTACTACTACTATATCTTGTACAAGTACCACTATTGTTGCTGCCAATACTACTACTACTACTCTTACTATTGCGATGACTACTATTACAACTATTGCTCCAACTACTATCATGACTACTACTACTACCAGTTCTACTTCTACTACTACGTCTACTACAACAACAACTGCTTCTGCTACTACGACTACAACTACTACCACCACCAAAACTACTACTTCTACTATCACTTCTACAACTACTATTACTACAACTATGTCTCCTACTACTACTGCTGCTACTGCTACTACTACTCCTACGCTATTACAACTACTTCTGATTCTACTCCTACAATGATTACAACTATGACTACTACTACTATTCCTGCTCTTGCAACTACTACTACTCCAACTCCTACTACAACTACCACTACTACTATTACTAATACTCCTACTACTACTAATAATACTCCTCTGACTACTACCGTGGCTATTACTACTATTGCTGCTACTACTACAACTACAACTACAACAACTAGTACTACACTGACTACCAATCCTACGCCTACATCAATTCCTACTACTACACCCGCTGCTACTACTACTACTTCTTTTTCTTCTTCTTCTTTCTCTGATACTACAACTGCTTCTATTATCACTATGACTATTACTGCTGCTGCTACTACTGCTGTGACTATTACTTCTGCTACTTCCATTACTAGTACAACTGCTACTACCATAATTGTTATTACTACTACTAATACAACTATTACTAATACAATTACTACTATTGCTGCTGCGGCTACTACTACTGCTACCACTACTACTACTCTTACAATAACTACTACTGCTTCTGCTGCTATGACTACTACTACTTCTCCTATTCCAGCTACTGCTACTACTTCTACTCATAAACACCCTACTGCGACTACAACTCCTACTCCTACTACTATTACTAGTAGTAATACTAATACTACAACAACAAAAACTACTACTACAGCTGCTACTGCTTCTACTGCAACTAACACAGCTATTGACTCTATGGCAGCTGCTGCTACCACAACTACTTCTACTACTAATATGATGACTATTGTAGTTGTTACTACTACTACTAATCCTACACGAGCTCCTACTCCAACTCCTAATCCTGTTGCTGCTACTACTACTACTACTACTACTTCTTCCACTAATACCACTACTCCTACAGCAAGTCCTACTGCTACTTCTAATTCCACTACTACTACTCCTACTATTGATACTAATACTACTGTTACTACTACAACAACTAATACTACCATTACTAATATTACTACTATTACTACTACGATTAACACTACGGCTATCACAACGACTAGGGCTGCTGCTGCTACTACTGCTATTGCTACAATAACTACTACAACTTCTACAAAAGCTACTACTTCTTCAACAACTACTATAGCTACCGCTACTACACTACTACTACAATAGCTAGAACTAGTACTACTATTACTCCTGCAACAACTACTGCTACTACTATAACTACTACCACTACTACTAGTACCACTAAAGCAACAACTTCTTTTACTATAACTACTCCTACAACAACAACTAGTACTACTAATACTACCACCACTACTACAACTATAGCTACTACTACCACCGCAACAACAACAACTACTACTATCACTGCTACTACAACAACAACAACGACTACTACTCCTACAACCACTACAACTACTTCCATAACTACTACTACTACTACTACTCCTCCTACTACTATAACTATTACTACTACTATTACTACTACTACTACTACTTCCTCTTCTTCCACTACTACTGCTACTTCTACTACTACTACTACCACCACTACTCCACCTACTACTACTACTAGCGCAACAACTGCTACTACTTACTACTACTACAACTACCACTACTACAACAAGTATTACTACTACTACAATAACTACTACTACAAATAATACAACTACTGCTACCACGATGACCACTACTACTATTACAACAACTACTACTATAACTAATACGATTACTACTACCATGACAACTACTACAACTACTATTACTAGTAGTTCTATTACTACTACTACTATTCCTACTCCAACTCTTGTTGCTCGTACTGCTCCTATAACAACAGCAACAACTACTACTCCTACTCCAACTCTTACTCCAACTACTACTACTACTACCACTACAACTACTAATACAGCTGCTACTGCTAGTATAACTACTATTGTTGCTACTACTATGGCTACTACTACTACTCCTACTACCACCACCACTACTACTTATAACACTACTATTACTGCTACTACTACTTCTACTATTACTGTCGCTACAGCTACTACTACTACTACTCCTCCTCCTCGAATGACTACTCCTACTATTATTATTACAACTACTACTACAACTGTTGCCGATGCTACTCCTACTACAACTTCTGTTACTACTACTACTACTACCCATACTCCAACCGCTACTACTACTACTACTACTACTACAACTCCTATTCCTACTACTCCTCCTCCTCCTACTCCGAATTCCACAAATACAAATACTACTAATACGGTTACTTCTATAACTCCTACTACTACTATTACTTTTGCTATGATTGCTACTATAGTTACTACTGCTACTACCTCTAATACACTACTATTATGACAACTCTTACTACACTACTACTACTATGGCTACTATACTAATATTGCTACTAATACTAATACTACTACTACTACCACTACTACTTCTACTATAGCTATTTCTACAACTTCAACTACTACTATTGCTACTACCACTATTACTGCTATTATTGCTGCTAATCGAGCTACTACGGCTACTAGTCCTACGACTATCATAACTACTACTACTTCTTCTACTACTACTACTACCACCACCACCACAACTACTACTACTAATACTCCTACCACTACTTCTACTACTACTACGGCTGCTACAACTATTACTAATAATAATAGTAATAATAATAACAATACTACTATTGCCACTTCTACTACTACTAGTACTACGACTACAACTACTATTGCTACTACTACAAATACTACTGCTACTACTATAGAAACAACTACTGCTACTGTAGCTACTACAACTACTACCACTGTTGCTACTACTACAAATGCTATTGCAACTACTGCTACTCAGTCTACTACTCCATTTCTCCTACTATGACTACTACTACTAATGCTACTACTACTACTTCTACTAATACTACAACTAGTACTGCAATTAGCGCAACTACTACTACTTTTGCTACTACTACATCTACTATTAGTACTGCAACAATAACTACAACTACTGCTACTATTACCAGTACTGCTATTTCCGCTATTGCTGCAATAGCTATAACAACTACTGCTACTTTTTCAACTACCACTTCTTCCAATATTGCTCCTTCTACTCCTACTGCTACTACGACAATTACCAGTACTACTACTAATACTACTATGACTATAAATAATCATACTACTTCTACTACTAGAAGGACAACTTCTCCTACTACAAGTACAACTTTTCCTACTAATACTACTACTAGAAATATGACTATTCGTACAAATATTACTACTGCTACTACTACTACAACGGCTACTACTACTAGTACTATTAATACTACTATTACTATTATTACTACTACTTCTCCTACTACTACTCCTATAAATACTACAACTTTTGCTACAGAAACTAGTACAACTGCTACTACTGCCACCAATGCTCCACCCCCTCCTACTACTACTATTATCACTACTACTACTTCTGCTACTGCTGCCGCTGCTGCTACCGCAAATGCTACCTCCACTATTTCTACTACTACCACTATTGCTGCTGTTGTTGGAACTAATACTACAATTACTACTACTAATACTTTTGCTGCCACTACCACTACTACTACTCCTATTCTTGCTACTAATACTACTACTACAACAACTACTACAGCGAATACTACTACTACTGCTACTACTATTACTACTATTGCTACTGCTACTACTATTACTACTACTTCTTCGTCTTATTCTTCTTCTTCTTTTGCCACTGCTACTCCTGCTACTACTTCTACTATCACTACAACTGCTACTACTACTACTATCACCACCACCACCTCTACTACTACTACTTCTACTACTCCTATTCCTACTACTACTACTATGACTATTACTACCTATACTACTACTAGAAATACTACTACTAACACACCTACGTCTACTGCTATAACCACTACTACTACTAATACTCATACTACTAGTACTACTGGAACTACTACTGCTTATACTACTACTTCTTTAGCTACTAAAACTAATACTTCCCCTACTCCTGCTACTGCTACTGCTACTACTCATACCAGGACTACTACTACTACAAGTCGTATTGCCATACCTATGCCAACTCCAACTCCTACCACTCCTCTGACAACTGTAACTACTACAACTACTACAACTACTACAACTACTACAACTACTACTCCTCCTACAACTACAGCTACCACTTCTACTACAGCTACCACTACTTATAGAGCTGCTACTACTATTACTACAATTATTACAACTACCACTACTAATCAAATTTCCACTGTTACTACTATATGTACTACACTACTACAACTACAACAAGTACTACTATTATAGCTGCTACTACAACTACTACTACTATTACTAGTATAATTGCGTCTACTCCTACTCCAAAATCCTACAGATACAACTACTCCTACTGCAACTACTACAACCACAACTCTGATTGCTATCACTCCTTCCTACTCTTACTAATAGTACTAATACTACTACTAAACAACAACTATTACTAATAATACTTCTACTACTACAACAACAACTACTACTACTATTACTACTACTCCAGCTCTTCCACTAATACTACTACTCCTACTACTACTATTGCTACTACGACTCCTACTCCTACTCGCAGTACTGCTAGTACTACTACTACTACTCCTCCTACTACAACTCCTATAGCTACTTCTACACCTACGACTACTACTACTATTAGAACTAATACTCTTTTTACTATCACTAGTATTGCTATTACAAATACTACTGCTACTATTACTGCGACAACTACAATACTACTGCTACTACTACTATTACCACTACTTTTACAACTACTACTATTATTAAAACAAATATAGCTGCTATTACTACTACTACAACTACAACTACTGGTACTATTACTTTTAATACTACTACTACAACTACTTCTACTACTACTAGTAGTAC